>WBMY01016106.1:190045-369007 GCA_013397315.1 Donacobius atricapilla
GGGATTTATTGATTTTTGAATTCTGTGAGACTGACCTGCAGTAACCATAAGAGTTAGAACTGTCAACAAACTTGACTTCTTTACAGATCATGTAAAATTATCTGTATTGTGAAACTACAGACCGTGCACCGCTTCTGGGTACACTTTGGATTAGAAAAACCTGCAAGAGAAATAATGAACTTCAGCTTAAAAAAAAACAGCCCTGAGAACATGGCTCAACCAGCAAGAGCCCAGTTGAAAAACCACCATTATAAGCAAAAATTAGAATACTATTGAATTCTCAAAGTATTATTTGCCAACATTTGAGGCAGGAAACACTGCAGTCTTTCCAATTGTGTGAAGTAGTAAGAGAAACTCAACGAACAGGAGCCATAAAAAACCTCATTATTTGGAGTGGAAATACCTCTCACCACCTCCCTGTGTTCACAGGCTTTAGTCTAAGCAATTGCCATCAGCTCTAAGAAGTTTATGGTTTTGACACAATTTAAGTGTTAAGACAGTAATACAGAACAAATACACCGGTAAGATTTGTTTTAAAGTAAAGCTATGAAAGGAGAACTTCCCTAAGCACTTGGTTATGGATATTAAAAATACACATCTCTATGGACTACTGATCACAAAGTTTGCTGCAACGATTCTGACAGGAAACTGAAGCATCTTACTTTGGAAAAAAAAAAAAGCCTGAAATACATGTTTTAATTTAGAAGCAACTTTTAACCTTACTGAAACTTGGAGATTATGCTTAAAGACATGCTTATGTACCTATGGGAAACTTCATGCATGATGCTCTGCACTTCCATGGTGTCTGAAGTGCTTCACAAAGACAACTAAGTATATAAGAACAAACCTATAATCAAGTACTTAATCATTTAAATCTTGCAGAACTGAAGGTTGCAATAGAAGGACATCTGAAAGTCCCAAGGAGGGCTCTTCCAGCAAGCTTGAGGTCACGAAACCTCTATCTTTAGATTGCTGTAGTACCTGAAAACTCCAGTCAGGCCAGGACTCCACTTGTAGGAGCAGGGCTTAAACCAGCCCTGGTCCCAGAGAGCTTAGTCCGAGTAACTCAGATTGCTCAGATTGTGGGCCAGTGATCTCAAGTACCTGTCTTCCAAAAAGGTTTTAGAGGACAGACAGGAACCTGAAAATAGACTAAAGCACTATCAGAGCAAGGACAAATTCAAGTCCTGTAGTTCTCAAGCGTATTGGAAGTATTTGTAATTTGGTGCTAGAACTTGCACTAGTTTGACACAGCAACCTATGACTACCCATGTGACACTACACAGCTCAGCTTGCTGTCAGCATCATCAGCAATGGTCACAGACACCTTCCAAGCCAACAAAGCCTGACTTCCAGGCACCAGCTTGATGGAGAGGCAGAAGGGAGCACAGTGCAGACTAGACTGAACTATTCCTCACCCACTTCAGAACTATTCTGGAAGCATTTCAATCTAGAGCTTCTTTTAAAAGCAGCTTTGCCATTTCAGTCAAGGTGCCATTTATAGAGTTCACCTGCAACATGTTTTGTGCTAGGCAAGAGCAGGTCCTACCTCTGGCCAGGTGTCCCAGGTAGCTGTGCTTTATTACAAGAGTGTATTTATTGCTGTCTTTACCTTCATTGGTACTGCTCTCTCTGGCGTGGGAAGTCTGTGGACAACACATGCTTTTGCCACCTGCATTACACCTCCAAGGTTTGCCAAGCCCTGCCCCAGTGTGGCCAAGGGCAGCTCAGGACAGTTGCCACAAGCACTTCAGGGACTGGGGAGTACAAACTATGAAGCTGAAAACATTTTAAGCAGTTAAGAGCAGCATGAAGTCCAACTCTGGCTGCAAAGTAGTGTGAATTGTGCGTGCTGTCCAGGGCAGCTTCCGTGTCATCCCTCCATCAGCCACTGAGCATTAAGGCAAGTTCATGAAACAATTTATCAACTGTGAAGAGAGGTCTGAGCCATGGACTAAGATATTTTCCCCACTCATGAAGAGTCACCAAGTCTCAGAATTCAAGCTGAACACCTCAGACAGGAGCAGGCTAATTATCCTTCCATAACTATTGCTGTGAAGCCTTGTTAAGCTACTAAATAGTTAAGAGGCATGCATGCATGTTGCTATGACTCAGAACTCCCCAGGACAGGAGCCAGCTTCCCTAGCTAGGTAGCAAGTTATTTACTTTTATAGTGAAGCCATGGTTGTTCGGTATCATCTGTCAAGTTTATGCTTTGAAAATACAATCTTTTTTTTTTTTTAAGAATCACATGCATTTACTTTAGGCTCAATGCTACAGTTTGTCCCACTTTCTGAAAAACGTGTGGTCCCTGTGCTACAAAAATATGGTCTGAACCTGAAGGTTAAAACCTAAAGCTGGAAGCACTGCAACAGATTCCCATCAGTTTGTCACCCTTTTATAGTTTAAGATAAATATAATAAAGGAAAGCAATTGAACTGCATTTTTCTATTTTATTTTTCAAGTCTGACAAAGGCCTCGAGTGAAAGTCTATAGCTTTAACATCCATTCTCACCTTTGTGTCCCCTTGACCTATCTATGTCTTATCTATTCAATATTCCAACGGCCTGCCTAAACCACAGGTAGGCTTATTTTTTAAACCATTTTATCATTACAATAAGCCAACAAGTTGGCAAAGAAGAAAACAGAGGTAATACAGTTTAGTTGCACATGGCCACTGGGGCTTGGTCAAGCCAGCTGGCATTTCTGATCACTTGAGTTTCTTGGTCTAAAAGTTGTGATTGGCACCTACAGTTCTGCAAGAGTCCCAATCCACAAAGTACTTAAGCTTTAAAAAAAGGAAAAAAAAAAAGCTACTTTTATTGTCAGTTCTACCTAAAGATGTCATGAAAATACTATTTGTGCTCTAGGTCACTTTATAATCCTAGATACCTACCAGCTTATCTAAAAGCCCCTGAATACTGTATTTTGTCTGTTCATACAGACAAACACTGTTTTGCTCAAGCAAATAAAAATATAT
The DNA here is from genome assembly GCA_013397315.1 of Donacobius atricapilla. Taxonomy (NCBI): domain Eukaryota; kingdom Metazoa; phylum Chordata; class Aves; order Passeriformes; family Mimidae; genus Donacobius; species Donacobius atricapilla. Next base: position 193,026 of record WBMY01016106.1, read on the forward strand.
CCACTAGTAACACCTGATTGGTTTCTTAGATCCATAGCTGAAACCCACAGGAATGTTAAAATAGTTACAATTAAGGAATTAAAATCTCAGTGATTTTGAAAACTGCCAGTTAGCCTGCAACACTAATCCAGATTCCAGCACTGCTTTTTTAACAATTCAAAAAGGAAATGAGGTTGCTTGTGAAGGCCAGAGCTTTGGTGACAATAAGGACCAAATTTATAGATCTGTGGTTTGTCCAGACCTGAGCAGTTGCCCGAGCCTGGCGATCTTCTTTACTTGCAAGGCTTTATGGCTACAGCACATTCTTCATTCATTGCACTTATGACAGATATCTGGAAGAGAAGACACAGAGGTTAGTTCCAGCCCGGGTCACAGAAGTGCTCCTACAAGTTACAAGCTTTCACATTTTAGTATGTATCCCATCTCTTGTGAGTGCTCCAGTACAAACATTCTCCTCACAAAGAGATACAAGTGGTCAGTATCAGAGTAATATCTTCATTGTTATCAAGTGGGATTAACCTTACCTATTCTTGTTTGCCCTCCCTACTTACCTGCACATCTTCATTGGCATTGAATTTTCCTTCAATTTCTTTGCCAAGATCCCCTTCTGGCAACTTTAGATCCTCACGAACTTCACCACTTTCTGTCAGCAGGGAGAGATACCCATCCTGAATGCCTATCAGCTGCAAAGAGAAGTTCATTTTTACAAGTTTAACATCAGCAGCCACCAGCAGGTAGTAGCTTAATGTAAGCAGAAGGCAGAGAACGCTACCTGTCACAATAATTCTTTAGTACTCTAACAGTTAAGAACGTTATTTAAATCCATTTTTAACACAGCTTCAGTGGGCTGAGAGTTAGGGCAACTGCAGCAAAAGGCATTCTGCTATCAAGAACCAACAGAACTCCGCTGGTTACTTCCTTCAATGTGGAACACTAGAAAGCCCATCTGTGTGATTTAGGAAATGTACTGCTTCCAGGTGAGTGGTTCAGCTTTCTTCATCTGTGAATTAGAAACCATTGCTGGAATGGTGTTCACTCAACAGCACTGCCTGTATAAAGTGTACAAAATACACAGCAGTGTGACTATACGCTTCTACACCTGCAACTCTACAGTGAGATACTATCATTTACATTAAACACTAATAAATTAGGGAACATCCACCAAGCCCTGGAGCACTTTCAGAATGCTGTTTTCAGCCTAACCAAAAGCCTGGGCTAAGGGGAATGGCTCTTTTGACAGCGCAGGTTGGGAAATTTGGAACACATAACAGTAAATCCAGAAATTTAGAATCCCAGAACAATAGAGAAAGACTACCAAGGTAACACTAAGAACTTCTTGGAAGGTCTGACCCCAGGCTGGTCACGCTTTATTACAAGAGCATCACCTGTCCTGAAGACACTAAATTCCGTTTGCTAAAACACTGAACTTGGCCTTTGTCAAGCAATTGCAGCTTTCCAGAGGATGTGAATGTGTCAGTTCCTGATCAGAACTATTCCCAATGCAATGAGAAGATAGCAAACGCGTTACAACTCAACCCGAACTGTGCTTTTAGGAGCTCACTAACCCTATCACAGAAGGCATTACAGAAGTTGCTCCCTTCAAACATATATTTCAGTACAGAGTTCAGGAGGTTCAAAACTATTTGGTATCACCTAAAGCCACTTTCCCCAAAAGGAGCAGAAAACACTCTGGCAAGTTAGAATTGGCATCAGATGCAGTTTAGGACTGTTTTGGGGATTCATCTACCCCATGTAAGAGTGAAACTATAAATGACAATTTATGCTTAGATTCAACTTTAGTTATGTGAGATCTTGAATCTCCTTTAATTTTAACTCACAGCAGGGAAAACCTCTCTCCATATTCTAAAGGATGTCAGTACCACAAAGAATCCAGAAATGGCTGTACAACAATAGCTAGAAAAAGCATGGTATGAATTATGTCTATGACCTGTCATGCTTAAAGACTGCTACTCTGACCTCAGATTGTTTATAGACTAAGGAGCTCTCTCTTCATCAGTGACTTTTGACAGTTATAGCAATTCAGTAAATGCTAAGAGTTCAGCTGTGTCATGTCTAGACAGGCAAGTCCCATTAATTCTGACAACAGTACTTTATTGAGAGGCAAATTTGGGGATACAGAGCGTTTATGTGTGGCACTAAGAGTATAAAACCTCATTTGACTGTTAACTCACCTGGTAATCATTCCTCTTGATATTCGGAACATCCATGTTATGAGTTGATGGGCAAATATCTTCGTATTTTTTACCAGTGAAGATATCAATACCAACCAAATGGACCTGTAAGAGTAGAAAAATAGTTTCAGTTACTGTTGGTCCTGGAGAAGCAAGATGTTATTGCCATCAGTACTGCTGGTTCTACTCAGTTTCCTATGAGATCATGTGCAAGCCCAGATTCTACCTCAACCCTCTGCCTGTGGAATGAAAACACCCCTCACATCGAGGGGGCCTCTTGCTCCCTTCCACAGCACACTACAGAAACCCTACATGAGAGCAAGACCAGCCACTGTTATCTTCCATTGTCTTCTGTAGATTTATACCAGTAAGCTAAGAGTTCACAGTGGTCAAGAACGTGTTTATTTCAAGATCTAGCTGTTTTAAGAAACAAGCAGTTAAGGGGGAAAGAGGTGGTCATGCACAGAGATCTCAGCAGCTCCCACCTCCATTTATACCAGCTGCACTGTCTGCTGCTGCTAGAACTTAAGGTGACCAGTTTAACCAGTTCTTCTCAGGTCCTTTCCCTCTCACAGCTGTTTCTGTATTTAAGAAATTTGGATCTGCCTATTAAAACAAGCCATAAAAAAAAAGGGGAAGGAGAAAGGAAAAAACTAGGAAGGGCTTGGTCTACTCTAGCTTGGACAAACCCCAAATACTCTACTCCCCTACACATATCGCACAAGGCTGTAGAACTTCTAAATCTCTCTAGTCAGTGCTTGTAACAGATCTGTCTCATCTCATCTGTGGCTGAATGAATGAATGAAGGGGGATTTCAGCCTTGCTCCAAGCTCTGGACAGTTGCTGGAGCCAACGGCTCGGGCAGCAGGGCTGCAGCCCCAGACAGAGGCTAAAAATGTCCCTACTGGGACACGGGCACTCCTCTCCTAGTGCTGCAAAAAGGAAAGAAGCTGTGAGGCAAAGGCAGCAAACCAGGGCCCGAGCAGGCCCACGGAGTAACGAGTGTGTCCGCCGAGCTCTGGATTATGTAACACAGCACGGGCACTCCTGGTCTAACACTGCAATAGTAAAAGTCCGCCGGCACGGGCAGACACAAAAGTGCTCTGGTGGGTAGTGACAGCACAACCCAACCACGCCCTAGTGATTTCATCAGCCCCCCTTCCAGAACTTACTCTACCCCCACTACAGAAACTGGTTTGTCACTATGAGCCTCAAAACTTTTTTCTAGAACAGCGTTAACGAGCTAGAAGTTGGGAGAAAAAAAAAATCAACCCGCCGTTCTCAATCCTTCCTGCTTTACAGGACTGAAACCCCTTGAGTCAGATCTGGAGTGATGACACACGGCTGCGAGAAAGGCAAAGGCGGGACACAGAGCCAAATGAAACGCTACACCCTGCCCTGCCGGCCAGCCGGGAGCCGCAGGAGCGCACACTGCGGGCTGTGCCACAGCCGCGCGGGCAGCGCTCACCTTGGCGTGGCCGTGCTTGCCGGTTTTGGAGGTGCTCATCTCCACGATCTTGCAGGGGCGGCCCTTGAGCACCACGAAGCCGTTCTTGCGCAGCGCCGAGCACTGCATGGGGTAGGTGGAGGAGGCGCCGGCATCGCCCGTGGTGAAGTCGAGCTCGTCGGCCATGGCGGTGCGAGGGGGAGGACTGGCGGCGAGGGGGCTGCGCGGCAACGAGAGAGGGTCGGCTCGGAGCCCCGGTGGCGGGAGAGGGAGAGGGGGACGGACACGGACCCAACCACCCACCGCAGGGAGCGCGGGCCGGCCCCCCCNGCACCGCCGCCATCTTGGGCGGCTGAGGTGGCCGCGGGTGCCTCAGGGCTGTTTGGCTACGGCGGTGGGCGATAGACGAACATAGGGGGAAATGTGTGTCCCAAAATGTCCCAAAAGGCCGGTGAGCCGTGCTGGCCTGTACACACAAAGCTCCTTTGTCTGCCTCGTGTGACCCTGCTCAGAGTAATCAGAAACGAGCGTTTTGAAAGCATTATAATCAGCCTAAAGGGACAGAGATGGCTGAGATCCTTACCGAGGGCTTCTGTTTGATATTCCAGTAATGGTGGAATTATTAGTACTGGAATACTGTGGCCAGCTCTGTGGTCCCCACCGTAAGAAACAAATGGATCTGTTGGAGCAGATCCAGGGAAGGACCATGAAGATGGTTCTTTGTAAACAAAGTCAGAATTGGGGTTGCTTAGCCTGGAGAAAAGAAGGTTCCAGGGAGACCTTGTTGCAGTATTTCCATATATAAAGGAGGATTACGTCTAAGATGGAGACCTTTTACCAGGGCTTACAGTGACAGAACAAGGGCCAATGGTTTCAAACTGAAAAGAGGATAGGTTTGGAAAAACCTTGTTCAGAAAAACTGAACCCTTGGAAGTGTTCCAGGCCAGGGTGGATGGGGTTTAGAGCGATATAATCTAGTGAAAGATGTCTGTGCCCTTGACAAGGATTTGGAATAGATGATATTTAAAGAGGTTTTCCAATCCAAAGTATTCTGAAGTATGGCACAGCCCTCCTCCTGTCAACCATTCCCTGCACTGCCTCAAGCAAGGTCTGTGGCCATGGAAGCCTGACCCTGGGGTCCTGAGCAAAACGAGGACTGTTTTTATTAAATCCCTCCTAGTCAGTCAGATGTCATAATACTTCGAGCTCTTTGAACAAATTCACAAGGAGCTTTCCTGTGGAGCTGCTGGCAGATGGGCCCCAGCTCTGCAGGCTGCCCTGCAGATCACCTACAAGCACAAAAAACCAGGAAAATGCAGGAATTCTGTGGCAGCAGTGTCAGCACCTGCCTCAGCCATCACAACCACAGGCTGCTGTGTGCTGTCCTACATTTTTTGCCGAGACTCTGTCATCTGTGCTCTAATGGGGTAGCTACACAGGTCACTTTTAACATCACATCTTTAAATGGTTCACCATGAGATGTTTTATTTCATCTGTGTTAATTCTTTGTGATTTGTTTGCCTGTAGTCCCACTTTTGGTTACACAGATCCCACTCCAAATTGTACAGTCAAGGAGTTAAGTTTGGCTCTCATTTACATGGGGCCATTTGATGAGGCCCCAGTATCATCTCTCTCCTTTACTTGGGCTTTCCCTGGGTGCTGCCTCGCCCAGCCTGCTCTGGAGATGATACTCTTTATCCTGCCCATTTTACTGTGTCTCAGTTGATAAGCAGAATCTGGGGCATCCTGTTTAGTGTTTTAACATGTGCAGTGTGTGTTTGTTTACCTGTAAGTGTGTGACAGGTTGCACATGCTCTGGGGCTTTTTATCTTCTGATAAAACACTTTGTGAGAAAACGACCAACTGTTCTGAACCCAAACTGCAGCAGCCTGGGGCTAAGCACTACTGATGATTTTTTTTCTCAAGTATCAGTTGATAAATTTGGCTGATTTCCCACAATTAATAGATTCATTTTGAATTACTTGAGAGATCTTCTGGGCTAAATCAAGTCTTTTTACTGAAGTACAGCTGTAGATTATATTTATTTTTTCAGACACAAAACAAATATTGCAATACAGCCTTTACTTGAGACTCAATAAAAAATATTGGAAATCCAATCCATCAGTTATTACCTGCAGGCATCGTTCCTTTGTCTGGATCAACATTAATTTCCTAAAGCGTGTTTCTTGATAGCATTATTGTGATTATCCCAGTTTTCTATACAAGAGCAGCAATTTGATTCAAAGCATGTGTGTAAATAAAATACCCTGGCCTTTCACATTTAAGGGGGTTTTTTCCAGTGTTGCACAGCTGGATCACAGACCTTTTCTCTCAAGTAGGCTCAGGATGTTATCAAGCCTTGCTTCTCCTATCTGTGTCTGTAAGAAGTGAAGAGGGACTAGAAAACTTCTAGATTTAAACTTAGTGAGTTGTGTCTGTTCTCAGTTATGTTCTGGAGAAGTGTCTGATGCCCTAAAGTGCCTCATCAAAGCCCAGCCTTGAGAATATGCATTTCAGCCAGTGCTGGGGTAAGCATCCCAACCTGATCCCAGAAACATCCCAGCCTGTTTCCAGCTGGCCCACTGGAAGGCAGGAGATGGTGTTGACACCACTGGGCCCTGAGGTCAGGTCACACGATTGGAAATCCCAGGTCACGAGCAGAGAGGTGTAAACAGCCCTGTTCCAACCGGAGTAGTGTCTCTGTTTCAGCTGCTGAGCTGCCTTTCCTGGGATCCCACCATGTCCTGACTGTTGGGGTGAGGGTTCACGCTGGCTTATGGGCGCAGCCTTGAGCAGGAGGACGTGAGAGAAGCTGTGGATCAGTGATCCCCCTCTGCAGGGCAGTGCCACGCTCAGCAGGCCCTCAGAGCTCCGAGGTGCAGTGTGTCTGTGTGGCAGGAATGGGGTCAGGGACCTTCTGTAGTGCCCTTGCCATAGGCACCCACTCTGCTCCCGGCACTGCTCTATTCCTGCCGTTCACCGGCTGCTTCCTGTGCCGAGCCCACATCCCAATACCCAGGGCATCACCTTGGGCACACGCTGGGGATCAGGGGCAAGCGGTGACAGTGCAGTGACACCGTGAGCCAGCAGGAACCGCCGTAATTGTAACTTCCCCACGGGGAAGAAGGAAAGCACAAAGTAACTCCAGCTGTTCCCTCCTCCTGGGCTGCAGCAGTGCTGGAGCAGTGACATCCCCCGCACTGGGACCTGATGCTTTTCCAGTCACCCGGCCAGGAGGCAAAGCGCAGGACACTACCCAAGCCTCGGGGCTGCAGTTGTATCTATAGCCTGTAAAATTTAAGGACTGCTGATCTGCAGCCAGGATTTATTGCCCCCGTGCTGGGGAGGAGATTCCATCCCTTTCAGCAAAACTACTCAGGCTGTGCCTCTGGGTAAAATTTGCCAGTGTTGTTTCAGGATTTAGTGAAAAACTTAAGCACACTCCATTACCTTAAATTTAATCTGATGTTTACACATTCTGCTGGATTCAGATGTACTTTCTTCTGCTTTGAAATTCCTCAGCTCCCATACATTTTGGGTGAAAGATAAGGACATTGAACACCTTAGAAAATTCATCATACCTCAAAAGACTTTGTCCCTGCATATGTAGTACTTGGGTTAGCTTCACCATTATCACCTGTTTGACTCCAGAGATAGAGGATAGTGCTTCTCAGTGATGAAAAACAAGTTGAAGTGAGGCAGAAAAACCTGTGATAAATTAGTGTGCAGAGCGTTAATGGGGCCAAATGTCCTGAGTTTATTGAATTAGGGAAGTCAAACTAATTTTTAAATTAGGCCTGGAGAGTGGGAGACTAGATACTGTTGGCACAACAGAAAAGTCTTAATGGCTGTTGTCTCAGCACATTAGGAAACACTGTCAAAGCTCTTGCTGACAAGATGCTTTCTCGGGGATTATTAATTATATTACATTATTAGCCAGGCACGGTATGAGAACATATTTAGCATGTTACTAAAATGCAATGACCATTTAGCTAATAAGTTTGACTTGGTCTTTTAAATTTTCTTAATGATTAGCAACTTAGTAAAACTGTAATGGTGGGAGATAAAAATAATGATTCAACAAGCTGTGTCTCAAGAACAAGTTTTAACTGGAACTTACATGTAGCAAGGACAGATAAAGTGTACAGTCTTAATTATCAGCCTGATGGGACGAGACAAAAGTAAACATACTGTCAGATTTAACTAACTCTAATGACCCCATCCTGCAGTGGCATATGGTTAAAGTGCTCTTGTGATAGTAAAGCCCAGCTTGATCCTTCACTGCAGCCATGGGGAGGACAAAGGGCCAGCAATGCCTTACGCTGCTTGTCCTGTCCCAGGCTGGAAGAAGAAAACTCCTTTACCTTTCCCCTGGCAGCTGCTGCAAGGAAACACAGCCTGACACTCCATTTTCCTTAGGTGCCTCTGAACCCCCAGGCAGTTCTTCCAGGAAGTTCAGGGCTGCAGCTATGGGCAATGTCAATGCTGTGGGCTTTGTTAAATTGATTTATGTGCTGCACTACTGTAACTGTAGTAGGCTTTCTATTGTCATTCACCAGTGACTCAGGAAAACAAGGACTGACTGCTCAATGTTGATCAATAAGGCCCCTCACTGCTGAGCTGCTGGCAGTCACTGATGCTCCCCAGACAATAGGACAAAACTTAGCAGAAGTTTAGGAAATAATTTCATACCCCCTGTATGATCACAGGGAACCCAGCCTGGCTGGGCCCTCAGAGCAGCAGCAAATCTGCTTTGAACCTCACTTCTCCCCAGATGCTCCTCCTGCCTCTCATGCCTAGAGAGGGCCCAGTGCCAGGTTTTAGGCTGCACCAGCACCATGCAAGCACAGGCACTTCACAGTGGGGTGAAGAGGGCAGTGGGGGACAGCTGGAGCCAGACACTGGTACCCCTCCAGTCAGGGTTCAGGCCAGCCCAGAGCCAGCTGCCACCAGCTCCAGGGCTGCCCACAACCCCAAGTCTCACCTCTGGACCGCCTGTTTCAAAGGGATTTAGCTGAGGGCTTGCACAGCTTTTACCACCTGTGGAGCAAATGTGTCCTGCTAGGAAAATAACTCCCATCTGGCATTGGATGGATGTCTGAGATGTACAGAGGGGGAAAAACAGCGGCGCAAGCCATCACATGCCATAGATGTTGTTATCTTTTACCTAAGAGACCTAGATAACGATGCTGATAGCAAGAATACTCTTTTTTCCTCCTTTATGTACATCCAGATAATCCATTATGTTTAACTTACAGTAAACACTGTGGAGAGCTCCTGAGCCTGCCGTGGCCGTTGGTCTCACCTGGGGGGACCTGTGTGCAGCACACAGATGGACAGCTCGACACTGACCTGTGCCCCAGCTCTGCTGCTCTCTTCTCAGCCCCAGCCTGGGCTCTGGTTCCAGCAGCCCTGCATGCCCTGTGCCAGACCTGGGTCACCCACCACTGCAGCACATGACAGCACTGACCCAGTTCTCCTCTAGTTAAATTCCAGCAGTCACTCCAGCAAAGCCTTTGGTGCAATCTTACTGCTTCAGTGCACACACCCGGGCCAGGCATTTCTGCCCGTGGACTTCTGTCTGCACTTCCCATCAACTGGAAGTGACCAGAATTTGCTGTAGGGTCTTAATACCAAGAGAGTAAAGTCTACAAAGGAAAAGATGTTTAGGCACATGGAAAGGAGCATGAACCTCCCTTAAAACCAAACCCACAGCAGCAGTGTGATCCTTCTCAGCCTGTCTATTTTGTGCTTTTCATTATGCTCGATCCTCTGTTACATTTTGGCCACTGCTTCACCAGCAGCCATGGTGAGCACACAGTGACCAAGCAATGCCACTCTTTCATCTCTAAATAAATAATGGGTTTCTACCCTGAGAAAGCTGCTGAATAGTAAGCTGGTATCACAACAAGGAGCATGCAAATCTTAAAAGTCAAGAAGAGGCTTTTACAATGGTTCCAACATATGCCCCCAAAAAAGGAAGAAAAATCCTTGGAGTTTGATTCTGCCACATAAAAATGTCTCATAAAGAAGCAAAAGGAACACAAACAAGGCTATGGAAACAGCATGACCTCCTGCTTGCACACTATCTTGGCTGACACACACCCAGCCAGCAAAACGCTAAGTGATGCAAAATGGGAGTTAGGTAAGTGGCACCTTCCAGTTAACCTTCCAATACCCATTTCTTCTTTGGGTCATCATTAATTGTAGTTCTATGAGCAGCCCGAGCCTTTGGCTGGACCTGGAGCGCTGTATGAAAGGAAGGGAAGAAAGGTGCAGATGGGGAAGGAGGTGCCCTGGCAATGGTCACACCATGGAAGGGATGGTGGCAGGGCTCGAGTCTCTTTACATGGAGACCAGGAGTGGCCAGGCCTTCTGTGTGGTCAGTGTTGTGCTGTGCCTTATGCTGCAGCAGTGAGAAGCAGGAGAGGAGAGGCTTCCGGGGAAGGAACAGAGAGCTAAATAGTCTGACTGAAATGTAGGGAAAATGCCCATCAGCCCAGCCACAGTTTCTAAGATTCTCCAAAAAAATATTGCAACTGAGAAATCCTTATGAGATCAGACAGCATTTCCATAATGCACAGATAGCAAAGCAAGGGAGGTACATCCCAGCCAGTTCAGGTGGGATCCACTGTCTTCCTCTGCAGAAGCAAGAGTAAGGGAGTGTTTGCTCCACCTGTTTTCCTTAGCCCCTGGGGTGATCAATGCTGTGTGCTGGTGGTGGCACGACTGCACAAGCAGTTGGATTCTAAAGGCACCAGGTCACTCAGCAGAATGAAGCGGAAAGATGGGCATATAAAAATGAAAACATGGGGCTGCAGCATCAGCCAGCCCCTCTTTCCATCATTTCAGCTAAGAGATGGCCCTGCCCAATGCTGTCTGATCAGATCACTGGCCCACTTGGCTCTTCCAACAGGGCATTGAGATGGACATGTATCATACTCCTCCTGTCCTTTCCCTGGCTCTTCCTGCAGCCCAGTTGTCCCCAGTGTCTCAGAGTAAAATGCCAGGTGAGCACCTGTGGCTGGGAGGTGTGAACTGCAGCAGCCAGAAGAAATACGATGGATGGGTCCTCCTGGTCTGCCAGCTGCAAGGTTTTTGTGAAATGAGACTTTTGCCCAACATTCTTCCCATGGTGCCTGAAGGAGGTGCATGCCCGTCCCTCCTTTCTGGGTGTGTGGGATGTCTATGCCTCCTCGCTGCGTCGCAGGTCTTGCAGCTCAGTCATGGCTTTGGCCGAGAGCTTCTTGCGGCGGAACACAGCTGCAATCTCCTCAAAGGACTTGCCTTTCGTCTCCGGTACTTTGAAGTATGCAAACAGGAAGAAAATGAGGAGCAGACCAGCAAAGATCACAAACACGTATGATCCACATAGATCCTGCAGTGGGAACAGGGGAGATCACCATCAGCATCACACAGGGCTTCCCCTTCCTGCCCTGGTTGGCTGAGGTGCCCAGCCAGACTAGGGGATGGAAATCTGGGAGGCACATTCACATCCTGCTGGGCTGCTCTGGGAGCCCAGCAGTGGGATCGTGCCAGCCGTTTATTTGTATGGCTGAGGGATTTCTTACCGCTATGTACTGGAAACACATTCCCACGATGAAGTTGCAGGCCCAGTTGCAGAAGCCAGCGACAGCGATGGCGGCAGGGCGCGGGCCCTGGCTGAACAGCTCGGCTACGATAAACCAGGGGATGGGCCCAGGCCCCACTTCGAAGAAGATCACAAAGAGGAAGATTGCGACCATGCTGACATAGCTCATCCAGGCAAACTGGCTCTGCAAAAGGTTGGTGTTATAGTTCCAAAGCAACGCTCATTAATTATCACTAATTACTTTATTTGGGCTTCTTTTTCAGAATTTTCTTTCTATTCAGACAAAGGGGGACTGGACATGAATAATTAAGGTTGTAAACTCTTGTGCGAAGTGCTGGCTGGGCATGTGGTGCCAGCATTGCTGCCTGGAGGAGTTCACTGCCATCAGCTCAGCTGTTACTTTGAGCCCTCTCCTTGCCTGCAGCTCAGCAAAATGAGCCAGAATGGCACCCTTCATTAACCAGGGTGTTCAGCAAAGGAGGCCACCCCTTATTTGCTTTTTCATCTTCACAAGGGCTTGCACCAGTGCTTTGGACTGACTTTGATAGGATCTTCTCTTATTTTCAAACCAGGGAGAAAAAATGGAGAGAAATCCTTACCAGAAGCACAAGCCCAACTGTCATGGCCACAGCGCTGATTAACATGCCCATCAAACCTGCCAGGAACAGGGACCGCCTGCCTGCCTTCTCCACCAGAAAGACCTGTGGGAACACATGCAGGAGCTCATTGTCCCGTACCACCACTCTCAGCATCAGGTCCATTAGCCATAACCAACCTGTTACCACTGTCACACTGCTCTTTTGCTCTTTTGGCTCTAGGGGTAGAGATTTATGTGCTGTTTTCCAAGTGTCAGAAACTGGCAGCTGCTGGGGAACCAGACTGAGCAGTCACCCTGCCAAGGGCAAGGCAAAGGCACACACACTCAGAGCCCATGCATTTCCAGGCTGTCAGGACTTCCCACTGCTCCTACGTATGAACTGCTGACTGTGGACTTTCTCCCTCTCTTTCCCCCTTTTCTTTTTTTCTTCCAGGAACTAAAAACATACTAGGTCTGCATTGGTTTGAAATCAGGCTTCCAAATGTAGCATGATTCAGGTCACATCACGGGCCATTACACCTTGCCTGTCCTAGGGCAGGGATAGTGATGTAGCAGCTGCAGTCAGGATTTTTCCTCCTATCACTCCCAGACTCTTTTTGCTTCTCGAGTAGTCACAAAGCTTAGTTGGCTCCTTCTCAGCTCCTCTTGGTGGACTCTGGTCATGTTACCCAGCTTTTGACAGATACCTAAGTCTGTGCCAGACACCTCACCCGGCAGGGAGCTCTAGGTCCTTCCAGAGGACAGTGCAGCTGGCCTGGCCTTACTGTGCAGCAGCCTCTGAGGCTGCCTGCTCCTTCCCCTCTGTTTGAACAGACACCTCTGGCCAGCAGCTCCACCTTTCCTGCCGTTACAGCCATGATTTACCCTTCCCAGAGACCATCTCTTTTGCTGGAGGTGGTTCATGTGCTGACACGTGAAGTTGCAGAGGATGAGTCTCGGCTCCCTTCTCCCCTTACCAAGGTCCACCCAGCTGTCAAGGCTTCTGCCTTTTGATCAGTCTGTCATTTATTGACAAAAGCAGGTAATTTTTAAGTGCTCGTGGACAAAAGAAACAAAGAGCAAATGCCCAAGGCTGCAAGTACCACAGGCCTGGGGTGGGGATCAAACTGCAGGACACCCTTCATGCTTCTTCCAGCTGCACAACTCTGTGCCTCATTTCCCAATAAACATCACATTTTCTCCTCCATATGGGGCCCATGATGGACTTTCTCTAAGGCAGGTTCACTCCAAGACCTCCTCTCTCACACACACTGGAGTACAAATAGTTTGGGTTGGAAGGGACCTCAAAGATCATCCAATTTCAACCCCCTGTTATAGGCAGGGACACCTTCCACAAGACCAAGTCTGGCCTTGGACAATTCAGGGATAGGGCATCCACAACCTCTCTAAGAAACCTGTGGCAGTGCCTCACCACTCTCACAAGAATTTCTTTCTAGTATCTAATGTCTTTCTAATATCTAATCAAAACCTCCCTGTCAGTTGAAAATGATTCTTCCTTGTCCTAAATCTCTTGGAGCTGTGTATCTGCCTTGCAGCTGGTCCTGCATCATGTTGGTGAAAGTCCTTTACTCCCTAAATCTCTAGAGAGATATGAGAGAAATAGGCTTGGCATTTCCTGATCTTATATTAATGGCCACATTATGAAACTAATTGCCAGCTGATAGGAATTGTGTTAATCCTCTCAGGAGAGAGACAAATGAAGGGATGTCTGTGGAAATGGAAACATCCTTTTATTGCTTCAGAGCCCTGCGTAGATAGAATGAGGATAGGTGCTGGATTACTTTTATGACTGTGGAATAGCCTTTGGATATCACTCATGCAGGTGCTATGTACATACAGAAAACAGTTTGAAAGATAACAGGTAAGAGCAGACTGGGAGCTGGTGACATCCCCATCACAGCCCCCATCCCCTGCCTGCTCCCTGGGGGAATAGAACCTGCAGAAATGCAGTCTCAAGGGCAACTTTTATTCTGGGGGGAAATGCAGAGTTTTCAGAGCTTCCCTAAACACAGTGGTGCAGTTTCCCCTCACAAGGCATTTAGCAGTGCTGATATAGCAACATGCTCTATGTCAAGGCTTGAATTTTCAAATTAAGCTTGTCCAGGGAATGATTTTTCCCTGAAGGTGTTCAGGGTTGGTCCCGCAACACTACAAATCCCAGCTCCAGGATAAAATCATGTTTCAAAACCACACTGTACCTTACGTGTCTTTGTAGTCCAGGGGGCAGAAGTATTTACTTACAGAGATAACAGTGAAGACTGTGTTCACCACTCCAACACCGATGGTTGCATAAACTGGTTGGCCAACCCCAGCTCTCTCGAAAATGTTTGTGGAGTAGTAAAAGATCTATCAGAATACATCAGGATGAAGGATTAGGCAACAGGGCTGGTGAAACTTTTTGTTCTCAGGAGGGGAGGGTTGCACTTGCTTGGCTGAGATGTGGCGTAATTTAATTATGATTAATTTTTCAACTTTTAACGGCTTGTTACAATAATTGAAGCTGAAAATTTCATAGGAGCCTGAGGGAGTTAAAAATTCTGATGAAACTCCTCTCTTGAGCTACCGCATTTGCACATTAAATCTGTTTTCTTTTATGTAGTCTATGCTTAATCTTAAAATCCGGATCACCAGCACTGAGCACTCAAGACAAATATCTTAGTATGACTGACTTATACATTAATTTTAAAATCACATTGCAATGACTCCCATTTCTTTCTTCTCTGCAAGAATAAGGTGATTCCTTTCTGGTGAAAGTTAAGGGCAGGAGGTAAAGGATGGCTGGTGGATGGGGTGGGCATGGAGCCAGGTGGGCTGGGCATCCCTGTGTGCTCCTTTTAATGCTTCTGGGTGTCAAATGGTGATTTCTGGTATTGCAGGAGGTGATGCAAAAGTTGTTTAGCTAAAAATGGCTAGAAAATAGTGATTCTGGGGTGAGCATGATGGCATTAAAGAAAGCAAACTGCTGACTAACTTGGGTAGGGGGAGGGTGGTGGGAGGGCTCAGCATGGGCCTGCTGTGCCAGCTGGTTTTGTGCTGGACTCCCTCCCATCCTTCTCCCCTCTGCCCTCCCACTGCCAGCTTGGCAGGGAGCCAGGAGCCCTTTCAGCCATGGGAAAGCCTTCTTTCGTCCCTTCATGGCTTGCATGGAGCCAGAGCTGCCTTTTCATGCTCAGCATGGATCTCTGGAGAGACAAACACTTTGGAGAGACTCACCGCGTTAATTCCTGAGAACTGCTGGGATATTTGCACCATCAGAGCCACAATGACAGCCTGCCTGTACTTGGAGGAGGTGAAAAGCTGTCTTATGGAGACCTTCTTTTCACTAGCAGCTTCTTGCTTTTCCTTTTCCATCTCTTCAATCTCTTTCATCGGATCATAGTTTCCTCTAAGCCTTTTCAAATCTTAGGGAAAAAAAAGATTGACATTTTATTTTCAGTGGTAGATAAGCTGTATATGTAAGGACAAGAATCTCTTTAGGCAAAACTCAAGGTAAGCCAACCACATGGACAACTGTGTCCTCTTGCTGTGAGGGCTCCTGTGGCATATCCAAGGATCCAGGGCATCTGCTTGGTCAGGGGCAGCAGCACACCAGCTCTGCAACAGCCCTGAGACATCACTCTCAAGCCTCATCCCTCAGCAGTGCTGCTTAGTCCCACACAAACGTCTCAATAGTTTTTAATCCAGGAGCATGAGATGGAGCAACCACAGTCACATGTTAGTCCTCAGTCAGGCTTTTCCTTCTCTGTTTTATATTATCTACAGTATAAAAACAATACTAGACAAGCCCAGAATGTCTTTCTTACTTTTTTTAGCTTCCTCCACCTTCCCCAGTTTGATGTAAAGGTATCGGGGACTCTCAGGGCACAGTAAGAGCAGGAAGAACTGCAGCAGGGCAGCCACGCCAGACAGACCAAGGAGCAGGGGCCACATCTCGTCATTGCCCAGAAGAAAGTCTAGTCCAAGGACCTGGAATAATTGAGGTGTATTTGAATGGATCATTTTGCACCCTAAGAAGAGAAAGCAACTGACCACTATGGTGTTTTGAAGTGACAAGCTGGAGGAAAACTAGAAGCAAATACCAACTCTTTTTCTGGCTATATTTGTTTTCTGTACCTTTATGTGCCCACCTGTTGTGTAGCTGGGACTTGTGCCATGGTGGGCAATGCTGATGGGGGCTTTGGGCTCCCTGCTTCCCTGATGAAGCCATTTTTGAGAACCTGATTATCAGGGGTCCCATGCTCAGGACCCAGCCTGATGCTGATGAGATGCTGAAAAAAATTCCTCAGGGAGAGGAGAAATTGTTTGCAGAAGTATTTTTTATTTCTTGAGAAGTTGTCTTTGTTAAGACACCTTAACAGGCAGGGGTTTAACCCCATTAAAGCAGATTGTTTTGCACACTCCTTCAGTATTGGAGTGGAATGGTGAACAATAGCCCAGCTTATCACTGTGGTCTTCCTGTTGTCTGAAACACCCTCTCTGGATGCGTGTGTTTCCCTGCTTACCTGGCTGAAGAGGATACCCGTGACGATGGCGAGCTGGTGCAGCGTCCCCAGCGCTCCTCGGAGGGCCGTGGGAGAGACCTCGCTGACGTACATGGGCACGAGTCCGGAGGAGAGCCCTGCACCGAGTACACGTGGAGGTCACCTCTTCTGGACACAGCCCAGCAACCAGCAGAGACCACTTCCCAAATGGGAAAGGAGGATGGAACCTGTGTGCTGCACCCCACACCCCACCAAGCCCCTCGCACCTGGCTGGGAACCACCTGCACCTTGGAAAGGTGCTGGGATGTCCCTGCATTCAGAGCCCCAAACTGGGAAGCCTTTTTACTTGAACACACATGTCAGAGCACAGAGCAGGATTTGTCTGCTGGGAGAAGTTATCACAGGGCAAAGAGCCTTCTTAAAACTTGCCTTGAAACCTCAGAGTGGAGTATTGTATTTGCATATATATATATACTAGTAACAGTATAAAGAGCTGTTATTTCTAAGCTAATTCTAATGTAATTTCCAATTATTTGCCGGCTATATCCTCTCTGTGCACAGTGATCCTGTGCTCTCTTTCTAGGCAACCTGTTAGCCAGCCTGGCTAGTGATGTGCTCTTACAGCAGCCACCAGCAAGACCCACCCTTGAGTTACAGAGGGACCTGCTCCTTTCTAGGATATGTAAAATGAATATATGATGGAGGCAACCCAAATACTTCTGGGAAAGATCCTGGATCAAGAAGGGCAGACATAGGGAGAAGAGGGAAATTCCCACCTGTGAAACCCCTTCTTAACTAAAAAAAGGATTAAAAATTATGGGAAACTCTATAAACTGCAGCCCTGGAGCACACTACCAAGGAGCTTCTTCCAGTGGCTGACCCAGCCTGGACTCACCGCAATACAGCCCCGTGACCGCTCTCCCGGAGATGATGAGGATGTGGGATGGCCCAAATTTCGCCAGACCCATG
Organism: Donacobius atricapilla; assembly: GCA_013397315.1. Taxonomy (NCBI): domain Eukaryota; kingdom Metazoa; phylum Chordata; class Aves; order Passeriformes; family Mimidae; genus Donacobius; species Donacobius atricapilla. Next base: position 210,304 of record WBMY01016106.1, read on the forward strand.
AGGAGGTTCCCAGCAATGGAGAGGATGTTCACCACCAGCATGGCTTTCACCCTGCAAGGCAGCAGCAGCACAGCTCCTCTGGCACCTTGCTCTGGCACCAAAGCAGCCATTGCAACACACTAGAGGAACTATGAAGTCACCTAATCAGTATTACAGGGGAAAAACAATGATAGCAGGCACTGCAAAATACCAGGGCCAGGGTACAATCAGAGTAGTTAAAATGATATTATAAATTATACTTTACATCCTGTGCAAATACAATGCAAATGTCCTCCTCTTCCTTTTGCCATAGAAAGAAAAGGGGGAATTCAGAACTTAATCAAGACTTCTCATCAGCTGCTGCTTGAAATGCTCGAGTTGCAATAAAATGTCTGATTTGTTGAAGATTTTAAAAAGCCCAACATCTGTGATGGCTGAAACAGTATTTTGGAAGTCGGGAGGGTTATTTTTCCTTTTTTTCCTAAACTGCTGAAAATAACACAAATTGTGTTTCTGTGGTGAAGAAGTGGTTCTATGGGGGAAATCAATCAGCAGGGTTTGGGCTGTGGCACAGAGTCACAGCACACACGAGCCTCTCACCTCCCAAGCCGGTCGCCGATCCAGCCCACGGTGAAGGAGGAGACCATGCCACCGATGGCGAACACGGACACGGACAGGGACCAGTACATGGTGAGGATGTGTGGGGAGGTAGCGAGGCCCTCGCTGATGTCGGTCAGGGTTGGGGGTGTGCCCTCTGTGCCAGCCTGGAGGAACGTGCCGTCCTCCCCGGAGGCATTGGTGGCGTATCTGTCCGGGGGGACAATGCCCAGCACGCGCCCGTAGTGCGCTTCTATCACCTGTGACAGGTAACGAAGGAAAACGCCGTCAGCTCAGATCTATAAGCACCCCAACCCCTGTTCTGGATTTTCTGCTGCAGGAAAAGATTTGCTTTGCAGGCTCTGCAGGGGTGAAATCTTGGTGTCCCTCCAGCTCCACGACACCCAGACCCCAGCGGGGAAGGGCCTTGAGGGCAGGCACAAAGCATTCCCCCTCCCAGGGCTGGGCTGAGCATGGTGTCTGGATTTGGCACCGGGGTGCAGTCCCTTGGCTCAGGCACAGGGACCGTGTGGCAGCGGGGACAGCTCCATTACATGCACAACCCCACTCCTTTCTGGGGAAGTGCCAGCCAAGGGTCCTGGCTGTGTTCTTACCCACTGCCCTGTTGCTGGAGCTTTGTTCTGTGGGAGAAACTGCCTGAGAAGAGTCAGTCCTCCTGAAGGCTTCTGCAGGGGACAAACTGGCCCTGGCTGCCCTGAAGCTGTAGTTCCTTAGCCATGCACAATCACCTTACCTTCTGGGGGGCGTTAATGACCCCCAGGCTGTAGCCATACTGGAAGAAGCCCAACACTGCAGTGAAGACGGAGAGGATCAATGTTCCCGTGAGGTGCTGGGGCAGGAAGCAAAGAACAACCTCACCATACGGTCCTAGCAGTGCCCAAAACAGGGCGAGGGCTGCATCCCACCCCTGTCCCTGGGGTCCCTGCTGCCCAGCTGGCTGGGATAGTGGCATCCAGGGATGCTGCTGCAACAACACAGGTGGTTGGCTTGCTCCACAGGAGAAGGAAGGCCCCTGGGACAGGCAAGATCTCCCCAGGGCAGAGTGGTGTTTCCCCACAGTGACAGTCCAGCTCTTCCTGCTGCACTGCCTGTCCTGGCCCTGGAGCTTGTGGAAGCCAAAGCTTTGCCCAGTACAGCAGTGCAAGAAGCAACAGCAGCAGGGTGTCGTTCCCCGTCCCTGGAGGATATTTTTACCAGAACAGCTGGGAAAAAAACACTGAAAAGGTGCTTTTTAGCAGCGCTGTTTAAAGCACTTTTTCCCGCCCATCACAGTTAAAGTTATCCAATGAGCCAACAGAGCTCTTAAAAATAAAAAATAGCCCCTTGGCCCTTTTCCCCTTTGCCCCTGTTCACAATTAATTAGTGAAGGGGATTTTTCTGTTGTTGTTGGTTTTGGTAAGGGATTGCTCAGTGCTGGGGTCCTGCAGAAATTCTAGTAATTTCACTAGAAAGTCTAGTGCAAAGATACTGGCGAGCCATGATTACCTTCTCTGTCTGCATTTTCCTTCTCTCATCCACTCCGCAGCTCGTCCGCCCTCCTTCTGGGAACAGTCACTGTCCTGGGCTGCAGAGCAAGGTGAGGGCTTGGGCAGGGAAGAAAGGACAGCAGAGGTGGGATAGAGGCAGGAAAACGGGCTGGTGCTTGCAGAGATGGGACTATATCAACTCTGGAGTTAATGAGAAACCCAAGTCTTCCACGCATTATTTGGCCACCGCTCAGCTCAAAGCAGCCACCACCAATCCCCGTGTTTGGGATACACACGAAACAATGGGAGACCTGCAAAGACATTGAGTGGATCTGGAAAATTCAAATGATCGAGCTGCAGGGCTGGTTGGGGGCTGTCCCTCAGCTGAACAGTTGGAAATGTGATGTGCCAGGGGCTGGAGCCTGGAGATGCTCAACACCTTCCTCAGCTTCTGTGCTGGGTGTGCATGTCACATCACAATCCTCTTGCTGAATCAAGGAGAAGAAACCTCTCCGGCACATGTAGCCAAGCAGTTAGAAAATGACAAAGTGTTTTATTTAAATAGCACTTAGCACCTGCTTTAAAATGTATTCATGTGTGTATATCACATACAGAGCCACATATAAACACAGATGTATGCAGGTCTCTGTGTATCCATACACAGACACCTGCATACACAAGCCCCCTCAGCAGGCAGCTCTAATGCCAGTACACACCTAGCAGAGGAGACAGCTGTGTGTGTATATGGACATAAAACAGAACAAAATTACCCAGAATATCACAATAAAAGAGGCTTTCATTAAAAATCCTACAGTGGTGTGAACAGTGAGCCTGTCAGCACCACCAGCTGATGGCTGCACTGTCAAGTATTGTGGATTCTGGGAAATACTGGCAGCCAATGGCAGCCAATGCTGCCAAATGCTACTGATGCTGCCAAATATTTTTGCCTTGGCTCACTTGGCTTTCATGAACTTTGCACATCTGCACAAGCTGGTCTGAGCTGGTCTTGCTCTGGCTTGGGCTTTGCTGTCCTTGACATGGTCAGAGAGAGGAGCTGCAGGGCCGGGGGGGACAGTGGCATCCTTAGCGGCAGCAGACCGTGCCAAAGTCTGAGTCAGCCGGGAAGGTGATTAATGCTGATTAAAGTCATTATCTTCCAGATCAGCCCCGGATGGGTCCGGCAGCCAAGTTAGAGCACTCATTGGATGATGCTCTCAGTCAGCCAGGCTTCACACGGGCACAAAATGTACTTTCTACAGAGGAAGAGCAAGAGAAAAAACAACAAAGATGAGTGTGAGACCACTAATCTTTGCACTGGTCTCCAGTAAAGTAAAACTTTAACTGGAGGAGGAAAGTTCATTGCATTAAGCAGCCTTTGATTCTAGCCACAGCACCTGCATTCCCCTTTTGGGCTGGTGTAGCTGTGACAGGAAGGGCCCCAAGGCTGAGCTTTTTCGTTTTCCCCAATATTTGTCCTTCCTCCTGAGATCTTTGCCAACGGTGTTTGTTTGCTCGCTGTGTGTGGATACCCAGGCATTTACAAGCAGTTTCTTTGCATTGCAGTTAAATACCTTCACAATGGGACTGACAGGATTTGACAACTACCAGACTGCTAAGGCTTGAATCACAAAACAAATGGGAGCCCTGACCCAAGACCGAAACCTTCAGGCACTGTGAAAACCTTTGCCAGGACAGATATCCCCCTCTGGGATTCCCACGTCCCCCTCTGGGATCCCCATCCTGTTGCAGGTGTCTGGCACAAAGAGGGTGATGCTTTCCCTCCCTACTCTTCCCAGACTACTGGAACTGGAGGGATCAAGTGCCACCAACACACCACAAGCACGGTGGCCTTTCCGTGTCCCGCCCGCTGCTGCTTAGAGCAGAACCTTCCCATAATCCAGCTTCCTGGGGACGGGATGTAGAGCAGCTGGAGCAGTGCTGGGAGGCCTGGGGGAACATCACTCACCTCCCCAGGAACAGCTCTTCGACCTCCATGGAAACCTTGGATGCCAAAGGCTGGAAGCCCCACAGCCACACGTATCCCTCGGCCAGGTCTGCTAGCAAAAGGCATGGAGTTATCCCGGGGCTTTCCATCCTTCCGTGGCCCCTCTTACCCTCCCTGCCAGGGCTGCCTCACCTCTGCCTTTGAGCCCCTGGCTGGTGCCCCAGAAAATGTAAGCACCTATTGAACTCTCAGTGGCACTAACGGACTCCAGACCCTGTGGTTCTCTGAACGGGGGGCTGGATGTGGAGGTGGCGATTAGCAGAGGCCAGCTTTAGGCTTATGGATGGGAAAGATCAGTGTGTAAATCTTCCTCTCACTGCATTCACTTCCCAAAGGGGCTCATTGTTAGCTTGGTGGGGAGAAGCACAATGCTCCTACAGGATAGAGAACCATGCCTGGCTTCACCAGAATGAATGACCAGCCCAACAGATCATCTGACAGGCAGTTGTGATCACAGTCCAGAGAGTAGCACAGCACAGGCCAAAAGCAACACTGACCCATGCCATGGCTGGTGAGCCTGGCCAGGCAGTGTTTATGTGATTGGTAAACAGGGCCTGCATTATTGCTAATGCTTCATTTAAATAATGAAGTGCAGAACTGTGCTTAATGTTAGGCAGAATTGCCATGCTTATTGCCTACTCTGTGTTCTGTGTAGTGTAATTGGTGCTGTTGATAATCTGACTATGCATGATAGACCCAATGGGTTAAAGTTTATGGTGGGGCTCTGTTTTTGAACAGCTGAACATGCTTCTCACCACTACAGGGAGGAATTCAGACTCCAGAGGGGCTGTGAGGCTATCCCCAGGTGCTGGGGCAATTTGCACATCCATTTTACTGCCTCTGGGTCATTCAGAGACAGCTTTGATGTTAAAAAAAAAGGAGAAGTATGCCATAAACCGACATAAAACAAAGGAAAAAGGTAGATCTGGTCTGCAAGACTCTGGCTCTCTAAGAGCAAGCTGATGTAGCACATCAGTGGCTGGCACAAAACCAAAATTTGTCCATTCATTTCTCCTCTCTAAGCACATCAGCTGGGGCAGGCAGCAGTGCTGGGGCCACATGTGAGACAGCAGCTCAGGCTGATAAAACACATTTAGGGGAGAGAATCTGGCGCATTTACAGCAGTGCTGTAAAGATACCAGAGGTTAGTGAGCCCCTTCCCACCCCCCTGTTCTGGGCAGTGCAGCATCTCCCAGAAGAGAAAAATGGAAGCAAACTCAGCAAACCTCTCCAGCTGCAGGTCCCTACTGCAGCACAGGGCAGCACACGAATGCTGCAGGGCAGCAGCAGCTGTGACAGGTGCCCTGTGCCAGGAAATGCATCCTTACTGCTGAGGAATCTCTGCTGAATCTCCTCAGAGCCATGCCCAGGTGGGTGGCTTAGCCCAGACACAGGCAGGGTAAGATGTGGAGCTCCAGCGCACACCTTTGGGAACAGGCAGGTTGTCTCTGCTGGCCTGCATGATGCTCGTGCTGGCCCCAATTACACAGCATCAAATTATTGCACGAGCAGGCAAAGACATTAAGTGGGCTCACATCGAGACAATGAACTGCAGCAGAAGTTCAACCATTTCCAGCAACCAGTCCAGCTCTGGAGTTGGGGCCAGGGTCACCCTGAGCATCGCCTAAAATACGTAGTGTCAACCCCCAAACGATTTTACAACAGGAAAAAGGCCATTTGATAATAATTCTGAAACAAGTCTGAAAAGATTCAGTTTTCACAAGTAGCTGCTACAGCTGTACCACTGAGCATCCTTCACCTAGCAGTGGTACCCAGCATCTCCCCAGGGTGGTGGAGCTAACCATGGCCCTTGCACGGCCTCATGCCAGCTCTCAGAGCTTTTCTTCCATTTACCTTCTCATCCCTGAAATTATACAGTATTTCACAGCAACTCTGTAAACAATCGAACCTGCAACAGGCTCAAGTGACCCCTGCATGCACAGACATTACTGCTTTTTTTCCTCCTGCGGCACTGCACAACCGAACAAATTTCCTTTCCTGGGCAAAAAGTCCCAGAAACAGGGTTTTAAAATGAGCTGCAGGTTTTATTTCTTTAAACACTGATTGTAAGTAGTTTCTGAGAGCATTAATCAACCATATTTTACTTGCAGCAAAAGACAAGCAAATCAAAGCCAAAACCCATTCAGAGGGGAAATGTCCTTATAATAAGCATGGATTGATTTTGTAGAAGAGGAGTTTTCAGGTGGTGATGGTCCATCAAGACATCCCTTGGCCACTGCTCACTGCTGGGCAGCATCACAAGGGACATGCTCCACCTCCCTGCATTCATCTTGTTCCAAAACCACCTTCCCAAGAGTCTCCAGAGAAAGAGCATTGTGACTGGGAGCCCTGAAAATCCCCTTTACCTCCATGTCCTCCAACACCCCAGGTTTTATTTACCCAAACATAAAAGGCATGGCTTAATGGTGAAGTTTTGTGTTTTATTGTGGTTGGCACCAGAAAAGCATTTGCTCTGTGTTATCTCCATACACACATGCCATAGACAAGACTGTGGTAATATTGGCCTCTGTGATTTTTGTTTCAAATTATTCTGAGATTTTAAAAAAATACATTCACAAACCACCTGAGTCGTTTAAAGTCAACGACTGCCTGCGATTTCATCACTGTATGCAAAAACCCATAATAACAAAAATCATCCCAAGCTGTGCATTTGTCACTTGAAGTAGAACAAAAAACACCCCAAAACAGTTATCAGCAACACAATAAAAGCTCTAGGCTTTATTTGATTTGTACTTTAACCACAATGAAAATACAAAGAGCTGGTGGCAATCAGTGTTTGTGATGGGATTTGAATACCAGTATTGTGATCCTGTGGCCATCCCTACAATCTCCAGGCTGCACCAGCCAACAGGAGGGTGCCTGGTGCTGGAAGGAGGCACCACAAAGCACATCCCACCTGTTTTTCCCTGAACTTCACATCCTGGGAGTCCCACTGCTGGCAATCCCTGCGGTACCAAACCCTGACACCCTGCCCACAGAATGCTTCAGGTGAGGGTGGCCCGGCCCATCCCATCCCCACCTCTTACCCTTGATAAAGATTCAAGTTTGACCAAGTCCTGTTGATTTAATAATTTTTTAATAAAGCCATCGTTACTGAGTACACCAAGATTGCCAGTTAAGCTCTCTATATGTCGCTGGAGGTAACAGCGCTGTGATCGACAGCGGAACGGAAAAAAATAAAACAAAACGAAACCAAAAAACAAACCCCAACCGAAACGAGGTAGGTTAAAACCAGCAACACAGACCTTGTTATGCGACACCCCAACACCACAGGCGGCCATGCTTGCAGCTACTGAGAAAGAAAACCCCAGATACGCACCGAAAACGGAAATCAACTGAGCAGAGTTTATAAGGACACGATTCAACCCGAACTAAACACACACACACGGTTCGGCACAGATGTTGTCTTTCACTGTATGTTGGGTAATTCCTAGGGAGTGGAGGGGGTGGAAAACAAGTAGATTCAGACCCTTGGCCGAAGAAACCACACATATATATATTTTTTTTAAGCTCTTTACAAGCCCAATCCAGCAACGTGGGGGGACAGGCAGCTTGTTTTGTGGTCCCCATCCCTGTGCCGGCTGCTCCCGCATGCCAGTGCCCGGCTCTGGACTCGGGGGGAACGAGCACCCACAACCTGCGCCGCCTTCAGCAGCAGGGCCGGTGCCCAGAGCATCCCGGGAGCCTCTGCAGTCACAAATCCCCCTCAGGGGCGAGCACGGGGCTCCTCGGACCGCTCCATCCTCTCCTCCTCCGATCCCCTGTCCTGGTGCCCGTGGCCAAGCCCCGGGGCAGGCGGGCACCTCCGGAGCAACAAGAAATGGCACCTCTGTCCCTATCAAGACACACCATTATGTGAAGATCCATATAGAAATATGGATTGACAGACTTGACAAAAATGGTAGCTGATTTTTATTAGTCTAAGGCTAGTAGTTTAGCCATTTAAAATCCATTTCCCAAAAGAGGGGAAAAAAACCTATTATTTTTTCTCTTCTTTAAAAATCCGTTAAGCCGTTGCTGCCAAAAGCAACATGTAAATGTTGGTGAAGGCAAAAGATTTCTAAAATTACCCAGCTATATGGTTATGGCCTTCATCACAAAGATAAAAGGTACATTTATTGTGCTGTCTCTCACCAGATTTAATTGGTAACTTTACAACATACTATATATTTGATGCTAGCAGGCAGACAGAATTAAAAACAGACTTTTTGACACTGTTTCTTTCCCCGTTCTTACAAAGTGGGGGACAAACAAAAAGTAAAACTATAAAATAAAATAAAATAAAATAAAATAAAATAAAATAAAGGGAAACTCATAACCCACTATAACACAGCATAATCAGGAGACCTCGGGGGGTCCAAGCGTGAAAGTCCATCCCTGGCTGCAGTCCCTGCCCCGGGGCTGGCGGCGCCGGGGGAGTGTGGGGAGGGGGTTCCTCGGCGCCCTCCGCACCTGCCTCTACAGTGTTAGTCCACGTGTTTAATGTCCTTTAAATTAGAAATAATGCCATGGCGGTGAGTGCCAAGTGCTCCTCTGTTACCAGTTCATCATGGAGTTTCTGTTGAGGGTCATGAAAAACACTTGGCTGCTTCCTCCGGATCTCACCGATGCAAAAAATACCTGTTTGGAAGGAAAAGACACTTATTAATACTCAGGGGATGGAGCTTACCCATGCCAGACTGGGATTAAATTGAGCCACTCATTAGTAAATGCAGTAATTAAACCTCCTTCTCCCTGACTACCAAAAAGAGCTTGCAATGCCTTAAAAATACCAGGTTTATCACATTTTACTGCCACAGTATCATTTCTTATGAAGTACTAACAGAAAACTGCTATCAGTGGTTTGGATCTTGCTAAACATTCACCTTTTGGGTCGATATCTGCCTCAGTCTGAATTTGCTTTTTTTTGGGGAAAGTTAGTCCTGGTATTTCAGCTATTCCTGAAAGTAAAGACCAGAAAAACAACTTCCCTTCAACATGCCCAAAGTGCAGAAACATATCAGGATTCTGTATGAAGAATAGGGGTTTTGGTGCTTCTGCAGGATCCACCAGCATTTGATTCCAAAGGGAGTCTTAAAAAATAAGTAAGTTATAATTTGCAAATATGGAAGGGAACAATATGAAGCCTCTGTCCTTAATAAAACCAAAAATTACTCCATCTTACCAGTTTAACCAGTTCTCCAGAAAGAGAAACATCTGAGTTTAGTATTTCAAAGCCATCAGTGATCAGTTGGTTCCAGTATTTTAGAAGATCAAGGTGGTTTTTTTCCAGCTTTGTTAGAATTAGATTATACTTAAGTAAAACTTAAATTCAGCTTCTTGGGCAGCTTCTCATAACATACTCAACTGTAAAGTCAGGAAACATTTTCCTGCAGAGCTTCAGCCTACCTCCATGCCCCAGGAAGGGCAGTGCTCAGCTAATGAGCAGCTGTTCGCTAAAGTGATCGTGGCCTCAAAACTCATTTATTGCACATTATTAAATCCTGCTCTGGGGACACAACAACTGCTCTCTTCGCTGGTTTTGTGATCCTGTCCATTATGAAAGATCTCCCCGCTGCTTGGTCCTGACTTATCTCAGTGAAACCCTGTGAGAGGAGGGAACACCACCAGCAGAAAGACCCTGGCATTCAACCATCACTTCCATGCAAAAATGCCTTTTCCTCCAGCAATTGCTCCTCATTCCCTGCCCCTCTTGCAACGCCTGTGGCAGGGGTCACCTACATGACAGCCATGCAACTCTGGTGACCCTCCAGAGCAGTATTTATCACTGCTGTCCACAAAAAAGGATGAGGGCTGTAAGAGGGAAATAATTTAAGATGCGTCAAAATGCATCTAAAGATGCACCAAAATGTTTCTGCATCAGAGCTCAAATCAGGATCACTTACACACTCTTGCTAATATTCAACTTTTGGCGTTCACTTGGCAGCCTCAATTTAATGTTCAGATGAAAGAACTGGGAGAAAGTCAAGCCAAGTCATGCAGACCTCAGCTAGATGTATAAGAGATCTTGCAGGCTGAGGTCTCCATCCACTGGAGAAAATTAACTGGGAATAAGCCTATGGGCACTGCTTATTAAACAGGACCTTCAGATTAATTATTAACCTCAAGACAAACCAGACATAAGCTCTAAAAGCACCTTGTAGCTCGCAGCACAGACACAAGCTTTGAAGTGGACTTACCTTATCATTTCTTTCACATAGAAATTTTAACCTTTGAGCTCGCTTGTGCATAAATACTCCATCCAAATGTCCTGTCTCCACTGACCGGATTTCAATCGCTTTCTCTCCCCAGCCCATTATTTGATTGGAATGAATGTAGGCTGTCAAAAGGAAGCGTTTGGCAGGTGTTACAACTTGTGTTGAGTTAAATATTATGCAATGGGCAGAAAAGCTCTCATCAGCTGTTACTCAAAGCCTAAGCAGATCAGTGGCAGAGCTCTGATGGCCAGGCATGCGCCTGCAGGGACAGCGGCCTTTCCAGAGCACTTTTCATCCAGAAATTGCTGCGAAATTTAAACAGAAGCAGCATCGCCTCTTCCGGTTTCGGACGCTGAGGAGCTGGGCAGTGTTTTCCCTCCATGGGTTGTGGAGCTGAGCAACAGCAGAGCCAGAAGAGCAACTCAAGGGCTCCCAGCTCCACACCCAGCCCCCCTCCACTCAACACAGTATCCCACCACTGCAACAGCTTGCATTATCTCACATTTATCTTATCTCTTACTCAAAAAGTTCAGATCTTCAAGAAATTACTAGCTTTTACAATGGAGGACCAAACTGCAGAAATTTAGCAATTGCATCTCATAGCTGGCTGAGGGGAATGAATCCCCTTTGATAAAAGAGGGGAATCCCCTTTATCCCAAATGACTCCATCTCAGCATTCTTGACTCCTCATCTTACTTGTGGCTTGTACTTTAAGCAGGTGAAGAGGAAGGGTTGACCTACCCACGGAAGTAGGCATTTCTCCCCACTGGAGCACCACATCTTTAGTTATCCGTCCGTAGGTGTTCACATAGACACCTTCATCCTCATAGCACACCAGCATCTCCATCCCCTCCGTCTTGGGCAGGATGACAATGGCGTGAGGAGTAATATTGCCCTGAATCTGCAGGTAAAACAGACCCTGAGAGTCAGAATTACACTGAATGGAGAAAGCGAACAGGGAAGGGAGCAGAGCACTGCAGGGAAAAAGCCCAAACCAACTAGAGAACAAAGCCCTCCCTCCATTCCCCACACAGGCACTGGCTTTCAGAGATAAGCCTGAAGGGGAATAAACTGTCATGTTTACCCTACCATCAAAGCTGCCTGACACAGCAAGGATAAACAGCTTCAGCAATTACAGACAGATCACAACATACACGCCCCCAAGACTGATGGCTGACACTTGGCTGGAACACAAGTAAGTGACTGAGCCGATGAATCCATCACCAGTTCAAATCAAGGTAAATAAACTCAGAGTTTTACAGGCAGCCCTAGGGAGGAAATATCCTATTTAGCAATCATCCTCTAGCTCCAAGGGCAGCTGCATTGACTTTCCACCCATGTCTGCCCTTCCATAGCTAAGACAACACGAAACCATCCCAAACTGCCCCAGTATTTCTCTCTCTGCTCTTGCTAGTTCTTGCAGAGGAGACTGCTGCTTGGATCAGATTCAGCAATTCCTGCATCTGTTTAGTGACACAGTTTTTCCGAGACCAGTTTATTGTGGGTGAATTGTACAGATGGAGTTTAAATGACCCAACAAGAAAATCCTACAGAGAGCTCCACTACTGCTCCTTGCAGTGTACAGGCATTCTCCTTTTTGTGGGACATGGCAACCTTAAACTTTACTGCCCCTGCACGAGGACAGAAACAGCCCGGGCAGACAAACATGAAGTATGTGACAGCTCTGAGTCCTCTTTAAGTGAGCGCAGGACTGGGGAATGTCACACCCATCACTGGTCCCCACTTCTCAGCCCCTGGGAGCCTGTCCAAACCTCACTGGTGACCCGTGGTCCTCAGGCAGCAGCACTGCCCATGTACTCACGTGAGATGGAATATAGATATCATAGGAGTTCCCAGAATCTACATCAATCACATGGAAACCAGTGTGGGATCCAAAGATGACCTTCAGCCTCTGACCCTCCTCTACAGTGAGATCCACGAGCAACGGCTTGTGCTGGAGATCTGCAAAAGACTTTTATAATCCCTTCCATGAGCATCACAGGAAACCAACAAATTCCCACTGCAGCAGCCTGATACGGTTTTGAAATCGTATTTGTTTGACTGTGTTTCCTACTAAATACGTGGTTATTTACACTCCTGCCTCTCTGCTCCCCTGTCAGATGCCTCAGAGGGTATTCAGCCATCCCAGCAGATAAGTGCTCACCCTTGCCAAGCCCAGCTCTCCCTCATAGGAGCCCCAGCCATGTCCAGATCAAGCACCTTAGGTGGCTTAGGTGCTCAGCAGGAGAGTGAAACACCTTTGGCAAGTTGGATCCCAGACCATTTTGATGCTGCTGAGCTCTCCATGCCACTTATTCTGGCTTTTGTTCAGAAAAAGCTAATGTGACCTAATACTGCATAAGCCCATTTGTGTTGGGAAGATGTTGAGGTTACTCAGCATGAACATCTCCACAAGGCATTGCCCCTTGAGACTCTTCTCTACACAGAGCTTGGGATGAAAAGTACTCTGAAGGACTAAGCATAAAACACCCACTGGCAGAGGAGGAAGGTCTCACTGAGGAAACCAAGGCAGGTGAAAAGGGAGGAAAAAAGAGAGAGAAAGAGTGGGTCACTCTCCTAAACTTTCTGTCTTGAAACAGAATCCACACTGCAAAGGGGAGAGGACCTTGCAAAACGAAAATAGAAAATCATGCCAGCCTATTTTTGTACTGTATGTTAAAAATTAGTCAGAGGGAAAAAAACCACCAAACATAAAAGCCCCACAAAAAACACCCATCAAAATCCCCAACTCAATTTTACTCATATGCGTTTGTTCAGCTTTCTGCAAATTCCACAAGTAAAGCCTATCAGCATAGACTAATAATAGCACTTCATTGCTGGCCGTGAGCAGAACATATCCAATCTCTTCAGCCAGCAAGGATCCCATCTCCCATGCCTGCCAGGCATCCTGAGGAGCTCAGCTACATAAGCAAGATGCTTTTCTGCTCTGCAGAGTACAGAAATCTCATGTATTTACAATTACAGAGTGTAAAAGACAACATACCTTAAATGCCATAAACTTGTGATATGGTTTAGGAGCCCAAGCGTAGATCTCTACAGCGTTCTTTAAGGCAATCACCAAGAACTTGATTCTTTCATATTTCACTAAAAGAAAAACAAACCCAATTTTAAAAACATTCACTCTCTTTCTGGCTAATCTCCAGGAACAGCTTCTCAGGCCATCCCTCTGTTGATTCTCATTACATAGAGTCCATCTAATGCATAAAGATGAATTCCAAATTTACTTGTGGCTATGGTCTTTTAATACCCAATTGTCAGGTCAGACCTTAGACTAGAGAACAAAACCACATCTCTTCAGACATTTATTTCCACTCACCAACTTTGTAGTGGATGCATCCCTCCAGGTCCCCAACTGTGATCCAACCCTGCTTCTTCTCCACCTCAGGGTCATTGTGCAAAATCCTGTTTCTCAGCCAGGACAGGTAGTACACACGAAGCTTGTTCTTCTTTCCTGTTGGCAAAGGAAATGTCCCTGTCAGAGCAGAGCACGATTGCATGGGCCATCTTGAGGTTTCAGTCATATGATGATAGAATTTAAGTCCATTTCATGACAAAAGTAATATAAATACTAATTGAAAATAGTAATTTAATTGCTGTGTTGGGTTTTTCCTTGGGAAGAAATACATGGAAAACAAAGCCCAGACCTCTGTCTTGCAGGCTGCAGGCAGACACTGGAAAAGCCAGGCTTTTGCTTCCCACAGGCTGGAAATACTCCTTTTCCTATAAATCAGTGTTCACAGAGGGACAGTGGGGCTCAGTGCTCCCAACCCTGCTACAGCTCAAAGCTTATCCAACCACTCAGCTACCAGGTTTCTTTCCTTCCCTCTCCTTCCTACAACATTAATTCCACCCTGGAGATGAGACAAGAGCTCCTTGGCCTGCGACAGGCACTGCTGTTTGCCAGCAAGCCTGGTGCTGGGCTCTGCAATGCTGAGGGGCTGCCAAATTTCTGCACGGCTGCCTGCTCTTGGATGGCTGTGACATGGCTGCAAAATCCCTGTGGCTGCTGAGTCCCCGTTACAGGGACAGGACACAGCTCATACTGAGCCTGGTGAGACGGGACCCAAATGATAGACCCTGTCTGCTCACAGGTTTCTGCAAGTCCCCAGGACTCATTCTCAGCATCATCTTGGGGTTTGGTGCTATTCCCATTCCAGCTGTACTAAACCCCTTATCCCTACAGCTGTATCCAAAAGCACAGGGGAGCTGCAGACCAGGTAAATGATGGAGCAGTGAGTTTGGAGCTCTGGCTGAATGGAGGGGAGCAGGAATTTGCAGGTCAATGCAAAGTAAGGCCAGGGGGTCTTAACAATGTGAAAGGAAACAGAAGGAGGATATCAAACAATTTCCTAATGAGAACTTCTCTAGCTGCCTTCTGTGAGCTTTGCTGGGCAGGTATCAGCAGGAGAAGGCTCTGCCCTGGCTCTGTCACCTGTGTGCTCCTCAGGGCTGCTCTGCAGGAGGATGTTGGATGCTCTCCTTGGAGACTGGACTGGAGATGTTCTGCTTTCTTTTGCCAGAAATCACCCATGAGCCTGATATGAGCACTCCGGAGCTCCTGGCTAAACATGGGGATGGTGAAAACCCTGTGGCCCTCACAATGCTTGGGACAGCCCAAGCACATCTGTGGTCTGAATTGGAAATCTAAAGCCATGGATCATGGCTCTGTCAGCCAGAGACAGACCCAAAAGCAGAGCTCTCTGCACCTTCAAGCTGTGGCTATCTCCCTTGCTGGGCCACCTCCCTGTATCCTGCACCTCCCCTTCCCTGCTAAAGGAGACTGGAGATGAAGTGCAGTCAGCAGGTGAAGGGAGCAAACTCTCTTGAAAGCAGATTTAACTAATTTGATTCCAGAATAAACCACCTCCATCTCCCCTGAGAGCTTCCCTCTGGCACCAGTGAGCAGGTTTTGTCTGAACTGGAAGCACTGAGGGCTTGTGGCCAAGCAGGTGAATGGTGGGGCCAAAGCACGAGAGGAGCACCTGATATTGTCACAAGGACGTTGAGGCCCTCGAGGACGTCCATCTGCTGGAATCGCCGCCTGTTGATGAGGTTGTAGACCTTGCCCTGCCCACTTCGATCCAGCAGCATCAGGCCATTCTCTGTGCCCACCAGCAGATTCACACCTGGAGAGGAGAGGAGAGGGCCATGGGTGCCAGGACCCGTGGCATCCCCCAAGGACAACACCCTCAGCTCGTCTCTGCTGCCACCAGCAGTGTGACCGACCCCGCTAAGGCTGGGCTCCCACGGACAGGAAGGGTCACTACAGCGTGGGGGGACACGACCCTTGGAGAAGGGGCCAAGCAGAGGCAGGGGCTCACAGCTGAGCAGACACATTCCCATCCCAGCAGCTGGGAGCCACAGTGGAGCCTACCCCAGAGAGCAGCGCAGAGGATCTCCGAGTTGAAGCGCTTCTTGTACTTGCGGATCTCGGGGGTGTCGCTGTGGGGCCGGATGTTGGTGGGGTTCACGTTCACCACCGAGATCTTGCGCGCCTCGTTCAGCTTGGCCTGCTCCTGCCTGAGCAGCTCGCTGGTGAACAGGGCTGGCAAGGGAGCACAAGAGGGTTCAATGTCAGCATGGGTTGAATGTTCTGTCACCTCTCTTTTGGGGCAGAATGACAATATTTGATTTATTTCTCGGTGGGGGAGTCATCTCTGTGTTACAAGATATTAGTTTGCCCATGTAGACAGGAGAGTGGATTTCTGCTGCCCCCTGTTTCCTCCCAGATCTTTCTGGCGGCATTTTGCTGGTGGGGGAGAAGTTGGATGGCAGCTGGAGAGGGCAAGGATAGACAACAGCTATGTCTGGAGTGAGTGAAATGTGAGAAGTTTCACTGGGGTTACTCGGGCTCCCTGACCTGCTTTCCACAAGGCCCTCCCATCTCAAACTGGCCACACTGGCTCTTACCATTAGCAGATGACTCTTCATCCTCATCTTCATCTTCATCGGTAGGTGAGGTCTGATACACTCTGGTATCCACAAAGGGGGTGAAAGAGGCTTTGGTGCTACTTCCCATCCCATACTAGAAAATGAACAGCAAAAAGAGAGCTCAGCACAAAGAAGTAACAGAAATTTTGTGCATCTGTGTACATCTCAGACTTTGTAATTAGCAAATAGTGCCTGCCTCTGCAGTGCCCTTTTTGAGCCCTCTAAGAACTTCTGCTCCTCCTCCCCATAACTAATCAGAAACAAACATTTGATTGGATTTCTGAGTGTTTGTGAGCAACAGAAAACGGGAGGAGCAGGGCCTGGCTCTGCTCTCTCCTCACAGGCACAAGCACAGCCATGACGACAGTCAGCAGAGAAGCCGCAGGGCCAGAGGCAGAAGCCAACACAGGTAAAATCCAACTGAGAATCACAGAATCATTTAGACAGGAGTAGACCTTTAAGATCATCAATCCACCTGTTTACTTGTCTGCGTGTCACACACATGCCCTCAGTCTTCTCTGGGATGTCAGGCAGGGGAGGGTTTGCTTCTCCCACTTTCCCATTGCAGCCAAGGTTGGCAGGATGGTGCTGGGAGTCCCTGTGAAGCCCTGGCCTGGTTGGCAAGATGGTGCTGGGAGTCCCTCTGAAGCCCTGGCCTGGGGCACTTGGCACAGTTTTAAATTGTCCCCAGCATTTCAAGTGGGACTGCAGAAAGGGGCATTTCTAAGTTAACAAAACTTAACCTGAGGGTATTGCAGGAAATGTCAGAGCAAATACTTTGCTGAGGGAATCTGAGGATGAACAAACTGCACTTTGCAGTCACACCGCTTTCTTTTTAAAACCATTGCTTTCAGGCAGAAAACGAGGTTAAGACCTCCTTCCAAGCAAAAGGAAATCCTTGCCTTTGGAGTCAAAGTGATGTGAATTCCTCCTCTTCTTTGAGTATCTTATCCTTCAAACTGCAGCATTTACCCAGGACATGCTTTATGGACGAACTCAGTTTAGAGCTGCAACAGCAGCAAAACCCAGCTCACTCTGCAGCACCACTACTGCTCACTTTTTTTTCTCTGGGAGATTGTCCTCTTCTGAAATAAATCTTCCTCAGCTTTCACCAAGTCGCCAAGCCCAGGCTGCTCCCCATGCCCACTGCCACAGTCCCTGTGTGACAGCTGCCATGGGGACAAGTCCCCATGCCTGGGGAGATGTGCCACGGGGAACACCACCACCCTGGCACATCCCCACTGAAACCAGCCTGGGCCTGTGCCTCTCCTCCAGGGGGCCATAAAAGGATTCAGGGGCACAAAAAAACAGGTGTAGGCGCAGCTTCATGGCTCATGACTTTTCCAAGCATTTTGGGGCTGGCACCCATGGGCGAGCCAGCATCCATGCCAAAATCAGGCTGCACATCCTGCTTCCCTCCCAACCCTATTCCCTGACAGCCTGGCAGTTTCCATAGAAACAGGATGGATTTCTAAACAGGACATGGTAACTCAGGCCCACGGAAGGAGTTAACAGCCTGCGGGCACAGATACCTCTGCTTTGCGCTTGTCTCCTATCCAAGAAATACACATATTTTTTCCCTGTGCCGGATGTCTTTTCCATAAAACAACAGCAATTTAAGGAAGAGAAGATTTCATTATTTGCAGCGATTTCCAGCTGAGAGCCAAGTGCTTTCTAGTAAATGAATTACGAAGAAACCCCTCATCCCAATGCACTGAGCATTTTTCTTTCCTCACAGTCAGTTATTCTCCTCAGAAGCTGACATTTTAATAGCTTCCAAGTCTGATATTAAAATATTAAGACTTCACGTTCCCCCAGGTCCTGTTCAACAGCCTATAAAGCTGTGTGGTGGCTTACAAAGAGCATCAAGCTGGAGGCTGAGGTCGTGCTTGCATGAGTCACCTGGAAGTCCGTGAACAAAATCCCCAAGTTTCCACTCACACCCACTCCCTGCTCAGTCAACTCTAAAAATACAATTTTAGAAATGGAGAAGATCTTTTTGGTTGATATTCTATAAATGAATACATTTAAACCCAATCCTAGGCTTCATTTCAGCAGTCCCAGGATGACTGTGGAAAGTGTTATTTTCAGGATCAACTCTCTCCTTGCTGCTTTTAATGCCAATGAGGAAACAGATAAAAACTTGAGGTCAAGTCAGGCACCATCTGTTCTTATGTTTTATCAATGCCCAGTTCCAAGAAATTTTTATTTTTATACTGCTAGTAAAAGTACACCATACAGTGACAACATAATTTCTATGAAAGAACATAGGATGGCAGAACTTTTGATGTACAACCCACCAAATGAAACAAAAACATTAAATACAATAGCTTAATTAGCACCAAATGGGTTGATTTCTCATGGGAAAAATGAACAGTGTTTGGTTTCCACAGCTCGGGATGGTAAGCTGGACACATCAATTCCCTTGGTTTATTTGTCCCATCTTGTACTAAGACCTTTTACACTTTATACAGTTTTAATGTTCAGTCATGTGCCTATAAAACATCTACCAGAGAGAAACATTTTGCCATGACAGGAAACACATGATTTTAAAAGTGTGCAGGTCTCTTCTGCTCTGAAGAACTGTCTGGAATTTTGCTGGCTTTGGTTTTTGGTAACTTTTTCAGTCATGACAATTATCAGAGGTTGCAGAGATGGAAGCTGGGCCCAGTTGAAGCCAATGGCATCACTGGCTCTCATCACTTCCTTTTATATCCAAGTGTCAAAAAAAAAATGGGGCTTTCTCATCAGTTGGCAGCACTCGTGTCACACCACCAGAACTCCAGCTGGTGGGCTTGAAAGACCTAATAAATCCTTCCCCCATCAGCCGCAGACCCCTACAGCAGTAATCCATCCGATTCCCTTCTATTTCCACTACACTCACCCACGAGGACCAGAAACGGAGAGAGGGAAGAGCCAAGAAAGCCAGGGAGGGAAAGCAGGAGAGCCCCGTCAGGGGCAGAGATGTTAATACTGATTTAAAAGCGATGCAAAGGAGAAAGAGGAGCCCCCCACCACCTACTTCAGGCACCGAGTCCATGTCCTGTGCATGCGTGGAGACTCGCCCCAGGGCCTCGGTCGGCGTGCCCGCCGGCGAGTGGCTTTGCTGCACCAGGTCGGGCAGATTGATGTGACCCGCAAAGCCATTGCTGGCTGCGTGGCCAGAACGCTTTTTTTCACCAGAGGTCTGCAGAGACACAAGGCATGAGGAAGAAAGAGAAGGGGACGGGGGGGGAGGGAAGAGAAAAAGAAGAGAAAAAAAAACCAAACAAAAACTAAGTTGTCGGCAGTGCCCCGGTTCCCAGAGCAAGCGCAGGAGAAGGACTCTCTCTGTTCTATCCCCATGCAATCTGGCAAGCAGCAAACCAACCCCCCCAGCTCCAGGAGAATTAAAGACAGGATTAATGACGAAGTCAATACAGAGTAATTAGCCACGAAACAGGGAGAGAAGCCTGGTCACTGTTGTTGGGAGACGAGGAATGCAGGGCAGATTCTGCTCTTGGCCCCATGGGTGCAAACCCCATGGCCAGCTCTCCTCCCACACGGCCACTGGTGAGAGCAGAATCTGAGCCCTCAGTCAGCATTAGCCTGGACAGCTTTGCACAGCTATGGCAAAGAGCAGCCTGAGGGCAAGTGCCAGCACAGCCCTGTCCCATGTTTCTGTGACCCAAACCAGCAGTGAACAGCAGCAGCGGAGGAGTGGCAGAACCACCAGCAGTTCGCCCTGCACACGAGGCTCTTTGGGTTTCCACAGGGTTCTCTTTCCTTTCCATCCCCTCCCTGTGCGAGGCAGGTACTGGGAAGTTTCTCCCTTCCTCATTTATTCTGCCATTTCGATGAATCTCACCTACCTGGAGCACATCAATGAGATTGCTACAGAGATTTACCCATTTATTGGGATTTGTGGAAACTTTAACTGGACTCACCAAGCCCCTGGCTAGTACTGATGACATTTATCTTTTGAGGGGTCATTACCATCACCTTCGACCACACCTTGTTATCCCATCAAAGAGTGAAGAGCTCTTTGCCCAAAGCTCACTGACCTCAGTGAGATCATCCTCTGATGGCCATGCTGGTGGGGAAGGAGGGGGGGGGAGAAAAGCAGTAAGCACCCAGCACAACGCTACAGTTTGGATTTCTTATCATGCTTTCTCCTCCCAGTGGGGTTTTCCAGCTGCTTGTCTTGCCCACGGCTTTTAAACCCTTCTGCATCCCAATTCTCACACAGCCCAGCTGGCACAGTACAGGTTTTACTGCTGTGAAGCTGAATAAAAGCTCATTTCAGGAACAGCTGCCTGTTACACGGAGCCTTGTTCTCCCACTCACCCACATCACCCTCCCTCATTTAGGGATGTGCAGACTCTGGGGGTCCCTGCTCTGAACAGCTCCACCTCAGTGAGGGATGAGGTGGACTGTATTCCTACCCCCTCCAAAAGTGATGGAGAAAGACAGCAAACATGCTGTGACTTCTTCTGCTAACTCATTCCTCTCTTTCAAAGTTGCAGTCATCTTTTCCCATCATACGTGAATATATTAGATAAATGGAATTAAGAACTTAAATGCAGCTCAAGTGTTGTTCACGTGTGATCTAAACATCCCCTCTTTACAACTGCAGATCCCAAGCTCCCCTCCCTCCTTCTCCTTGCCCATCCACCTCCCTAATGTGCAGGTAGGAGAGTGACTCCCCTGTTCCCTCACAACCAGGGCCTCCTGCCCTCTCACCAGGAGTCCAGCTACCCATCCGCACTTCCACCAGCATCACCAGAATGTTCCAGCAACTGGGAATCCGACAAACACCGAGGGAGATCTTCCCCAGCCACTGAAGGTGCCTCCTCGGCCTCACTCCTGCAGAACCATCCACCCGCGCTGCTCCCACCGCAACCTCACCTCTACAGCACTGGGGCTGGGGATGAGGGCTCACATCCATCTGGGATGCCCAGTGCCTCCCACAGCGGGCTCTGAGCAGGACCGGCCTCTGCGAAAAGCCCCCAAGTGCTCTACAAACACTGCAGGGCTCTAATGGTCACGAGGTGGCAAAGGCTGGGAAGAAGAGGGGAAATTCTGGGCCAGTTCCAAGAGAATTAACTAAATGCTGTGAATTGAAGATAACTCCTGCTGCCTGGAGCAGTGGTGGGGTTACAGCAGAGCCATCTGCAGGAGCCTCCTCCCCGCTGTGCCCTGGCACTGCCATTCACTGCTGTTTGTAGTTCTGAGAAACATTCGCACTTGTCACATTTGCTCCGAGTGTAAATTGCATTAACGAGAGCGCTAACGAGCACAATTTACTCCCTCATTTTGTGTTCCGGACACACAGCACTGTTAGTTTTTGTGCTTACATGGGCAAAACCTCCTGAAGATGCTCCATGGAAGTGTTTGTTTTACAACTTACCTCCCTCACCATTAAAGTCCCTTCCCTTGAAATATTGCTAAACGTATCTGCGTGGGAAGTCTCTAGCCCGTGGGTTGTCACCATTCCCAGGTTGTACGGCTCGTTGCTTCCAGGAATTCCTGTTGGTCTGGGGACAGAGTAGAAAAGCATTAACGATGAATATTTCCTTTGTTAAAACTAGATGAAATATCCTCTAGTACAGAATTATTTCAATAAGGGTAAAGCTCTGTATTCTCACAGGAAGAAAGAAAAATATAACCACTTAAGATTTATGGAGAAATGATAGATGCTGCCAGAAATACCGGGCCAGGGTCAGGTTGATAAACTACAGATACCAAAGAGAGAGACTATTCTCTTTCTTATCACAAGGTGTCCTGAGAGGAGCACTGATGAACAGGTAACAAGGAGTGGCGCTCCTGCTCTATTTTATATAAATTTTTTTCTACCCAAAAAATTTGCAGAAAACCAACATTTACTCCCTTTAATTCCCACCTCAACCCCTGAAAAGGCAACACCAGAGTCTGTGATGGCAGATAACAAGGGAGGGGATGGAGTCTGGAGAAGGTATGGGCAGGAGGAAAAGTTGTGTCCTGTAGCTTTCTGCTGTTTTTCAGGTGAAAATGTAGCCCTAACCCGTGGCTTCACCTTGAAATTTCCATGCTCCTGTTTGAAGAAGGGAGCTGGAATTTATTAAATTTTAAGACTGCCTGAAATTGGATGTCACAGGTGCTGAGCAGCCCTTATTGGTTCACTATTACATTCTTGGCAGCCTGGCTGCTTAAATATAACTCAAACAAATCCACAAGCAAACGACAAGCAGCCCTGGATGATCAGACCTGTTACTTTGCATTTAAAAACCACAGAGACCAATTGCTTCCACCAGTGTGAGGCAATACAATCTTGAGCTCCCCGTGCACACCAACAAGCCCTGAGGCTTCAGAGGGAGCCTGGTCAGTGAAAAGCCGAAACAACCTGGATTAATCCCGGGGTTACTGGTCCAAGGTGAGATCTGAGCCCTGGGGACCCTGAGGTGGCACTGGCTCCTTGCCTGCATCATGTCAAACCTACAACTGGACAGGCATCACAAAGGCACTCCAGACAACAGCTCCCCGTACTCCTAAAGCACCTTTCATGTGAGGAGCTCACCCCTCCCTACCATTAGCTTTACACCAAAGGATGAGAAAATAGCACAGTTATTCTGGTTTTAAAATAAGAAAATAAGGCCAGAGGAGGTTATGTTAATTTTGAGACTGTAAAACCAGTGAATGAATGGTTGAGGTAGCCCTGAGGTCCCAAATTTCATCAGTGCACAGTTTCCGTGTCATCCTGCATGAATTCCCTGGCCATGGGCAAGAGCTGGCTTGCACAGCTCAAGGAGAGGGAGCTGAGGGGAGTCATCAGTCTTCAGATGGAGAAATGATCTCTCCAGAGGTGGATGGCATAAACAATCCCTCCTATCCACTGGGACACAATGGATAGGTTTATCCTGCAGCACAAGGGATCTGGATAGAACTGGAATGAAGAGCAGCCAAGTGCTCAGGGAGGATACCCAGGGCAGCCTGAACGTGGGTTACACAAAGATCACTCAGAAGGCGCAGCAGAAGATGAGATGATCTCTCTTGGCCCCATTTTCCAATGACTAACACTGAACATAGGAAAATAAATCTCTGTTAGAAAAACACCGAAGTACATCGAGGTTGAACTCGAGTTAAGGTCCTTTTTGTGAAATAAGGGTGTAACTCAGAGGATTTGCTTTCTTTTTCCCAAGACATGGGGCAGTGCAGCTCTGCCTGCAGACACCCCTGCAGCTCCACCCTCTGTCTCTGGGACACAACAGAGTCAGGACATGATGGGACATGTGGCACTGGGCTGGCAGGGGCTGGGGGCGTCCAGCTCACTGCTGTGCCTGTCATCCCACACATGTGGCTGCAAGGCATCCAGTGAGATATTTATCCACTGGGAAGTGCTGTGTCAAACCCAAGGTGTCTGAAGATGTATGTCAGCACAGATTACCCACTCTTGATTAAACTCCTCTTCCATGAGCAGCTTGAGGCCCCTTCTGGCACGCCTGACTGCCCATCCCACTGCTGCACATTCAGAGCCATCCCCCTCCCTTCTGACTTACTCCAACCAAGTCAAGAACTCTAATGTTAATTCTTCTGCTGGAAGGAAGCACCAACCGAGGAGGTTGGCACTCTGAATATCATGGACCCAAGGAGACATGGTCTCTCTGCCACTTAAGAGGCCTTCTGTGCTGCTCCATGCAGCACAGCCATGCCCCACCACCATGAATCAGAGAATCAAAGAATTGTTTAGGTTGGAAAAGACCTCTGAATTCCTTGAGTCCAACCATTCACCCAACACCATCGGGTTCACTGGTAAACCATGTTTCTGAAGCCAGGTATGCCTGCATCAATTATAACTCATTTACCAGGAAAAAAAGGAAATTAACTGATTAAAATGCAAATAATCCCCAGAAACCTTCCTACAGCTCCTCTTTGAATTCAAAGGGGCAGGATTCAGATCCTGCTGCCAGGCAGAGACTTCCAGAAATGCCCCTGCAAAGCATTGGGTGTGAAACCTGAGCAGAGATGCTCCAGGAACTCTCTGAATGCTCCCTGTGAGTGTTGAAGCTGTGCTGCCCTGATCTAGAGGGACTCAAAAGCACAAGTGTCCCATGAGACACAAGTCTGCTGATCTCTTCATTTCACCATTTCAACCCACCAACGCTGCCTGAGCTGAGGGTAGGAATCCAAGACAAAGATTCAGGATTATTATAATCCTGGCTCTACCAGCTGGCACTGGGCAGGCCACCAAGTACTGACACTTTAGCATGGCTTAATTTGGGGCAAAACCAGGCTCAAGAGCAGGCAGAGTTTTAACACATCCATCCCATGGGCAGCACCCATGGTGTGGATGAGGTCAGCTGTACCCACTCTGGCCAAAAACCTGCCTGGCTCATCTGCAGGAACAGCTCCATCAACTTTGAGCCAACATTCATTGAATCTGCAGCAGAAATAGCTCAGTTTTTCCCATTAATTATCTCTAGTTTGGAACAAGAAAAACAGTCATGTGAGTACATCATCCCTTGCAACCATGATGCTGTTCCCAGTGCCAGCCACCAAACATGGACACGCTCTGGACATGTCCTTTATCACAGCTACTGCTCCTCCAGGCCAGGACACGCCAGGATTTCTCTTCCAGGCCAAGACGGGCTGGGGTTTCACCTCCAGAAAAACACACACCGGGGTTTCATGGTTTTCCCCCCCAGATGAAAGCGTTCCTCACATGAGCCGTGGGATGTCACTGACGGGCACGGTCCCATCATGTGTCTCGTTCTCCCCATCCTCCTCCTCCTCCTCGCTGCTCTCTGACTCCTCGCTGGAGGAGGAATAGTCCGTCACCTTCTTCAGGGGGCGATTGGTTTCTTCGATGCGCAGCTCCCTCAACTCTTTGGCTAAAGCCGTCAGGTCCTAGAGGGGATGGGGGCAAGGAAACAAGGAAGCGATGGCTGTTACATTCAGAGCAAGGAGAACGTCACAAACATCTCTCCAAAAGCCAATGCTAACAGCACGAGCAACAAGAAATAGCTTTACAGAGTCGTTACAAACATGAGACAAACGTAAGACAATGTTTGTAGCATGTAGCATTTATTAAACAAAACAAAACTGATTTACGCTCACTGAAAAGTCAATAGCCAACCTCTTCTTTTTCTCTTTGGAACGTGTATGTGCATATATATACACACACTTATATGTATATACACGACAAAATTATATTTGTTGGAAAAGGTGAAGTTCAGTCACCATCATAGTAAACTGGAAAACAATGTCACTTCAAAGATTGGCTCGGAGAATTTCTCCTGCAGGGTTTTCTCTTCTTTCAAACTTCTCAAAGAGACCCCGTAATGGTATTTATTCTGTAATAAATGCATTTGGGAAGGAAGCAATGACAGCATCTCCCATGGAGTGGTGCAATCCCCACGTCAAGAGCTGCTTCCATGGTGAGTCTCTGCTGTCGGGCGGCTGCCGAGAGGCGGTGAGGAGCACGAGGAGAAGCGCCCAGCTCAGCCAGACTTTGGAGTCACAGCTCTGAGTCAGCCACACGATCAAAAAACAATAATAATAACAATAATAATAAAAAAAATAAATCCCTCAGCGGGACCCATTAAGCACTTAATGTGAAATGTGGCAGCCTATAAGCTAAGGGAAAAAGGAAATAAAAGAAAAAAAGCCTTGAAACAAGAAAAAAGATAGGAGCAGTCCCAAAGCCTAGTTATAATTTTTCAGTTTACCATGACTTTGATGAGGTCTCAGACCCGACAGTCATATAAAATAGACACTGCTATTTCAAAACAAGGAACATGGCAGGCACCGTGTAGAAAAGAGACTTTTTGTTATCTTACATGCTTTTATAGCAATGCAGGGGGAAGCAGTAGGGCAGAAAAGCATGAGAGCTCGAATTAGAATGGGTTAGAGAACTCTGTTGCACAAGACATGCACATGACGAACAAAGCATCGCAATTGTCAGTCTTACCATTTCTCCCTATATTAGTGACCGAGGTAGGCATCAGTGCATTCGGTCAGAGATAAAGGATTAGGGAGAAAGAAACTCATTGAAAAAGACTAAATTCCACAATTGTCTTACGGCCATACTCTCATTTACTGCATTTCCAGTTTACCGTTCCAGCAGGACGACTACGGCAATATTAATTATGGTTGCAAAAGGAGCTCTTAAAATCTATCCTGTTGACATGTGAAGAAAAGGATGGAAAAGCTCTATGGCTGAGATGCAAACCCAGTTTATTTTTTAATGGTGAGGTAGGAATGTTTTGTAAGCAATCTGTGCTTTGGTTGCTGATGACCCACACCTCCCGGCAGGCTCCCACCGGTGACTGCCACACATTCTGCTCCCAGGTCTGCCCTGCCTGGGCTCTGACATAGATATTGGAGAGCTTTTTATCAGGCCCATAAGTATAGGCATACAAAAAAAGGCCTTGGTTTTTGTTTTTTTTTTTAATAATCAGTCAATCTCTGTTTCACAGCAGGTACCTGTGATGGGTTTTATATGGGCTGTTCAGCCTGGAGAAGAGAAGGCTCCATAGAGAGACCTCAGAGCATCTTCCAGTATCTAAAGAGGCTCCAGTAGAGTTGGAGAGGCACTTTGGACAAGGGTATGGAGTGACAGGACAAAGGGGAATGGCTTCAAACTGACAGAGAGTAGGTTTAGATCAGATATTTGGAAGAAATTCTTTATTCAGACTGTGGTGAGGCCCTGGCACAGGAGGCCGAGGGAAGCTGTGGCTGCCCTATCCCTGGAAATGTTCAAGGCCAGGATGGATGGGGCTTGGAGCAACCTGGGATAGTGGAAGCTGTCCCTGCTTATGGACAGAGTGGGATGGGAACAAGATGAACTTTAAGGTCCCTTCCAACTCAAACCATTCTCTGAATCTGTGGATCTGTATTCCTCCAAATGGTCTCTGTACCTTTAACGAAAGGCTCTTTATCATGATTAAAGAGAGACTGTGGCATTTCAAGAGTTCCTTTTCAATGCCAACATGTTTGGGATTGAAATAGAGTCAAATCTGCAGTCACGACAACTAATTATTTTAATTAGTGCTGTAGCAGCTTCTATGATATGACTGCTTCTTTTCCTAAATAAGAACCAGTGACAATTTCAGCAGCTTAACAATGCTTTCCATTTAGAGTATCAAACATGTTCTTTATTGAGCACTTGCCTTTGAATTGAATTAGAGCCTCTCACTTTAAAAGGGATTTTAGGACAGTGTAAGAGCCTCTTAAAACTGCTGCTGGACTTCTGCAGCACAGAACTCCTCCCTGTCACAGTACTGGACTGTGAAAATGACCTCTTTTTTGCACCTTCCATTTCTAACGTGCTTCAAGGCACCTATCAGCCTTTTTTGGCCATCACAGAAGATAGTCAAGTATTTTAAAAATCAGCTTAATTACTTTTTAGTAACTAATTTGCAAGTTATAAGAGCAATAATACTCCCAGACGATATCATCAGATAACTCATATTTCCCAGTTAAAGCTTTGCCTCAGGATGGTTAATTCTTTGATGCTATCATTTTCTGTAAGTAATGAGTACTTTGTAGGATTAAACGGTCTCACCAAGTTGCTCCTGGACCAAAAACAATCTGACAACTACAGAGAAAGTGCTCTGTAGTTCCACACACGTTCCAAGTGTTATTACTGAGGGTGACATAATACATAAGTTAGTGGTGCCAGTGCTCTTTAATTACTTTTAATTACAAAGCCTTCTTTAGATTTAATATTTGCTGGAATCAAGTCAGATTGGTTTCTGAAACCACATTGCTCCTTCAGCTTGAATTTAGCACACACGCTGCCTCTATTTAGACACTGATTTATGTGCTTTTTTCTTAACAAAGCACCTCATTAAACAAAATGTACTGCTCGTATTTTATCCAAGAGAACAAGTTAACTAACCAGCACATCTTCTTTCTTTCGTATCTTCTATTTTTATAGGAAAGAGGCTGCAGAAGAGGCTGCAGAAACCAGTGCTTTCCACTACAGCCCTGCAGTTACCAGTATCAGCAGTGTGCACAGCGATGCATTTGTCAGGCAAATTGAATGTTAAATCAGGAATGCTGGGTCTTTTCCCATGTTTAAATATTCACCACTGCCAGCTGCACATTTAAAATATTATTGTAAGTGAAAAAGGTGCACTTCAGGACTCTCATTTTTTAAGAGGATGAATGAGGACCAACATCCAAGATGGCTCTGCTGACACTGGCTTTGCAGCGGATGCTGGGCCACGAGAACGAATAACCCACTGTGTTCTCAGTGCTCTATTTTTCAAGTGCCTTCTTTTGAATTAGGCTTAGAACACATTTCAAACAGCATTTGATGGCCCTGCTGAAATCAGCAGGTGGGCAGGGGCTGTGGCTGAGAGCAGAATGTGGTGAGGGGTCCAAGCTGCCCAACCTCCTCCACCGGCATGAGAAACCTCCGCTCTCGCTCCTTCTCTTTCCAACACGCCGAACGACGGCAGCACCGCCTGCTCCCCAACATGAACACTGGGATGCCTCTGCCCTGGCCTCCACACAAGTGGTGGCCAGCAGGTTTTGGGCAGCCCAGGGCTGAGCAGAACACACCAGCAGTGCTGTCCCCTCCCCGAGGGCGCGCTCCCGACGCCGGAACGCCGCCGGTTCGCTCTCCCGTCGGACCCGAGATCGCATCGCCGCCTTTATCAACGCCAGCACCAAGAACACCCAGCTCGGAATTAAGCACTAACTAGTCAACCTTGCATAGGCATGACCCACTGAGAAAAGATATCACTAACCTCATCTATAGCTTTCTTATAGCTCTGTGGGTAAAGGAAGAATAATCAGCATCAGAGGAAACAGATCGGGACAGGAAAAAGCCAGAGGAAGGGCAAGCAGGTTAGAAATAAAATTAGAATTGTTAGCTCAACGCTGTGGAGTGTAGAGAAAAAAAAACATCATCAACAAAACATTAATACACATTAAAATAGAGAAGCAGTGGAAATTCATATCGTTTTTAGGCAGACTCCGCAGTTTTAAGATACAAATGTCAACAGCATTAAACCAGGAGGAAACACTTCGGATGAGATTTTGCTCAGAATAATAGAAGGGGAGCGTACAGAGACCAGTACCAGGTGGGGTTTTAAGCTGGGAAGGCTGTTGGGGGCTGGTTGGCTCCCCAGCCTTCATGAGCAGAGCATCCCTCCGCAGGCGCTGCGGGGGACATGCAGCACGGAACACAACGCTGTGCCATCGGCCACCGCCGCGCCCAAGCTAGCAAAGCCCTTAAGCCTCTGCTGCACCTGGAGGCACAGGCTTAAGTGCTTTCCCCTAGGTTTGGGCTCCTGGTAAAAACTCATGCACTCTCTTAAGCATTCAAATCTCCCAGGGGCTCTCGCTGTACTGCTGCTTTCCAGTCTCTCTGCTGGAGCAGCAGCAGTACTAGCCTCGTTTTTGGGGTCCCCATGGTTGTGCCACCGCACCGAGGGGAAACGTGGCCAAGCCAGCTGGCAGCATTCCCCCAGGAAGGAATTGAGGACTCACAGCGGGTCGGCTCGGTCGTGTCACGTCCCTGTTGTCCTCCTGCTTGACCTTGGTGGGCTCATGGGAGAGCACAGGGGACCCTTCAGGCTTGGCATTCCCTGGGTGAAAGGCAGGCAGAGAGAGTGGGAATTAAAATGCTGCCAAAAGCCACCACTGCGTCCTTTCATCTGGGACAGGTGGGAACAGGGGCTTCATCATCACTTTGCTGTCTTGAAAAACCCTCCTGCTCCTTTCTGCTTCTCCAGCAACAGAGCAAGAGAAGCCATAATCCTGCCCAGCCTCCACCAAAAGTCCTCCCGCAGAGTTACTGCTCCTTTTCTACTAAAGAAACAAATTTACTTTGCAGAAGAGCAGGGCATGTGATAAATGAAAAGCTCTGCAGCATCTGACATCGCTAGGACAGTATTTGTCACAGGATTCCTCATTAGTAAAAACAAAACCAAACCCAAAATGACAATGGGTTACAAACTCCTTTTATTGACTACCTAGAGGACTGATGGTTTCAACAGACACCATCATCTTACAGCCAAGTCATAAAATATTCAGTGCATGGAGGCAGCATTTGTCTTAATGCTCTTCAGCCCTGGGGTTATGTAGGGCTGTGCCAGAATGCAGATGTGGGGGTGCATGGGCTGTGGTAACTCCACTACTCCATTGCCATTAGACAGGCGAATGGAATATCTTTAGGAGGGGCTCTAGGATGAGAGGGAACAACTTGGCTACAAACATAAACCCCATGGCAGCACAGCTGCCTGGTGAAAGCATTTGAGAGAAAGCTTCTTACAGGTTACGTCACTCCTCTCGTCCCACCTCAGGCACAAAGATGAAGCCCCCCCCGAAATTATCTATCAATTAAAAATGAAACACACTCCCACAAAAGAAGGGGCGCACCTGGGTGGATGAAGACAGGAAGCACAGTGGTTGTTTTTTTTGTTCACCCTAAAGCATAACCACCATCTCCTTTTGTACAGGCTACTTGGCAGTGTGATGCTGTGGCCTCCGGGGAAATGGGGCCGTTGGCAACTCTGCTTGCAAAGAGGCCAGCAGGTCACAAAAGCACATCAGAAATGATGGATCGTTTGATTTTTATTTTTTTAAAAAACAAGCATGAGATCACAGGCTCCTTGCCCTTCCTGCTTGTCAGGAAGCCTCACAAAGTGTGCCTGCTGCTGAGGGATGTTCCCAAGCTCACCTCTGACTCTGTTGCGCTCGCTGGAGCCAGCCTGGGAGCCGGGCTGGGATCCACCCTGGGAGCTGGGCTGGGAGCTGGGAGTGCTGGAGCTGGAGGAGCTGCCACTGCTGGTCCTCTGCAAGGGGCTCTCCACGATGGTCTCTGTCCTCCTCAGGTCTGGGTTGCTGCAGGAGGACAAAACAGAGGGGCACCATCAGCCAGCGTCACTCCCACCCCCAGGGCTCCAGACCCTCCCACACTGACAGGGTTGGCTGCAAAGGCCAGGAGAGCTCTCCTCAGTGGGAGAACACAGGGCTGAGGTCACCAATTTTGGGTGCACTACGGCCATGACAAAAGAAAATTGCCTAGAGAAGCTTTCTGCTCTTATTTTGTAAAATTAGGCAACCATTGAAAGATTCTTTGCTCTCGATCCCCTGTGTGCAGATTCGCAAAGCTGGAGTTACCTAATTAGCCACCAAAATTCTTCATAAAAGCAGGAATTTGTGACGTTTGTTAGACAAAGACTTCAGCAAAGCAAGGACCTTAAGTTTGCAAGAAAGCTGCAGATCACTTGTACCACTTAATTCACAGTCCCCAATTTTCATGGCTTCACTTCACACTTGCATCAGATATCCACTTTTCCTCCTTGATTTCTCTCACCCTTGTGAACACAGATAAATCTAGAATAAAAAGTGTTCTTGATACACAAGGAATGACTAATATCTCTCTGGGTATCAGATGCCTTTAGGAAATTAATTCTTACTTGGCATTGAAATGACATCAGAAGAGATGTTCATGCAGAGTTAGGCAATTTGGTTTTACACAGTGTTTCTGGCAGTGATCTTATTCAAAGGCGCCTTTAAAATGTAGAGTAAATATTCCGTCATTTGTCACAACAGGGTGACAAATAAAAGAAGGGACATTTCTGTAATATTTACATTTATGCATGGGAAGAATCAAGAACCAATAGGAGGAATAGGGGAAAAGAAAAATATTACATTACTGTGAGAGAAATGAAGTACGAAATAATTTCAATGAATACTTAAGTTTAATGGACATGTGGTAGCATCCTAATAATTTGCAATTTTCATCAAACTGAAGGCCTCCAGCTCATGCTGTATGGCTGATGTCCTTAGCTAAATTAACTAACGAAGTATATTTGAAAACTTTGGCAACGGATATATTTACCTGCACTGACCAGGACAGGGACACTGAGGGTGCAGGAAACACTGGGCAACCTTGAACTGGAATCCCAGATTCCCATTATCCCTTTTATTTTCAATACCATCACTTAAAAAGACTATGCAGTCCAATATCCATCTGCATTTTAAACTGTCCTTCAAGCAACAGCTAATTAAAGGAACACTTTCAAGAATTCAAAATGTTTCAGCCTTCGGCAAAGAAGAGCAACAAACCAAACTTTTTCTCTAATTAAAAAAATTTAAAAAAGAACAACAAGAAATACTCCTCCTCCTACTGCTGCCCCTGCCAGCGACTTGGGGGCTGCTACCTCTGAGTTTGCTGAAGCACAGCGAGGAGACTGAGCTGGAAAGGGAGGCGTATGCCCAAACTGGTGACAGCACACACAATCAACATCCCCACATTCACTTGGTGACCTCACCCTCTGAGGACAAGGCAGGAAGAAGAAACCAAGGAGCTCCCTCACGCAAGGCTAATTGGAACTCGCATTTCTCCCGGGATGTGCCTGTCTGAGGTCTCATTTTGTGAGGCAGACAAGCTCTCGCATGACTAAGCTGTGTTTTTTCCATCCAGCTCTGAGCAGAGCTTGTCAGCTTCCCCGCTCGTTTTAAACATGCCCAGGGATAGCTGTGACAGGGCAGAGATGGGACCACAGCGGCGGCACAGCACACCACCTTCCTCAGGGGCTCACTGCTCTGCCAGGGCTGGATCTGGCTAAGCTAAAGGCCCAGTCCTAGGAAGCTGAAAGGAATGTAATCCTTGACCTACATCTAGAAATCTCAGCGAGCTGTATGAGTGTCAGTCCTGAAGCACATTCCTCAGTCATAATATGTGAAAAACTGCTCTGATGCATAGGAAATGTATGGAATGTACCACTGAGACCTCTTACAGGGATCCACTAATATGCAAGAGGTGAGAAACAGGACCTGATTCCACTAAGGGGAGCACCCAAACTCCTGTTTGATTCCACAACAGCAGATGCAGCATCCACCTCCAAACCCTGCAATGCCCCGGAATGCATTCAGCCAAGGGAGCAAAGCCTCCAGGGACTCCAGCGCTTGCGGTACAGTCAGTACAGATCACTACTGGATGCAGAAATTCACCCCAGAGACAAGAGGAGCCTTGCAGATGTCGTGGTGCTCAGACAGCTGAAGCAGGGCTGGAGGCCAGCCCCTGTGTGGGCACCCAGGCAGGCGAGGCTGGGGCAGTGCAGCAGAGCCATGCCAGGCTCACTCCTGCCCATCCCCTCCTGTCCTTACCTTGCCCGAATGGGCTGGGAGCCCAGCCGGGGCCCCAGGGCGCTGCCATTGCCTGGGGAGTTCTTCCTTGCCAGGGCAGGGGATATGGAAGTGGTTCGTTGAGGCACCTGGAAAAGAGTGGAGACATCTGCAGTCACCCAGTCTGGGCCGCTCGCTCACCTGAGCCCTCATGAGGCATCTTCCAGCACTGCCTAAAGGCTGATTTACAGCGGATTTCCCACTGAGAGAAAGGCAGTATTTAGGGCAATTATAAAATACAAGGCTCTCAGCTTTTGGAAGGAATCACTGGAGTGTGAGGCAGCAGCAAGCTGCAAAGGTGCCCTAAGGGGTGCTCCCGGCACGGGAGCCCCCAGGGCAGCCTGGCTACCTCCAAACAGGGCACTTACTTCTAGAAGAAATGTATGCACACATAGACACGCAAATATATATAATTTAAATCTAACAAAAGCCATAAAACTGATTTTGAAGGTAAAAGTCAGACTGAAGTGCATTTTAAAAGCCACAACGGAGGTTTTCTATCTCGCTCAGATATGACACATGCCAGCAGACAGAAGGTGTTGACTGGTGGACAAACAAGAGGGTTGACAGTGGGAAGATCCAGACTGACCCACCTACCACTGGGATTAAACACTGTGACCTTCACTGACCTTCAGATGCTGCTGCCAAAACCTTCCTGCTGGCGGAACAGCTCAGCACAAACACCCAAAGCCAACTACAGCTCACAGGGGCAGTGACAGGTAACCCTGGAACTCTGCCCCATCCCGTGGGGGTTCAGGTATCACTGCATGGCCACAGGTGCAGCGGCCTCATCCCCCAGCACCTCAGGTGATGTGGAGAGGCAAGACAATACTCACCATTCAATACCTTGCACCAGGTAACAGAGAGCCCAAGGGCTTGTCAGGATTAGCAAGAAAAAGGATTAGGCTTGGCCTTTTTTAGGAATAAACACACGGTTGCATTAGGCAAGGTAAGAAAAGACTTAAGAGAGCTGGCAATGCTTTAGACTGGAGCATCTCCAGCTGCAGCTTGTTTCAGTCTCCCCTCCAGGTAGGGTACTCTCCAGTCCGGACTTGGGGAGTTTTCCACCTTCCTCTGAAGCATCCAGCCATAAGCACTGGCAGAAACAAGACCCTGGACCACAGAGACAGCTGGTCCTGCCTCTCAGGGCAGTCCTTTCGTTCCTGCCTGCAAACACATCAAACCCTCCTCGGGCAGTGCAGTGTGAAGTCAGGCTCCTCATGGGTGGTACTGCCAACACAACAGCCCTAAATGTGATCTGGTGGGGATCCCTTCCAGAGCCCGTGTTCACTCAGCCAAGGGGGAAAATACTGCATAGTGCTGGAGAACAGCTTTTCTCCCAGCAGCCATGGTCTCACCACGCAGGGCATCACTGCAGCCGAGTGTCCTTCTCAAAGGACTCATGGCAAAAGCCAACATTAAATTGCAGGGGCTTTTTCTTAATTAGGTTAAAACCAGGCAGCCACCCTCCTGCACTGTGGAGGAGCCAAGCACACAGACAGTTCCAGGAGCAGCCGGCTTGCTGTTCCCTTCAGCAGAGCACGGATGTCTCCTCTTGCTTGGTGACAGCAGAAATAGGAGCATTATTAACACCACCAAAGATCCCTTGCACAGGGAGGCTTATCTGGTGACTGCAACTTTGCCCTGAAAAAGGCAAGTCACTCACTTTGTAAATACACAGAAAAATTGCCTCTCAGTCAGGGACAAATACTGCCTCCATGTCACTAATCAATTTATAATCATTTCTCCTCTGTAAAAATCCTCCGGCTTGAGCACTGATTCACTGTAAGGGGAACTTTATTGGCTAAGTTATAATTCTTCCAAAGTGAAGGTGTATAAACAACACAATCGAAATACTGGTCCAGAAGAATCCTAATTAAAGAGGTGCTGCCAGACACTGCCAAAATGTCAATGAATGTATAAAGCTGCTGGAGCCCTTACAAGTCTTCCATCAAATATTGATTGCAACTGGAGGCACGGTACTGGACTAAAAAGGACCTGTCTTATTGAGTATGACAAATTTTATGTTCCTATAATTCTATTTAAGCAGAAGGTTGTTTTTTATCCAAGGGAAAGAAGAGATTAATTTGTTTTGGTCTCTGTCCGAGCTCCAGAACTTTCTTTGCTGGAGGGCAGTGCTGTTTTGCAGCCAAGAGCAGCTCCCAGCAAACCCTGCCTGAGGAAATGCAGCCCCTGGGCAGATCAGCACCTGCTGCAGAGCCTTGGGGTGGGCTCAGTCTTGCCCAATCTACTTTGCCAGAGAGACTCAGCTCTGGGCTTGCCTCTGATGTGCTGAAAGTGAGGAGCAATTGTGTTACCTTTGGTGGAATGTCTTCCTCCTGCCGTAACCAAGAACTTCGGTCAAACTTTTCAATGCGAGGGGGCAGAGGAGGGTTTTCTGAGGTGGGGTCCGAGTTCTGCCTTGGCATCTCAGTGCGGTGAGAGGTCACCGTCAGAGCCTCCTGAAACCCAGCCAGTCCCTTTGCAGGCTGTTCATGCAGTGACTGAGACCCAGACAAGGAGCTTCCTTGGGATTTCACAGTGACCAGATGTGGAATCTATGCACCAAGTCAAAACAGAACTATCAGTCAAAATGGAGGGGGGAAAAAAAAAGGAATTAGAAAAAATTTTAAAATTTGATTTAAAAAAAAAATTGATTAGCACTTTGGATGCACTGAAAAGCCCCCTTGGTCTGAGATCAGCACTGCCTTGGTTTCAGGAACTTCTGACTTACATCACTTCAACGCAAGATCTGTTAAAAATCACACTCCCGCACACACCGTGCCCGCCCCAGGCTCTGCTGCTGCTGGCCCAAAGTCCAGCTCCTACACCTGCACCTCTGTGGTTCTGCTAATGAGGTTTGGCATGGATTTTCCATGTTAAAAATGAAAAAAAAAAAACAAAAATAAGGAAACGATAATAAATAATAACTGATTTTAAAAAATCATCAGGAATTCTGAGGCATAGATGGCTTAAAAAATATCTTGAGGCATGAGCTTTTATAGGTCTCGGTGGCTCCCATGGATTAGCCCTACAGGTTGCAAGTTTAAGGGATACTGGCATCTGTTCTGGGAAATCTAAGAAAAATCACAAGGTTACAGTTTGTGAAATCAGAGCTTCTTCCCAAGACTCTGTGAAGCGGCACTCCTTTGACACAACAGGGTGGTGACTTTTAGTTGAAATTTCTACATACATGTCTCTGTACGTGTTCCTGTCTCACGGGTACACATGTATGCACACACACACACACTGACACAGGGCTCTGGGCTTCCAGCAACTCCTTCACGAGTATTTCATTGCCAGACAGAAGTCTTTGTAGCTGCTGATGGTACAGGACACCGAGAAGGTCACTGAAAATTATTTGGTCAGTCAGAGGGGTGACAGTGAAACGGGGTTTTGCCCACTTTCCAAATGCATACAGAAAAAGTATGTTTCAGGGCTTTCCTGCACATTTTTGTTTAAAGCTGGCTTTATATTGGAGGTGCCACACGTGGTTGGCACTTAGTTAGCACATATTCCATAGAAAGCCCAGCTGAACTTGGAGCAAAGGCTTTGCACTTCCCTCTGAAATCCCTGCTGGAGCCTGTGGATCTGTGGGAGCAATTCCAGGGGCTGGACCAGAGACAGCACTGACACTCCCAACACCTTTTGGTGGCAGAGTACTTGCAGACCTCATGGCTGGGAGAAACTTCTAAAGTAGCAATGCCCCTCCTCTGTGACAGTCATGGTGATCTATGCCCTCTCCAGATGTGTTTGTGACTGATGTCAACTCAATGGAAAACCAAAACAAAACCTTGAATCAAAGCAGCAAAGAAAGCAAAACCTCTTTCTGATGATCCTCAGCATCAAAGCATCCCAGGTCTTCTGTACCAGGCGCTGTGGTTTTAGTCCTTTACATAAACCAGATCCAAAGAGGATCAGAGCAACAGCTGCACTAGACCAGAGCAGCAGCTCCTCCTGGTCCTCCAGCTTGTTTCTAGCAGTAACCAGTACGTGATGCTTCAAAGGAAGGTACAAACCAGCGTGATGTTGCTAACACATGGAGGTGACAAGAGGAATACACTCATGCATGTAAATGCTGCTCTTACTCATGAGTATGCTCAAGGCTGAGAAACCAGGGAGCCAGACGCTATTTCCCTCGCATCCACTCCTCCTCGTTTCCTTACCAGCACCCCCAGCATCCTGGCAACGGGGGAGCACCATTACCTGCGGGTCCACGGGCCGCAGCAGGGGTGGGGTCCGGGCTGGCTGCACGCCGCTGATGCTGAAGGACTCCGAGCGAGGAGGCAGGTTGGGGTCAGAAATCCTGTTGGCCACCTTGTGGGGCATGGCTGGCGAGCTCTGGCGGTTGAGCCGGGAGCGCTCCTCCACCTGGGGGACACGGGGAGAGGGGTCAGCGCCCCAAAGAACCCATTTCCAACAGAAATCCAAGGTACGCATCAACACACAGAAAGCTCTTCGTATCTATTGTTTATCACCATAGCTATTGTTTGATCAAGGTGGTGATCAGTCAGGCTGGACTGGATGATCTTGGAGGTCTTTCCCAACCTAAGTGATTCTGTGATCATGGAATCCAAGTTATCCATCAAACTGTGCAATAAATGCATTTTAAAGGCATGAAAAGGACTGCTTGAATTTATACGCTTAATGAATATGAAATAGAAAAATAAAGAAACGAAAAAGAAAAATTAAAGAAAAGGCAGCACACCTCAGAGAGATGCTCCTAGAAGATGACTCCTGAGAAGCTCTTGCTTCTCAAATAGATCTTTAAGCAAGGGGATCATTTTCCTTCACTGTTATGAACACCCCAGTGAGTAGTTTTGTTTGATCTGAATAAAAGAATAAACACGGCAGCCAGAAAACTGTTGGCTTTGATCTGAATTTACTGAGTGACACCTTGTCATGTATGGGAGAGGAAAGGCATCTTTTACTGAGAGAGAACATCAACCCAAAGCCCATTGCTTTCAGCCACCCTTGATGGGAACACAGTGGTTTCAGCTCACCCAGCCGTGCCATCCTGCAGTTAGGCTGTGCATTGATATGCAGGCAGCATATGCTATGCAGAATTTTTGATACCTCGAGATCTGATGTGTATTTTATTTATGTGTCATTAAAGTGTTAAATACCCCTAGCACATCTCGATTCCACCGTGGATGATGCCACATTAGAAGGCAATATTTACAACAGGTTTGCTTGGAAGGTACCAAAGCTCTTTTTAAGTAAATACTCATGAAACAAAAGAACCATTATATGAATAAAAATGAATCCTTTTCAGAGACTGAGCATGAGACAGAGTAAAATCTAGGTAAGAAACTTGTGTTATGGACTGTTTCCTTTCTAAGTTCATGAGGGGCCACTTGGGCTACTGCTGTGTCCTAAAAGGTCACCACAACTTCCCCAGGCACTGCCCACCAGCGAGCAGAGGCCGTGCAGAGCTCTGCTCAGCAGTGCCCAGGAAAGGGGACACAGGGATGAGAAGGGGAGCAGGGTGGGAAGGAGAACTCCCTCTGAAAAGGGAGCAGCAGCACAAGTGCTGGGTCACAGGCTGCTCCAGTCCCTCTCCTCATCAGCCAAGCCTTGGCAGCAACAGCGACAGGCGGAGACGGAGCTGCTGCCGAGCGCTCCAGCTGCTCCCCGGCACCACGCCAGGCCCTAATGTGCAGCTGATTGGGGAGGAGAAGGCAAGAGAGGGATCAAAGGGGGATGTCTGGGTACTGGGAAGGAGAAAGGCGCTTGATTTCCCACTGCCAGTGGGAAATGTCCTCACTTGCACCTCGTGGCACCGGCACAGCAAAAGATGCTCTTGGGACTCTCCAGCTGTGCCTGGTGGGGCCCTACTGATTCCACTATTAGACAGAAAGGGGGAAAAACAGCAAAATCCTTCAGGAGTTCATCATTGCTCAAGTACAAACCATCTCTAACTGAGCTCAAGATTCCCCAAAACAGGAAACATCCCTAGCAGTGTCTGTGCAGCTCCAATAGAAGGCTGCTAATGTTTTAATACATCACTTCAAAGCGAGAGCCCGATAAAAGCCACGGGGACTGAAGGAGGAGCTGATGTGGGTGTCGGCTGTTGCAGGGAACAGAACAGCTCATGATGCACAGCTGAACCCTGAGTTCTCTCAGGGAAGCTCTGAACAGTGGGAAAGCACCACAGGGGCCAGCCACCACATGGAAAATCTCTGATTAAACCTGTCCCTTCCTTCCTGCAGTCATGCATGGTATATTCCTGCCCAAACCCATCCTTCAGCTGACCAAGCTTTCCCTGGCTATCTGCAGCACCTTCTTTAGCAAATACTGATGCATAACAGAAAAGTCAGGAACAAAGGGAGCTGCTAATTACAGGATCACAGCTCAGAGTGCTAAAGCCACATCCCTGGCTGGGTCACCAGGGGGTCCCAACATGATCTCCAAGAAGGCCCAAATTGCTCATAATTGTAAGAAATGTGCTTGGATAAACAGGGCAGGTCTGGGACAGCACCCAAGCTACATCCCAAGTTAACTTCCAGTGGTTAACCCCGGATAACAAGAAGATGAGTAGAAGGGGCAGCAGAAGGGAATGTGCATCCATGCGTCTTGGCAGGACTATCTGCTCAGGCTGTTTCATTCAGCATCAAGAGAAATCCTTGACTGTGCTCCAGGGAAGCTGTGAGAGATGCAGCACAGGCTGGTTCCTCACCCAGAGCCTTGCCATCACCAACTGGTCAGTCCCTTAACCAGGGGATGCAGGGACATGACCACAAGGTGAGTGGCCACAGCCTCACCTTGATGCTTTATCCCACTTCTGCAGGGTCTCGGGGTCACCCTGTGAAAACGAGTGAGGTGGGAAAATGTGTGCATAAAGGAGGGGTGTGAAAAGCAAAGATGGGCACAGCATGAGGATGGCTCAGCTGTAGTGCTCAAGCTCCTAAGAGAGAAGACTCGAGACCAAAAAAGCATAAAAACAAGGGCAGTATGGGATATAATGCAAAATCCTCAGGAAGTATCCAAATAAGCTTTGCACAGCCTCCAGAAACTGTAGGCTGAGCACCAGACTTGTCTTTTCATTGTTCCCACAGGAAAACAAAGTCTCAATATTTCTGTTAAATTAGCATGCATGGGCTGGGTATGGAAATTGCTATAGCAAGAACCATAGTAGGCTCATTAAGTATCAGCACAAATCTATCTGTGGAGCCAGCAAAGGTGGGCCTTCAAAATATGCAGCAAAGTACCTGAATTGTGTTAAAAGCAGGACTAAACAGAAGATAAAATGGGATGGAGGCAAGAGGAGTCATTCTGGGGGATTCCCAAGGGTACTTTGCTGAGGCAGTACATCAAACTACTGCTCCCAACAGCAGAAAGATGCCACAGCTTGGAGCATTTAATTAGAAACCAGATAGAGTGACACGGGTAAGGAATAAATGGTTTGCAGAGCTAATTGGTGGAAGCTGGAGAAGTTCCCTAACAACAGGAAACCTCATCTTCCCTATGATTTTGGCAAAGGGTAAGAGGCCATGTTCTCCTGCTCTTATTAACATTTTGCAGTTCCCAATGTCCTGCTTCCAGCGACAGCATCAAAAAGATGTCAGCCCCATGAAACAGAAGAAATGGGCCTTTGTGTTTGAAAGGGAAAAAAGCTAAATCCAGCACTTTTCTCCTTCACCCCAGATAAAAAACAATATTCCTTTTTACATTATCTTTGCTAAAGTTTTTCAGACAGGGCCAGAAGTAGTTCAGCAATGCTCTAGAGGGTTTACTTAAAACCAGGCAATGGAAGACAGAGTTTATTCCCTTTTCCCTGCCCACTACCTACTCTCAGCACTCCAGCAGATGGACAAGAGTGACCCAGTTCTGCACAAAGCTGCAGAGGCACCATCCAGGTAGAAGCCGCTCCCATCAGAGGCAGCTCAGCACATCTGGAACACCTCATCTGCAATCCCACTTATCCAACCTCTTCTTTCACTGGAAGGGCTGGAGAATGATGATGCAACTCCATGAAAATCTATCACCTGGTGCACTGCCACCAAAAGAGACTGAAGACTGAACTGGAAGGTAACAGAAGAAAAATGGAAACAAGCGTGTAAAGAGATGAAATGAATTTTAGACACCCCTATATATCTCTGTGATGGTTCAGAAAGGCCAGGAACATATCACTGGCCTTTTCTTAGCTGGTAGCTGAACTCCTTGAGCATTCAATGCTTGCAGATATTGTGGATGCAGCTGAGGACTGTCAAGAAGAAAGACCAGATGTTGGATGTACATCACATGTCTGCCAGGACTAAGGGATGCCAAGAAGTGCTCCTACTTAGTAGGAAGAACACGGAAATAATTAAAAGATCTTTCTGCCTAGGAGTAAAATTACAAAAGTAAACAAAAAAAAAACTTTAGAAAAATTAATAGCAAGAGCAGGCACCAGTCTTACTTGGAGCCACCACAAAGTGATTAAGGAGAAAGAGTTTGCACATGATTCTGATTCTGCACTGCAGACAATGCATGTCTTAATCTTTTCAAGACTATTCAGACTAGCAATAATTAATATTCAAGATCTCGCTACTATTACAATCCCCTCTTTTTGCCTGAGAGAAAGAATCAGGAAAAGAGCAACCCCAGGGGATACAGCCCTGAGCCTGGGGGGAAAAGCTGTCCAACCCCTGACTATGCAGAATTAGGGCTCAGCAATCACCCTCTGCATTCACCCCTGCCCCCTGTACACTCGTGGACATGCCAGGAAGGAGAATGAGAAGATGATCTTCAAGGTCCATTCCAATCCCTTAACATTCTATGATTCTATATCCACAAGCCCCCAGACAGGCTGAACCCCTCCAGGAGGAATCCGTTCTCCCCCTCGCATGCCTGCATGGAAAAACCTCCCCGTCTGTACGAACACACACAGACACCCTGCACTGAGCTGGGAGCGCTCCCAGCACAGCTGATGGCATCTCCTGGATCCCCACGCTGAGGAGCACAACCTGCCGTGTGTATTTCAGAGCCAGCCCTGCGGATGCAGACGAGCACCATCATCCTGCCTGCTCTCCCTTACCTCCTTGGCCCACGCTGGCTTCTCGCTGGCATTTATCCCCTCTTTGTAATGGTAGAGGGGTTTCTTCTCTGCTGGCCTCTGGTCCTGCCTCTGCTGCTGCTGCTGCTGCTGCAGGGACACCAGGTAGTCGCGCTCCTGCTGGAGCTGCCTCTGCAGCCTCTCCGCCTGCCGCTGCTCCTCCAGCTGCTTGCGCTTGTACTCCTGCCCAGGAGAAAACACAGTGACAAGGTGCCCGGCCAGATGTATCTGTCTGGGTCAGCAATGGGGCTGAGTATCTGAAAGGTTGTTTTCTGGCAGACCTCACTGATTTGAAAGGCTTTGGGGACTGAGCTGTAAAGCATCCGCAAGGAGAGACGGCAGAGCCAACAAATTCAGAGTTGTGACTCTGCCAGTGATGCTTTGCAGCCACTGAACTTCCTCGCTTGGTAGGAATGAGGGATGTGAGTGCTGCCTTGTCAGGGAAACCCTGCAAGACCCACTGAGGGCTGATGTTTGCTTAGGAGTTACCACTGACTTTGCCCAGGTTTTTCTGGATAGAAAAACAAAGGATCAATTCAATGAGGTGCCAAAAATCACCTGGTCAAG
This sequence comes from Donacobius atricapilla, assembly GCA_013397315.1. NCBI lineage: Eukaryota > Metazoa > Chordata > Aves > Passeriformes > Mimidae > Donacobius > Donacobius atricapilla. The sequence continues at coordinate 253,252 of WBMY01016106.1, forward strand.
ATGGGGAGCTGAGTAACCTGGTCTAGTGGAAGGTGTCCCTGCCCATGGCAGGGGGTTGGAAAGAGATGGTCTTTAAGGTCCCTCCCAATCCAAATCATTTCATGACTTTATGGTCAGACAAAACCCAACTGAAGCCAACTCCTCTGTAGGACCAATTAATTGATCCTGGGAAGCGCCAGACTGCAAAGCCAACTGTGTGATCTTCCTGAATCCCTACAGTTCTATGAGTTGTAAGACGTAAATAATTTTGAGAAGTCCTTTTAAAAGGCAATGGCTTGTGTGAGGGGGTTTTTTTTTCCCTAAATAAAATAGCAAGAAAACAAAAAAAACCCAAACAACCTTGTAGATTAAAAGAAAATGTAGTAAGAATAACAGCTACCAGCAGTGAAAAGGATAACTCAAACCCAGATTAAATAAAAAAGAGGACATCTAGAATGCAAACAGCACACAAGGGAGTAGACAATGTTCCTGCAAGGAAATCGAAACAAAAGCCTTCACTCAGAACATGAAGAACAGCATGGCAGGGTGGGTCTGATGGACGCAGGCACGCAACAACTCAAACACACCCCAACACACTCGAAACAGGCTCCAAAACTTCACAGCAGCAAGCAGGGCTGCTCCTCTCACGAGGGCACACACACACCAATGCCACAGAGGGGACACGATGAGAGCCGTGCACCATGAGGGGACCCAGCCCCGAGCAGAACGGGGGTCCAGGCATGCTGCAGCCACAGAGCTGGACAGGAGGCTCCAGGCAGGGTGACAGCAGCGTCCCCCATATCTGGGCATGTCAGGAGGCACTGGGGGGACACGGGTGCACGCGGGCGCATGCGGACGCGACACGGGCAGGAAGCAGCAAGCGTGGCCACGGCCTCCCATTTACCAGAAGTAGTGCTTGCTCCTGCAACAACTGCTGCTGCAGGATCTCTAACTGTCTCTGCTCCTCCTCTAACTGTCGCCTGATGTACTCCTGGAGGCATGGGCAGCAAGGATCAAAGGAAAAAGAGAGAGAAGGTAAAAGAGCCAATATTTCCGGAGAGGAAGGAGAATGAGGTGGGCACCCACATCTGCCCCGCCCAAGTGATCTGATCCATCAGGCCAGGCACCCTCCATCCCTGCCCAAAGAGCCCAGGGTGCCCATCACTCTACATGAACGGAAACCACTGGGAAATGGCAAACATTACCCATGAATAATAAAAACTCTGACCCCAACAACAAGCGGGCGTGGAAAACCTGCATCAAGTGCCTTCACATCTGCGGGCCAGCAAGTGGATCCACACAGATACAAACAACAGCAGTGAAAGCGACACACGCAGTGTTAACAATTAAGCAATTTGCTCTCAAGTGGTAAAAAATGAGTGTTTACAAGAGAATCTCTGATTAGAGGCAGAAGGATCCGTGCTGGTGGCCCCACTCCCACCCCGTTACCTGCTCGTGCTCAGCGCGTCGCCGCTCCTCCTCCCGCCGCATCTGCTCCTCGTAGTGCCGGCGCTGCTCCCGCTCCTGCTGCTTCCGCAGCTCCTTCTCCCGCCTCTGCTGCTGTGGGGGGCAGGAGCTACAGGTCAGCACCCCCATCCCTCTCTCCTGGAGCTCCAAGTCCTTTTTCTCATCATTTTTGGGGTGTCTTCTCACCCACAGACATAGAATGCTCCCACCCATCCAAGGAGATGCCTTGCCAGCAGGTTGGTCTGATGGGTGGTAGAGGGACTCCTTGATCCCACTCCATCCTCACACACTCTGGTGCTTGGCACTGGCTGTGGAGAACCCACAGCATCCTCCTAGCCAGATAATTTCTTCTCCCACCTGCAGATGAAGCCACGGGGGCAGTGCATGGTTCCCACCTTCCAGCATGGCCAACCAAGGGGTTAATCAGGCCTCAGACACCTGGGAGCCACAGGAGCCCATCGCCTACAGGTAACACATCTCAGCCCCAAACCCACCCATGAGGATGAGGGAGAGAGCCAGGGGACTTACTGCCTACTGAGAGGGAAATGCATCCCTCTTTATGTTTGCTGAGACCAGAAACCAACAAGGAAGACTCAAAATCCAAGGGTTTTTCCTTTTTGAAGCACCAAATGAGCAGGATGGGATTTCACTTGTTACTCCCAGATCACGCCTGCCCCATTCCCTTCTGGGTGCATCCCCTCCTGCTCCACTCAGTAGCTGACAGCAACCCGGGGAGTTTTGGGCTGATGACAACCTACAGCCTGCTGTGAGTCACCCTGGGCACACCTGCAGCCCCCACACGCCTGCTTTTACCGCAGCCCAACTCCTGCAGCTGCCCAGCCCATGCCGGGCAGGGGCTGGCAGGGAAGGCTGCTCGGCAGGGCAGCCCCTCACTGCAGCACGGCAGCCAGCATCGGCAGAGGGCACTCAAATGCCAGCACTGCCTGCTGGAGCCGCCTGCCCTGACTCCGTCCATCATCTCCATCATCCCCAACGGGAAGGCGCCTGCTGGAGCAGAAACCTGGCCCTCTCTTCTCCTTTCTTTTCCTGTCGTTTTTTCTCCCCCATTGCCGACACACGGCGGCTGAGCAGACTGCAGAGGGAACACTGTCACTGGAGAAGCTGGCAACGCCATGCAGTCACTAAATCCTGGGGAGGGCTGGAGCAAGCAGCTGAAAGAGCTGGCTGAGCACTCCAGAGACCGAGATGACTCTGTGTGAAACTGCTGCTCTGCAAGAACCTGCGCTGTATAGGTGGATTTAAAATCTGTATCTATCTGTAGATACCTATATAGATGCTGTCTTATTCTCCATATTCTATATATTTGTGTCTCTGTGGAGATACACATCTACAGATATCTTTACAGATAGATATCCAGGAAGATAAATCTATCAACAGATATTGTAACAAACATTTAAAGACCCCAACATTTCCATCAGGAGCCACTGCCTGTCCTGCTGCTGCCTCCTCACGCACAGGTAACATCCACATGGACTCCAATGATTTCCTTGAGCTGCAGCACAGCTTCAGTGCCACCTATAGCCAGATTTATCAGAGCCACTCTGTTCACCTCAGGGAAGGAAAAATTGCATCCAACTTGAAATAACCTGCCAGCTCCAGACACAGGTGTGCCCCACGCCAGGCACAGTCACTGGCACTGCCCACGTATGCAGCGGAAGCATGTGCTCCTCTGTGAGCACGCCTGTCCTTGCTGGCAACAGGGGAATGTGGGCCTGGGTGTAGCTTTTGGAACCCTGCACTTGAAATTGCCGAGGGCTCACCACCAGGACACGGTCACTCTGCAGCATCCCAGTGATATACAGGATTTCCTGGCTTTGCCAGTGCTCCCGACCTCCTTAGGTGATGGTCATTGCTCCCACAGCCTCTGAAGCACAGCTCTTCAGACTAATGCGTTGAATAAATGTTACCCTGAGCTTCCTGTCACAGCTGTGTCACACTGGTTTTGGGGTGGGTTCTAATGGCTGGCTGTTTTAGTTAAACTATCACGCTGCTGAATAAAGCACATAATGCTTGTGTTGGCTGGGCTTGGCTGGCAGGAGGCAAGGCCCTGAATACCACAGCTATTTCTTAAATAAAAATCACCCAAATGATCTTCACTTCCAATCTAGTAGGCGAACAAATCCAAATCCTTCCAAAGGAGCCAAACGCAATTTTCCCAAGGAGGGAGTAGCACACCAGCCTCCCTGGATACCATATGCCCCAGTGAGCTTACCTCACTTCTGGCCCCTTTCCTTCAAGGCAGCATCTCACCCCCACCCTTCTAAAAGCCTATTTAACTCCAGGAATGAGAACTGAGGCCCACAGGTACCACTTTCCTTCAAAGCCAGGCCTGATGCTCTTTTGGATGCCCTAAGACCCCCTGCACCCTGCTGTAGCCAGGCTCTTGGGGCAGAGCCCTGAGCAGGATCCAACACACACATTTTATAGAGGCCAGGAGTGCAGTGCTTCCCTCCAGCTCCCCAGCACATTTGTCAGGTCACATTAGAAGCAGGTCATTTGTCACAGTAGCATTACCAGCACCTTCAGCTGAACACGGCAGCCCAGCAGAGCAGGGCTGAATCAGCTGCCTTCCCTGTATGGCCCCGCTGCAGCAGCAGGCGAACATCTGGAGAGAACTGGGCACTGCAGGGGGCAAAGCCTCCAGCAATGCCCCAGTCTCCCCAGCAATAGGATGATGGGGACCATTTTTGAAGGAGGCATTTGGTTCAGGGAGACGCAGCTGAAAACAAGTGCATGTAAAAACAGAAAAAAAAAAAAGGGTAGACAGGAAGATTCAAGGATCTCTCTTTCCTTGCCTCCTTTTCTCCGTTTTCTGCCCTCCCTCTCCCACTGCAAGAACACACTTTTTACATTTCTCCAAGCCTGAAACTACTGTGTGTATTTACACTATCCAGATCCATTATTCATGCAAGGCAAGAGCACCAATTAATTAGGACTGCATTTATATAACTCTGCAGGTAAAGCTATATGTAGCCACTTGTAAGCCAGAACGGAATCTTATTTGCACTGCACCAGATATGACAGGTCTTAAATATTGATGAGAGAAGACACATGAAGGCAAAACCTCTGGTGGGAACGCCCTTGGAGGCCTGGCATGAAACAAGGACTTCAAAGAGCAAGCTCACTTTGCTAGATCAGACACATCCTGGGCTACGAGCAATGAGAGAGTTGCAGCTGCCCCTCAAACCCTGTGAGCTCAGAGAGGCACTGACACTTGCAAGAAGAAGCTCCTGGAAACCCTGGCTTGCTGCTCCCAAACACTAGCATGAGCCAGGAAAGAAGTGGAAGGGGAATTCCAAGGGACAAATGAAAACAAATATTCTAGGTGGTTGCGTTGTTGTGACAGGCTCATTTATCTGAGCCACCAGGGAAAGAGTGACTGTGGCTGGAACATCATCTTTCCTGACACACCAAGCACTGGAGCATGGAGAGGTGTTTCCCACTGGTAGAGTAACTGGGTCAGAACTTCCCACCGTGGCAAACAGGGCTCTGATTTGCTCTGAACCACTGCAGAACTTTTACTCGGGACCACCATGAAGGGATGCCCTGTGCAGGAAAAATCCCATGCTTCAGAAACTGTGAGCCCTACATGCTTCCTGACCAAAGGAAAATGAGAGAGACATTCAGGTTTACTCATACCTGTACTACAGGAGCTGCTGTAACACAGCTCTCCTTGGAAAAGGGTGCAGGAATGCTGCAGGGACCACTGCAGTGTCCCCATGTACCACACAACTGTGAGGGGGCTGCCATCTTAATGACAAGGCTCCTACAAGCTATAGGACACCTGCACATGCAGAAGAAAGTAACAAATCACCATTTTACATAATCTATATTTATATATAATTAACTGCTGATTTTTTTTTGGCCTGAGCTTTGTAGGAGTTTCTAGTCAATGGTTTTCTTCTGGTTTAACATTTACAGGAGCTTCAGCAATTTTTCATCCCTTGACCATCCAACTCCATAAGTGCACTAACTGAAACCTCACATGCAAACAGCAAGATGCTTGAACTTCCCCTTGTACATTCCCTGTAGAGATCTGACCTTCATTTTATACCTAGAAAGGAAAAAAATCCACAATATGGCAGAAAAATGAGGTTGTGTAAAGCCCTCTCTGACTCCATCTGCCCACTGCTGCCAAGGGATCTGCACAGAGATTGGTCTTGCAGGATCCCTAAGGCTCCTGACCCCAGGATGTGTTATTCCTACAGCTCAGCTGGAGTTTTGGTGGTTAAACCAATGCATCAAGGCTCATTCTGTGGCAGCAACAAATGGAAGGCTGATTAGGGAACTATATATATCTAATATATGTATATATAGGGAAAAATTAAAATATATTCAAGCCTATTCACCCTTCTGCATGACACAAACATTTTCTGCAGTGCTGTTGGATCTATTGATATTTAATTCTCTAATTTGAGGGTTAGTTCTGGTGCACATTTTGAATTCATGAGACCAACTTTCTGCACAAGGGAAAACAAAGCTGCAACTCTGCTCCCATGAAAGTCCCAGTTTCAAAGCTAGCTTGGGCATTTTTACTTCCACTGCAATTAAAGACAGCTGCAAATCTAAATCTCTTTGGAGAGATTTCTCTGCCTGGAAGAAGATTCAGCCTCAGGGAAGGAAATTGGTCAGCTCCTGAAAAAGGAGGCCCAAGTGTCCAACAGATGCAAGGAGACACGCGAAGGATGGCAGCAAGGTCTCAAGGGCACCAAGAAGGCCATAAAGAGACCATCAGAAGACATCTTCACTTGACTTTTTAATACATACATTTACAGCAGCATCAGGAGATGGCGGATTTCCCCAAAAAAGCCCTAACGTGGGAGGTACTTTCTGAGAGGTTCAGAAATCCCCATTTAGGAAGATCAAGGTGACAGAAAAAATGAGACTCCTTCATTCTGAGCTCTGTTAGATGAGACATGAGACAGGGGTAGGAGCTCTACCCCTGCCAATATTTAAAGACAGCATTGGAAAACCACCAAACAAACCTCCTGAAGGTTTGCACTGACAGAGGAATGGGCCAATTATCCCACTAAGGCATTTCTTCACCTTTTGCTGTGCATCTCCAGCATAAATTAGGTCCAGGCATTTCCGAGTTTGGCATCCTTCTCTGTCAATCCTTTTGGAGCTGCACTTGGGCCCAAATGCCAACTCACTCCCTCAGCCTGGACACCTCCACAGCATCTTATGATGAGTAGGAGCTCTTTCTGTAAACACAGTAATACGTTTGGCAGCTTGAACAGGCTGACTTTGGAGACCCAAAAGCCACCAGCTCCAAGGGTTTATTTGTCCCGGCTGCTCTACTGTGTTTTAAAGGTCAAATTTATTTGGAAAACACAGTAATCTGAGTCTTCCACTGGTCTCTCCTTCCAGAGATCTGCTGGTACCAGTGCTGCCTGCTGGAGGCACACCCCATCTTAGTCAGATCATAAAGCAGCATGGAAGAAATCCTATTCCCATTAACCAAAATAAATCCCTGGCCAAGAGTCATCAACAAAAGTTAGTGCAAAGCTGGTGTAGGAAAAAGCAGAGGCCCAAGAGCAGCAACCTGGCTGCTGCTGGAGCCTTTGGGTGCTGCTGGGATGGGCAGCAGAGCTGGTGCAGCACTCCGCATCCATGTAGTGTGCTGGGAGCCTCGGGGCAGCCATGCCAAACTTAGGGCAGCTGTGACAGCTGCTGCTGGCTACCTCTGTCTGCCCATCAGATGCTTCCTGCTCCAAAATATCTGGGAAGGGCAAGGACTAAACTATATTCCTGCAGCAGCGATGAAACTTTATTTGCTACTCTCCGCATTTACAGATTTTCTGGTTTTGCAGATTCAGGGCACCTTGCAGCTGGCAAAGCCGCAGCCAGCCATGCTGGGGAGCATCTGTCCTCGCCACTGCCACAACCCACCACGTTTGCAGCAGAAGGTGTGTACCTCTTTCAAGGACTCCAGCTTTAATCCTCACCATAGCAACTCAGCTGTTCCTTGCTCACCATGCAAACAGCGTCTAATAGAGGGCAGAGCTCATTTTACTGTGGCTGGATGCAGGTGAAGCTAAACCTGAGCAGATGGACCTGAGGAAATGGGCACTTGAGAAGATGCTGGGGCTACCACAGCTGCCAGCTGGCCCCAGCATCTGCCCTGATCCTGGCTGAGCCTGTGGGACTCATCACATCAAGGCAGGCAGAGGATGCTCTTCAACTACAGCCCCCCTGCTTTTCCCCACTCCTCTGACATGGCAGGAGCTTGCAAACACCTCTTGGCCAGCTGTGCTCCAGCACATCTCCCTTTCAGCTGAGGTCCAAGAGCTGTAAGGCAGCTGGGGGGAAGGCAGTGGGTGAAGAACCCAATGGGGCTGTTCAGAGCCACTATAAAAGGCATTGGGTTTAAATCCTGGCTATGGTGGCACTAACTTTTAATGACTTGGGGACACTACAGAAGGGAACCAGCAGAGCCCAGGAGACTGAGCACAGCCTGGCCCAGCAAGACAACAACTCTGTAGCTCAGGGCAGAGCTTTCTAGCTTAGCAAAGGGATTAGTCCTTCATTCAAAACCTGCCTGGGAAGCAGCAAAGAGAGAACAGTTTCCTTCTATCTGTAGAGAATATATTAATACAGTAGCAAGCATTGTAATCATTACAGGATTGCAGCTAATCTGGTGTCTGCTTTTATTCTGCTGTTGTTCTGCTCCTGTACTGCTTGCAGCAAGCAGACTGGGACAAAGGCAGAACCAGGCTTCCTTACAATAGTCCTCACAAACACCCACTGGAGCAGGGGATTCTGGGGTGCGTTACATGGAAACCTTGCCCTCTCTCAAAGCAGCTTGGGTTGCCATCCTTGGGTTGGGTGCAGGTCTCTAGCAAAGCCTGACCTACAAAGTATTGAACCCTCTGTGCTCTGACAACACGACAGACCTACATATTTACCAGACTGAAAAAATGCTTTGCCTGGGATTTGCCTGTGTTGATTTTTGCCCTGGAGGGGCTCAGAGGACCACCTCGAAGAGGGGCCATACCATCACATCATCACCATCAGCTGCCTGAAATTCCTTCCTGTCTGTGCCCCTGGCCTGAGGCATTACCCAGTACAGGGAGAGATTGGTGACCAGAGTAACAGAGCTCTTGTTTGTGCAAATTAAGGGGGTGGATGCTCTGATGGTCCATTTACCACATATCCTTTTATCAGACATACTGGTGACCTCTTCAGAAAGCTAATTTAATGACCCTTAACGCTTCAATGAGTCACCTGGGCTGAGTTCAGGGCAAGGCAAAGTCTGTCTTTTTTCAAAACCCCATCAAGAAAGCCCAAGCGATGGGGAAAAGCCCCTTTATTTTTCGGTTAACTTCTTCAGGACAAGAATCGGGAACTAAAGCAAAAGCAAGCATTTTCTCCAGAGCATGTGGCCAGGCTGAGCAGCTCAGGGACACCCAAAGTCACACGGTCAAATCCTGCAGCTGGATTTTAAATGGGGTGGATAATTTTATGACCGACTGCATTTGTGGCTGGTATGTTAAGACAAGGGTAATGAAATCTTATCCTTCGGGGCACAGATGGATCATTGCACAAGTCAGGCAGGCATCTGCCCCTCCCCTGCAAGAGAAATTGTAATTGGCAGGGACTGTAAGGCCTGAAGTTGAAATTAGGGATTAAATGGGACACAAATGGCACATGGATCCAGGGACAGGGCATATGGAGCTTTTCAGCTCCTTCTCAACTGTAACAGAACACAGGAGCAAATAACGATAATGAACTTGACAGATGCTGGATTGCCCACCTCGACTGAATACAGCTGTCACCCCAGTCATGGGCTAGATCCGCTCAGTAGTTCAGGGACCCCTTTAGGTTTGGTATTCCAAGGGTTTATTTATAGCAAACCGGTTCTATTATCTTCACAAAAGTTGGCAACACTTGCTACGATGGGGAGAGTGGCTGGAGGTGGCTAGGCCAAAAGGATGAGCAGAGGGGCTGCACCAGTGTAACAAAATGTTCGCATTACTGACTAGAGAGCTCAGCGGGTGACCTTACACCGGGCTGGGAGCAGTCCTTTGGGACCTGCCACCAGAAATCCTGCTGCTCCACCACAAAACCAGCTCAGTTACCTCCTCCAGCCTTCTCCTCTGCTCCTTCTGCTCCTCAATGCGCTTCTGCCGCTCGGCCAACAACTGCCGCTTGTGCTCCTCGTTCTCGCGCTGCTGCTGCTCCAGCTGCTGCCGCCGCAGCGCCTCCGAACGCTCCTTGTTGGCCAGCTGCAGCCGCAGGAAATCCCGCCGCAGCGTCGACTCCCCGGGCAGGTTCAGGATGGAGCTGCACACGGGAGAAGCATCAGAAGATCCCCTCCCTGCAGCCCTGAGCCTCCGTGATTTTCCTGTCCCCTCCATCCCCACAGCAGCCGGACGCTCGGCAGAGCTTGGGGAGTGAGGGATGGAGGGATGGGGGCCTGCAAGTGCCAGGGTAGGGTGACAGAGCTTTGCTCATGGCTCACCCGTCATGTACTCACTGTAAAGGTAAAGGTTTCCTTTACATTAGGTTTCTAACCAAAGCCTCTGGTGCTGCAGTGGCTGGCACACACTATATTTAGCTGTGCACAAAGCACATTTAGCATGAATCATTGCCAGCTATTAAAATACTACATTATCTCGGTGAAATAATGGAATAACCTGATACTAATTACAACGGCTCTGAAAAATGTCACCAAAGAAAGTTCCAGCCCTATGGCGCTTGCAGCAGCACCTGGGAGGTTTCATGGTGAAAAATTACTTGGAAACAGGGAGTTACACTTGGATGTAAGGAAGCACATTTTCAAGGGTTTTTTAATTTCACCTCACATTTCTCCACATCTCAATATCCACATCCCCATGACAGCACCGGGCTGTGCTGCAGATCCCACAGGCAATGGGGTTTTCTTCCCCAGCTTTTGGTTAAGGTGATCCAGAGCATCAGTTTATACCCACGCACCACCCGGCAGCAAGAATTTCCTCTCTTCTGCCAGGGAACAGGACTCAGTGCTCAGACTGTCCTTTTTCCATTTCCAGTTCATATGAGCCCATAATCCAAGCTGATTTTATACAGAGCTAAAGGGTTGTAAGGCCACAAATGAAATGCTGATTCTTACCTCGGCTCTCCGGAGTCATTTTCCTCCTCCTCCTCCTCACTTCCACTGTACTCGTACTCTGTCTCATCTAGGAACAGAATTGCTCATCAGTGCCCTTTGCTGGATTCACTTGTTTTTCCAGTGGCTGAAAACCCCAGAGCTCTGAAGGCAGAACAGCCAATTCTCTTTACCTCGCATGACCAAGAATAAGCAGCATTACTGTTCTGCATTTTGTGGTTTTGTGGGGGCCACAAGGCCAGGGAAGCACCAGCACAGTGGGCAACAGCCCTGACAGCCACAGCCCCTTGATGTAAAGATGGAGGTGTCCTCGAAATAAGAATTCATCCCCATATGACAGTGAGTGACCCCCTTCTTCAGGATGGTCCTGCAACAGGAGGTGCACCACCAGCTGCTGGAGCCACAGCCCAAGGAAGGTGGGATTTAACCAAGGCTCTGAAGGCACCAGCTCCTCTTTCCCTAAACGTATGCTCTTCCTATGCAAATCCATGTAATTTCCAGGCAATGAAGATATCTACATAAAAGCTCACTGCAATGCTGGGTTACATACTGCAATTTCTGTTGGGATATCATCTTTATCAGATGAAGGGAATTATAGTCAAAGAAAGGCTTGCATTTATCCAATTACTCTCCATCTCTAGGGTCCAACCTTCATTTGCCAGACTAAACACATTTAATACTTCACTGGGATCCCATTTTATTGTTTTGATTGTAGTGAAATCTATTACAAGGGGCTGGAAGGTACACATGAAAAATTAATTCTGTTACCAATAAGAAGAGAAATAGCAACGTATTAATTTGCTGGATTCTACAAATGAGCTTTCAAATTAAAATTCAGTTCACAAGCAGCTGAATACTTTAACAAGTTTCTTCTGCTATCTGATCTTTCTTGCAGAGGACTTTGATAGGGCCTGGAGAGTTCACTGAAAACATTCAGTTGAATAGGTTATTCCTAGTCAGCGGAATTGCTTTGGGGCAAGGGTCTTATCTGGATGTTCGTTTGCACAGCTCTGCTCAGTGCTGGTGCTGCAGGGATGTCACGTAGATCAACACACTTGGCATGAAGTATGTGAGCTGGGGAAAATTCAGCTTAGCAGCTTCACCCTCCCACACGCCAGCACGGATCTATGCAAACGTAAATTTTATATACACGCTTTAATGAATCAAAGCTTAGATGTTCCATGTGGAAATTACCACCTGGACTAATAAAAGGCATCATTTTTCATTAGGGAGAAAAAAAAAGTACTTAAAAACATTGATTAACTCTAATGACAGTCACCTGTCTGCTCTGCATGAACGCTCATTGTTTAGTTACAGGTATTTATTTTTATTTCAATGACTGAGAGGAATCAAACCAACCAAACCAATCTGTCCCCAAAACCACCCGAAGCGTGGTCACACAGAGGATCACACCTATTGAATTTAACGAGATTGCAAACAAACTCAGCCATCTGAGTGAGGGGAACTGGTACTGTGACCATGGGCAGCCCAGTCCTCTCTGTCTTCCCTCTTTTACCCACATGCTTCACCTGCATGGATGTGCCTCAGTCTGCACTAAGACCCCCAAGCACGTGGCAAAGGTCACAGGCTGCCCAGACAGGGATGTCTGAACACATGGCAGAGGTCAAGGATTGCTCAGAGCGCTGCTTCTTCTCCACTAACCCTCCTCTCTTCTCCACTGACCTTTCTCTCCTCGCTTCTTTTTAGTCCTGTCGATGTGGTCCTTGAGCTGGATGCGGACCTGCCTTTCGTTGGGCTGGTCTCGGATGAAGGGGTGCTTCATCAGCTGCTCCGTCGTTGGTCTCTGGCTGTGGTTCTTCACTAGGCAGCTCTCAATGAAGGACTGAAACTTTTTAGACCTGCCCAAGAACAGGGAAGGAAGGTACAGAAGTAACAGGTAAATATATCGATCCTCATGTTAGAAAGTGAAAGAAGACTTGCTGGTATTTGAGACGATTTTTCTCAGTTCTCGTTCATTATCCCATCAGGATGACCAGAGAATCACTAAAGCAAGATGTCACCAATGGCAACCAAGAAAAAGCAAGGAAGTGTTCCTGCTCCCTTCCCTCTGAACCTGTGAAATTGCAGGTAGAAACAAGATGCAACACACAGAGATACAAACACAATGCCTGAGGGGATTGTTTCTCATATTTTATAGTCCCCTGGGCAGTGTTTCAAGAGATGAATCTTTGTGAAGGTGAGTGGGGCAAGCTGGGTTAAATATATATATNCAGGGCCTCATAGAGCTCAGGCAACCTTAGGGTGATGCTGCAGCCTGCAGCCCTCTCCTGCTCTCTCAGCAGCATCACAACCCACCAGGTCTGGAGGGCCACCAAGCCCCAGTCCCTCTGATCCAAGAGACCAGGACATGCTCCTTCGGCAGAGATGGGAACAGAGCCCTGCCCTCCTCACAGCCTCCCGGCCCACAAAGTTACATTCAGTCCCAGCTAAAACAGTTCCAGCCAAATCTTTAATAAACAAATTTGTCTTAGTCTCAAGTGCTGCATATCCAAAGTTTTCCTGGAACTAGTTTCACCATATTATAGGCTCAAGAGAACAGGGATTTACAAGAAAGGAAGATGTTGACAGGCTACTGTAGTCTATGTTGCCTTCGCAAATAGGAAAATTAATATAAATTCATGTCAGAAGCCAACAGATACTACAGAATTTCATTAGAAGTAAAACAATAAGCTTTCAGGGATTTTCCTTTTAAGCTGTCAAGACTAAAAGTGATTTATCTTTTAAGTGCTAATCCATACAAATTGAGATGCAAAAAAAAAAAAAATATATGCTACTGGATCCAATTAAGTCTTCCCTCCAGCTCTGCTAATGAGCAAATCTGCCTTCCCCACCTTGCCTTGAGAAACGCAGTTTTTCAGTGTACCCAAAAGGGACAATCAATGTGATGCTCAAATAAAAAATACACCTCTAAAATATCATTCTTCCTTGTTGGTGTGAAGCTGGAGACACTCCAATCCTGGATGTGTGGTCCAGAGCATGTGCAAATGCAGTACAGGTGAAGGAGCTGCAAAGTTATCCTCCTGGAAGTGATGGATCGGGGTCCCAGCGCCCTGTCATGCCCTAAGACACCTCTGCTACCTGAGCAGCCATGGACAGGGATTTCCCATCCATTTTCCAGCTCAGGCTGCTACATTTCCCCAAATCTTCTCTCAAACAAGCCAGCCTGTCCAGTGGCACAGTTCAGCCTCACTGGAGCTGAAGACCAGGGCTTTCTCCCTGGCTCTGATCCTGGAGGACTGCAGCACAGGTTTCATCCCCTCCCCAGGCCCAGGTCAGCCCACCTTCCTGAAATACACGTTCCTCTAGCTCCTGGGGTTTGTAAAGCTTAAATCAATGTTTGCAAAGCCTTTGCAGCTGCTTGGATGAAAGGTGGTATCACAGTGCAAATATCACCTCATTAACAAAGAGGTTTCATGTCTTTTACAGCACAGGACTACAGAAGGTTTATGGGAACAAAATCACTGAAGTTGAGGTAATTTTGCCTGCAAACAGGGGAAAGGGAAAATAAAGCTTCATTGCTGGCTGGCTTTAATTGGGAAAGAAAATGATACACCAAAGACTTTAATTTCATAGGAACACAGCACTGTTTTAAAAGCCAGTTTGAGGATTCAGCAAGCAACAAAATTATTTTCCTCTCTGCAATATTTAGTTGAGGGCAGGCTCCCATGCCAGTGTTCTCTCTTGGCTTTCCTGACTTACCCTCAAAGGGGCTGGAGTCCCTTCACTACTTTTAGATGTAAGGAAAAAGATGGTCTGCCTATGTAGTGTACTTTTATTTGTGTGTTGCTGTGCACAAAAGCAATGACAGACTCAAGCTGAACCTTCCTCCATTTTACTTTGCTCTTGTGACCTGTGGTTGTGAAAATCAGCCCACTGCCTGCCAGGGAGCCACCCCAAAAGCCTGGTCAAACATCTCCACTCTTCCTGGGATGGGCTTGCAGAGCTCCAGGACTCATCCTAGCAAGGCCCAAAAACCTCCAGCTGAGAAATGAGCCAAGAACAGCAAATCTGCCCAGTGCCACATTGAAAATGCTGTAAAAATTTGCTTTCAAGGAGTTGGTGGAGCTTCATCTGGATCCTTTGGAGCTTTCCACTGCAATGACAGCTTGGAAGATGAACTGAGGTCTGAGCTACTTGAGGTACACTTGTCCCAACTCTGATGGACACCAGGGATGCCTGCTTGCTCATGGAGGGGTAGCAGAGGCCAGGTGAGCACCAAGCTGCCTCTTGAAGCTTTTATTACACTCTGGCTTCACAGGAGATCCTTCCATCAAAGCACCCATCAAAGCATCCCAGGGGATGCCACCCCTGGCACAGGCAGAGCACAACTCTGGGCAGACCAAGTGACCCCAGGCAGACCCCACAGGATGCGCAGAGCTGGGACAGCTGCCAGATGTGTGTGGGAAGGTGGTGCCCAGGAGCACCCCACCCTGCACTAAGCACATCCTGCCATCGCAGAGCAGGGACTAAAAAAAAAATTCCATCCATCCCGGCTCCATTTTTACCTTAAGGACATGGGGAAAGAAACATCCTGCTCAAAATCTGCTTTCATCAGATCCCCTCTGCCTGGAGGCTGAGGGAGTCTTTGCTGAATAAACAGCACTTTTGTATGAAAAATAAACTCTCAAGTCTCACAATCCTTTTTGTGCTGTAGGAGTGAGGATAACAAAGGAGCAGACTGGTGATCTGGCAGAAAACAAGCACCTACACTATTTTCTCAGCTGACTAATGGTATCCTCAAAAGGTTGTGCAAAGAGAGCAAGAATATCTGACACCCTCTGCAGAGCCAGCTGGGAATGGTTCCTCTCCTCCTGGTTTGGTACTGGAGCAGCTGATGATCAGGCTGACAAAACTGAGATGCCTCCTGCCAAAGCCTGGGTGAGTTTTTAGGCTGGTCCTAAAAGCCCAACATCATGCATGCAAAGCAGAGGACTCCAAGTCCCTCTTGCTCCTCTGTCAGCAATAAAATAGCTGCTGCTGTTGCCCCAAGTGTTGTCCGTACATACCATGGGCTCTTTTGCTTTTTATTGGTGTGTAATCAATAAGATATTAAGCAAAATTTAAAGGATTAAGGCAAAGCTTCCCTCTGTGAGCTCAGCCCATCTGGGAACAAGGGGCAGTGCTGTCTCTCTAACATGTGGCAGATCTTTCCTGACTAAATCACTGCTGAACCTGGGGCAGGAAAACAGCCCAAACCAAAGACAAGTGTTTTTTAAGGACTCCACTTCCATCAATACAGAACATACAGTAACAAAACAACATCTGTTTGGGCTTCGGGAATATTTTTCCTGTGGGTTTTTACTGGCATGCCTCACTTTCTTTCCTTTTTTTTTTTTTTTTTTCCGAAACAGTGATGTATCTTTTCCTGCAAAATTTTAAAATAAAGCCCAAACTAAGTACAGATCTCTGCATTCCTGGACCTTCAAGATAAACCATCCACTTTTTTTTTTTTTTTTATTCCTTTTCTTTTTGTTTGGCCTGGAAACATGTTTCCACTTGAGAACGGAACCTAACTGGAACGAAACAGGAGCCAAGCAAAGTGTCATCAGACTTCAGGCTGCACGAACTGCCCTGGAAAAGCCAGCTCTGCGCTGTGAAATGGCAGGCTGAGTGTGTTGCTCTCTCTGCATACCAAGGAAAGCCCTTATCCCATGGTGGATCCTTCAGAACAAATTTCCTCTCCACAGGAGACCAAAACCCCGAACTTGCACTCACCAAAGTGATGCTGGAGACCATTGCCAATCCCCCAAAACTACATAAATATCAACACCATGTCCCCAGCGTGCTCAGCTGCAGGAAAAGGTTGCTCCAGAAACGTTTTTACAGTCCCTAAAGATTGAGAAAGGAACTTACCACTTCTTTGACTTCAACCTCGGGGCCGGGTTGCGGGGGATGAGGAAGAGGGCTCTCATGGGATGCATGTCACACAGAGCTGCAATTTGTAAGATGGGGCATTAAACACAGCACAGACATTCAGCTGGGAGATCCCAGTTTCCTCTGAGGCTGCCAGACCCTCATGGCTGCCGCAACAACCCCCCAGAGCCAAGCCCCAGCCCTGGGGCTCAGGTGAGGGCTGACGTCCCCATCCAAGGGCTGCGAGTGTCCCCAGCACCGCCAGGGTCACAGCAGGGGCTGGCTGGGCACACCTCTGCTCCTGCAGCTCCAGGTCCTCAGCACCTGCCAGGTGCTGAGATCAATGGGCCAGAGCATGGGACAGTCACACCACACGGCACGATGCTCTGTTTTATTTATTTGCGTTTTCCAGCAAGGACAGTCCCAGGATAATGCTGAAAACCACAGCAGGGTGACTTGTGCAGGTGCACCCAGGTGAACCCAGCAGGTCACTACCAGTGTCACACCAGCTCTGAGGTGTTTTACCTGCTCCCAGTCCTCCACCCCTTCTTCACCTGTGTTTTATTTGAAGAAACCATGTCCCAGAGGGCTCAGAGATGTATCAGGTGTCACACAGGTCTGCCTTTGCTCACTGCCCACCCCGCTCCCTGGGCCACGCTGCCCCAGCAGCTTTGTCCCCACGAGGGCTTGTGAACTCCACCTCAGCAAGCCCAGGAAAAGCTCTGGGGTGGTGTTTCTTGCACAGAGCCCAGCTCTGGCAGGTGCTCAGCAAACCCCAGCACGTCACAACCCAGGGATAATGAAGAGAGCCATGACTCTACTCACGGGGAGCACCTTCGGCCATCTCGATGGCTGTTATCCCCAGAGACCACAAGTCACTCTGTGAAAGAAAGCACAGGGGCATTGCCAGTGGAAGGAGAAATGCACACATTTATTTATCCTGTTCTCAAGCCTTGCTCAGCCTGAGTCCCCTGGAGGATCAGAGCAAACGCACCTATGTGGGAAAGTTTGATTTCATACCTGTAACTCTCTTCCTCTCATCTTCTCCCTGGCCAGCAGAACACCTGAATCCCCAGCTCCCTGCCAGGCAGCAGCAGTGAGCTGCCCTCCAGTGCCTCCTCCCCACCTCCCCATCACTGATGAGCTGTGGCTGCACCCCTAGCCCTGTAACAAGCCCCGGAGGATGGACGGGCTCTCCTGGCAGTGCAGGAGGCAGAGGGGGCTCGTGCCCAGTGAGAGAAAATGAGTACAACCCATCTGCTGGACTGGGAACATGACTCAGACCAATGCTGGTGCTTTCACCTAAGGCTGGAAGGGATGGACTCTGCCTTCCACCCTTCCTCTTGTACATCCAGCTCTCCCTTGCCTTGCTTTCTGCCGTGTCCCTGCAGTCCCACATCACTTTTCTCCTTTCCTGTTCAAGAGTTTCTCTTTCTAAACTGCCTCAAGCCTCTAAACCGACCATTTAGTGAGTAAATCCCAAAAAGGTTGTTTTTCCCAGTACAGAGTCCCAAAAGCCCAGCTAGAGAGAGCCTCTAGGAACCACAAGCACCTTTTCACAAATACCCTCCAGGAAAGGCAACTTCATTTCCGATTTCAAGGCACTTTTCCTCATTTTTAGCTCAAGTTCTCCCTCAACAAATGCTGTCCTTGCTACACATCTTTGTACCTGCTTAAAAATTCTCTCTCAAATCTTATTTTCAGCCCTTTCAAAGCACAGTCCCATCCATTCTTTGTTTCTGGTCAGCTGGGATTTCTGCTGCATTCTTAATTATCACAGTCTTTCCACATGATTCAGCACACATGACCCCTTCCCTCTGGGTTGCCACTGAACTCCTTCCAAATTCCTAATGTGTCTTTCCATACTGAGGTGCCCAGTATTATATGCAAGATGCCAAGTGATCTTAAAGCTGGAGGAATACATAAAGGGATTACCATCTCTCTAAGTCTCCCAGAGAAAGCAGAAAACTCAGCAGGAAGCACACATTTTATAATGATCTGGAATTCAGGAATTTTTTTTGAGTGGTTTTTATTTTTAAGACCGAAAAGCCTTTCAGTCCATCCAGCAAAGGGATGCTGTGCTAATGTATTTGCATTGCCTTGATTTGGGAAGGGAAGCAGGCTCCCTTCTCCCCCTCCTTTTGATTCTAAGCTTATTGACAAGATATCTCTAGAGAGAAAAGGAAGAGTGGCTGAGGAAAAAAACAACAAATAACCTCAACAATAGGGGGTTTCTATTTGTTCTCTTTTAAAGTTGTTTATTTATGTGAGGAGGTATTTACTGCCTTCTTCCATAGATTACACAGACATCTCTTTCTGGCTAAGAAAACAGTGAGATCAGAGGCTTTTTGTCCAACAGATTAAGCCTGTGAGGATTCCTTTTCTCACCCTATAAATCTCATTTTTGGTATTCAGTATTTTAAGCCAGTCAGCTAAACCTGAGAGCATCTGATTTGCATCCCTTTTAAAAGAAATAATTATCATTTACATCCTCCCCACCCTACTTCAAAGCAAGAGCATCAGGTGCAAGGATGTGATCCGGGGTATGGACTAATGTCCAGTGGCTCCCACATCACCAGGGGCTCTGAAAGCAGCCTGCATGGAGCGTGTCAGCAGCAACCAGCCTCCTGTTCCACACCCCCAGCCAGGGGAAAAAGGCCAGAGCCAACTTCAGAGAGGCGAGCGCCCGGCTCGCTGCGAGCATCTAATCCTCCGGGACAATGGAGGGATTCTGGTCCTGGAGCTTGTGCATCAGCCCACAGCATATTAAGTGCCCCAGTTATTCTGGCAGGAGGAAAATCCTCAGGGATTTCAGAGGGTAGAAAGTAGCCTATGAAGATATCAGTCTTTTTTTAAAAAAAAAAAAGTAACAAAAAGCTGTGATTAATGAGAGCATTGCACAGGCAGCTGTCAGTGGAGAAGTGGTGAGAGCCAGTGCAGGATGCAGCCCTGTCATGAAGCACTGCCCTCAGCAGAGCTGAGGAAATGCCCATTGTAATTGGTTAATCAAAGAGTAATAAGTAATTGGAGATTAAACTATTTCTACATCTCCCAATCGTTAATGATTTCTGTAACCCAGAGTCTGAACTCAAGAGTAGAGAGCTGCTCTCTGGAAAACCATCAGTTCAAAAGTTGATTGACGCACTTAAATGGCTGCAATAGCAAAGCATCATTTGGCTTCTCTAAAATCATTCATTTCTCAAAAACTTCTCTGAACAATCAGTAATTGCAGCCAAAACTGTATCACAATGGTGGGCTGTGGCTCTGTTACATTGGAGTGTTCTACTTTTAGAAAGCAGTTCACACCAGAGGGTCTCAAAGTCCTTTTTGAACATCACCTTGTGAAGTGACCTCTCAGCATGCACATGTACAGCAAGCTTCACATCTGCCTGAGCATATTTCCCCCCAGAGTTCATGTGTCAGTGCCCTGCCCTCCTCTCTGGACACACTCAGTGGACCTTAGGAGGTATGGAGCTAGAAATTGATGTTCTGGACACTTCAAAAAACCAAGGGACTGAAAAAAAACCAAGGGATATTTCTACAGATGTGTGTCCAGAAACTTGTAGTAAGGCAGAAACAGGATAAACTATATTAAGCTCTCCCTGCTTTAAACATCAGACCTCACTGTAGTTTGAATGAGCAGGTGGGACTCTGAACCTTCCTGCGGCTCTGCTGCATGGCACAGGGCTCTGTGCCACATTATAACTCAGCAGCGATGTTGTGCTGCCACCGATCCAAAAATAAACTTCAAACAGGCTGGAGAGACAAGTGAAAAGTAGGTCAGCCCCCTAAATGTCTGATTGTGTGGCAGCTTTCACATCTCCCTGCGAGTATCAGCCTGCAGGCCAGAGAATGTGATTTTACCCTTTCTAAACCTGACCTGACTCCTCTCCAGAGTAAATAGAGCAAATACAGCTTGTTTGACTGGAGTATTTAAATACACAGAACCAAAAGGCAGGGTAGCAGGTAGGAAGCCTGAGTCTGACACCTTTCTCCACACGGGGAAAGACTCCTCACAGTAAATCTGGATACGTGAACAGCACAACAAAGATTCAGCTTGGACCTGAACTGGCATCCCAAAATCCCACAGCCAGAAAGCAGGAGGAGCCCTGTGCTGCCTGCCGATGTGTTTTGCAGTGCTGCAATGATATACTGAATTCCTGAGCAGGAGGAAGCTCGTTTGGGTACCTTGAAGTCGTAAGTGGCGTCGGGATTTTCATCACAGGCGATGACCTCGGGGGCCATCCAGTAAGGCGTTCCGATGAAGGTGTTTCTCCTGCCCACCGTCCTGTCCAGCTGGGCACTGACACCAAAATCCACTGGAGCGGGGAGACAATGGGGCATCGTAAGGTCAGAGACAAACCTGAGCAACGCCCTGCTGCTGAACGTAAAACACTGTGTTCATTCAGAGCAACTCCGCACAGCCAGGAAAGGAAGACGTGGCTGAAGACATTCCTGTTTGATATCTGCTGGCATCAACAGAGGTCAGTCAAGGACAAATCTGATCATCTGATGTCCAGGTTTTGTACGAAACCCTGTGCCTTTTCCTCCTTGCCAGGAGGCAATGAAAAGAAATCACAGCTCCTCATACTAATGAGAAACAGGGTTAGCAACATGAATAAGCAGCAGCCTTTGTTCTATGCTTGCTCATTTGAATTAAAGCCTGCCAAATACTGGTGGAAGCCTCATTTTTCTACCTAAATTCTTGCTGCAAATGGCAGAAATGCAAAAGACTTAAGGAACTAAGGGCCAAGAAAAAAGGCCCATGGGAAATGTCAAGCAGAGAGCTGCAAAATGAAGCAAAAAATGATGAAATCAAACCAACGAGAGACTACTCTATGGTCCACTAACTGCACTTTGCACAACACAATGGCTGGAGATTTGCCCTGGAGAATTTCGCCTTGGAGAGGAATCTTCACCAGCGTAAAGCCCAATGAGCTGGTGGTGCCATCTGTTAAGCCAGGGTTTAATTCTGCTGTAGAGGGAGAGAGGGGGCATGGGAAAAACCAGGCTTGCACCACACATGACCAGTGTAAGAGATCTTCCATCACCAGCATAAATTAATTGTGCAAAGACAGCCTTAATAACATCAATACTGGACAAGTAAGGATGCGAGCATATCATCTGCACTGATCTGCTGCTTTCCATACGATCTCCACACCAATGCCTGCTCCTGTCCAGGGTGACTAACAGAGTGCACAAAACTCACAGTAGTTCTTGCAAATTAAACCCCCTCCATCAGGTTAGCTTGGAAAAGTAGTCTGGATTATGTCACGCTAAAGTGAAAATGGGTTATCTTCCAGGACACTGCCATGCAGCTGTGGGGGAACAGCTCTGGAAACATCTGGCAATGACCACAGAACCATTTTCAATCCAGGGCATGGAGAATTGGTGTTGGTTGCTTTACCTGTACCTGGTGGCAGAGCTGTCTGAGCAGAAACACCAGTGCACCTCTGCAAACAGAACCTGGTCATCAACCCCCGGCAGTCTGAGGCACAGCACTTGGTCAATACACAAGGTCATGCATCAAAGGCAACATAACAAAACCCATAGAGGAGCTCTTGGTACCCATCCTCTTTCTTCAGGTCGTGTACAAGCCAGTTTTGCTGCTTCTCCCCGGCCAGCCCACCTGCAGTTTCCTGGGGCTCGAACCCACTCTTACCTAGTTTCACTTCAGCATTTTCTGTCAGCAATACATTCTGTCCCTTGATGTCTCGATGAATTACTTTGTGCTGGTGTAGATGACTCAAGCCCTGGAGAATTCAGAGAAAGGTTAGAGGAACCCAAGTTCAAAGCATGTTATTTTCTGACATTCCTCCTCAGCCAATTATGCTCCAGAAATGAAAGGTTCACAGTTGGAGTTAAGCACTCGAGAATGCTTTTGTTTATCACATGCTCCAAACACTGCCCCATGTCCCATGCTGGGAGGACATGCCTGGCAAGGAGCCTGACAATTCTGTAGGGTTTTAAACCCAATATTTCACATTTCAGCAGGAACCTGTATTAACCCAAATTCTTCTGTCACTCCAGACATGATTTCCCCCATGTGCTCCCTTGCCTCAGGGAGCCATTTCTGTGGCAGAAATAATAGAATGGGTTTGTCTCCTTTCTCCATTTCCATCATCCAGAAACTGAAGAAAACAATTCTCTTGTTATATCGGTCCAATAAACTGGATTTCAGTACATTGAGAAGCTTGTATTAAAAAAGCTACCATGCAAATACAAATGTTGTAACTTGCACATATCCCTAATAGAGATACAGCTCAAGTAAAAAGCCTGACTCTAAGCCAAAATGTAAACTAGCCTTGCTGTTGTGCTGGTTTATTAGCTCATTAATTTCTTTTTGCAACCCACATTTTTATTTGATTCATTTATTACTTTAGTCTCAAAGTAACATCCACCCAGATTGCCAGCTTAGGAAAAATACGGTTTACTTCAAAAACTAATTTTGCATTAGGTTTATATTTCACATTAAACATTCATATTTGAGGAAGAAAAGGATTTCTGCTATCACTTTTGGTAGCTATTAGTCATTTTGCGCTCATTACCTTGGGAAAACTGTGGAACAGATTATATCTGTATAGGAGCCCTTTTTTTAGCCATATTTTACTTAGTTACAGGCACCTTTGAGCATTTGAGGCAAAGCGAAAATTCCATGGGATTTCAATAAATCCTTTTAACAACGTGGGATTGAGCCTCGTGTTAGAATTCCAGCTGTCCATCACTGTCTGAACCAAGCGTGAGCCACGTTCTGCAGTGTGAAGCTGGGAGCCTTTCCTCACCCCAAACCCCACAGAGGTCACCCACGAACACCCCAACGTGTGGCCAAAATGCAATAGGTGACACCCGATGGTGGCCTCGGGACATGAGTCAGAGGCTGGGTTGTGACTCACTGCCAGGGACTATTTTAAGGAGCAGGCTCATGGAGCTCATACGCTTAAAATAAGCCCATGTAACTGTGGCCTCCTGGCACTAAAAGCAGTGCCTGTTCAAAAGCTGATGATTTACAGTGCCAGCACCTTCTGCACATCACTCTGGTGTGGACAGCGGCATTGAGGGACAATGCAGAAGTGCTGTGTCACCTCTGGATACCCGTGGCAGCCTCAGTGTATGGCACATACATTTGAAGAGATCATTTTGCCTCATTTTTTTTTCATAGAATTAAAGAATTGTTTAGGTTGGAAAAGACCTTTAAGACCACTGAGTCCAACCATAACCCTGACAACTGCCAAGGCCACCATGAAACCACATCCCTAAGTGGCACATCCACATCTCTTTTAAATCCCCCCCAGGGATGGGGATCCATCCTTCCCTGGACAGCCTGTTCCAGTGCTTAACAACCCCTCTGATGAAGAAATCTTTCCTAAATCTCCCCTACTGGAATTTAAGGCTCTTTCCTCTCATCCTATTACTTGAATGGCTCTTGTACAGGTCTCCTTCACGTGCCAAATATTCCTGCTTTCTCTTGAACAAATCTTCAGTTCACAGAGCAATAGATTTTAATGTAGGGCAACCATTACAACCCCATCCTCTGACCTCAGCAATGCAAAATGCAGGAAAGTCTTTGCTGAAGCTGCCATCTCCCAGTACATGAAACTCTGGCATGGCCCATTTTAAGACATTTCAGTCAAACATTTATATTTTGAGTATAAAAGCTGCACCATCCTCATTAAAATCAGACGTGGATTTAATAAAACATAGGATGCTTTTTAATCATGAAGATTCTTCTTTCCACAGACTTTATCAGTACTCACCTTTCTGTTAACTGAAAACATAATTCTAACGCAAATAAATCTTTGCCCTTTTGATACTAATAGGAGATTATATTTTTGTTGAAGGAAAAAGAGGGTTAAAATTCAGGCAACTAACAGAGCTAAAGGGCATTAAGCAGGACTTATTTATTATGCATCATTCAGGCACATGAATCATTCACGCCTGCCGGCACCGCAGAGGCTCCAGCCCATGGCAGCACAGCATCCACGAAATCTGCGGAGCCAGAGGCTTCCTGTGTCCCCCGAGCACTCAGCTGCCATACTCCCAACAACATCCAGCTCCCCCTGGACACGCACCCGCAAAATCTCTCTGCAGATGTAGGCAATCCACTCCTCCTTCAAGGTGTTCCCCTTCGTGTTCTTGATGAGGTCAGTGACGGAGCCCGCGCCGCAGAACTCCATCACCAGCTGCCAGAGGGAACAGGAATGTAATTAATGACATAAATATCGTGCAGTGACGCCACCAGCAGCACCCCGACGCTGGCGTTGCTTCTATGGGGATCCCACGGTGCCACACAGAGCCATTAGAACATCATCCTGAACCTATCAGCTTGTAACCCATTTGGGGTCTGTTATAAAATGAAACAATAAAGGCTGGAAGGACTGAAAGGCTCGTGGCCCTCCTGAAGATTGGGAGCAAGAAAAAGGAATCAGTTCAGTGCTGAAAATCGGTGGAGGACATCAGAATCTCAAACCTTACCCCTGAATGCTCTACTTTACACTTTTGATCAATGTTTAATATCAACAGCAATAAAATAAAACTCTTGCATGTAAGTTCTTCACATCTGAAAATACAAAGGCACGGAGGCAGATATTTGAAAGCTTCCTATGATTTAGGAACCAGGTGTACTTTTCAATTTTTATTTTTTATTTACCCAGACAACCTTTGGTTCTGATCATGTTTTTGAGCAGGAAACCTCCTTTGAAGGGAAGGTTACCAAGCAGTGTCAGGCTTCCCAGGAGGGATCTGCTGTCCTACTGCTCAGGTTGGTTCCAACATGACTGGCCACCGCCACCTGTACCACTTCCAAAGTTTCAGAATATCAAATATAGAAGTGCAATGATCTAACCCAGCCCAATCTTAATCTTGTCATTGAACAACTGTGACATAAGCATTACAAAAATAGCACGGGATGTGAGTCTGCCTCCCAGGGATTTCGCAGCTCCCCAGGGTGTGCAGGAGCCATCAGTGTGCTCCAGAAAGCGAGCACAGCCCATGTGTGCAGCAAGCCTCCTCCAAGGCCTGTGCAAGTGCTTCCTCTAAGATGTGAAACCATGTTTTCCAATTAGATCTGCTTCCTACTTGGAGATATTCCCTTGCCAGTGGTTTCTTGCCAGATTCTTCGATGTGCATGTTTCAAGTTTCTTATCACATGAGGCTTACATGGCATTTAACGTTGTCCAAGCAAGTGACATCACCATTAAAAGCATAGGCCAAGAAGAGAATTAAAATGGCAGAAGGGTTACTCCTGCACAAATGCAGTGATTTAAGACTATAATAAATTATAATGATTATGAAATTCAGACACAGGACTGCCATAAAACTTCAGGCTAAATAAAATACTTGAGCAGACTATACCTTACTTGGCTTTGACCACGCTGCTACCTTTAGTTTTGATGTTAAGTTTCTCTTTTCTTCCTGAACTGGTGCCGAAAAATTCTTGGAATATCCCTGTTAAGTCATGAAAGTGGCTTCAAGACATGGAAGAAATGGCAGAAAAGGATGGGTCACTGGCCAAAATCTGCCCCATGCAAAGGCAAGGAATGAACCTACAGCTCTTTCACCCCAGCACCAAGCCAGGGTGATCTAGCTGGGTCACTGACATGGCCTAACTCCTGGTTATTCATGGCTCAGTGAATGGGGAATTATGGAACAACTGGTTTCAAAACTGCCTTTCCTCTCTTTCTTCCCTTTGGACCACTGACACACTGGAAATATCAGTGTCTGCACGTGTCTGATTAAACTAACATTTGGGATACCACAGCAGAGAATTTGGAAAGGAAAATCCTGGATAGCTGAGCCAGCCAAAAACATCTTGCAGTCCAAAATGCTGCCCTCTCCAGTCTTCTTCCATGAAAACTCCTCCACAGGCTCTCACCAGGGTTTGGAGCAAGAGGAAGGAACATGCTATGCTAAGCAAACACAATGCTGAAAAGAAAATGGAAGAAATCCCATTAAAAGGTACACAGTGCATCCATTAATTTGCCAGATTATCTTAATGGAGGTGGCAGTTCAGTTAGTCCTCTACCCCGTCCTTGATTTCCACAGAGCAAAGATTAGTTTAGCACCAGGAGGGGAATAATCCAACCACCTGCTGATGTATCCCAGATCTGTAACTGTGAAACCTCCTGGAGACTAAATTAACAGAGAGAAAAAGAGAAAGTCACAGAGGGGGTGTTTCCAACTTGTTTTTTTAAGAGGTGCATACTCCCATAACATCCATGGGAAAATATCCGGCACTGGCAGATCTCTGCCAGCATCAAGAGGCTCCAGATCCAAGGGGGCTGAGTGCCATGAACAGCAACCATGGCAGAAAGCTCTGCCACGAATTCTCCAAGAAAACCAGCAGCAAAAGGCAACAAGGCTGCCTGAGTATCCTTGTCGCTGAGGGAGAGCTGATGGACACCTCATGTGAACACCCATGTTTGGGTGGCTGCTGTGTGCAGCACTGGGGTTCCCCTTTTGCTTTCAGGGCTTCTTATGCTCCTCAGGTGGGAAGGATTCTACAGAATTCCCAATGACAGCTCTTGCAGTACAGCCATTACGGAAAGGAACCACAGATGATGGCAGGCCAAGGAGACACCCAACAGGCCAGGTCAGACCTGACCCACAGCAACTGATGTCCTGCTGGGTGATGGAGCCCAAGAACAATAATACACACTGGTATTGGAGGGGACTCAGGAACACAACCGGGTCTTCTCAGAGGAGCTGAGGGCTTGTTCAGACATGCAGAAAATGGATGGTTATGGTCTATCTGTGTATACTCTCAACAGACAGGTAAGAGAGGGAGAAGAACAATGCAGATACTGCCATAATATCAATTTATGAACACTATGAGTATGTTTAGGCTGGAAACCAACAGTCTTCCATGAGAAAAATTAAAATGAGCAGAAGTTTTTGCTGATTTTAGGGCAGAGCTTAATACACTCAGAAAAGGCTCCAAAGGGCACTTGGATACTAAAATACTTTCTTACCAATCTCATACCTCTGGGTGAGTGCCTTGCCCTCACACACTTGCATCATTACCAATTTTCTTAAGGGATGAAGTCATGATGGAGTAAGACAATAAACTGGAAATGCATATTGAATTTTTATTAACCATAATTAAAATTATCATCAAGATGGGCTAAAGGTAAGATCATCTTCTGAAATTTAATTTGCAAGGACATTTATTGAGGAAGTATTTTTAAATACAGTTCATTTAGCATTTACTTAGCTCTTCATACCAGAGTGACAGCAAACTTCATAAGCAAGGCAAATTCAGAAGCTGCAGCTGTAAATCTCTGTGTCCTGCTGTCTCATGAATTTTTTGTTTAAAGAACCTTTTCAGTTTTCAAATCAATCACTACTTTCTTTAGTTTGAGAATAGCAAGACCTCTGTTCCAATCACTGCTGTGTATTATTTGGAAGAGCTCAAACCCCAGCATCTCCAGAACACCAACCCTAATACATCTTACAGTGACCTGCTCCAGCCCGTCCAGAGGAACTGCCCAAATCAAATCCTTTATTCCTCTGTGTTCCTATGCCTCAGCCCAGGAATAATTTGACTTCTTTTAAGCTACAGAAAGCAAGCACACAACACCCTCAGGCTAAATGCTGCTGGGAATCAATCCTTCTGCTGTGTGTGTAAATGGAACCTGGGTGCAACACAGTCCCATATGCCCAGGCCATTCAAATTTCTCATCCCACCCCACAGCCTGGCTCCCATGCAAAAGAGTCCCTCATGACCCACATCGTGGTACCTGGAGACACAGACAGAGCACTAAAAACACAGAGACCTTCCCTTGGTGGATCAGCAAAAAAGCTGATACCCATTTCATAAACAAAAATAGTGATCAAATTGGTGTTAAGCAGCAACTAAAATATTCAGCAGCAAGATAAGGCCAGGTTTGCATTGCTTCTGTTGGTGCTGGGGTGGGAGCAGGCTGAAACTGTAGCTGCATGCCCAGGTAGGAGCAGAGGGGCCAGCACTGCTCCACTCTCTCCTGTCCAACAGCAGCATCCAACCACTCCCATACGAGTTCCTCAATAAATGACTTGCCTGCAGCTCCCTGGCTGTCAAGCCCAGCCAGGCAATCCATGCCCCTTGGGGAGGCAGCAGGCAGCTAATGCCACAGGTCCTGAGCAGGCTGATGGCTTTGGGTTAGGGATGGCCGCAAAAGGAGCTGGGCTCACTGTCCTGCAGTGTTTACAGCACTGATACTGCTTTGAAGAGCAGTGAGAGTTAAATAGTGTTGGATTAATCCGCCAGACAGAAGAAATCTGCTTTGGTAACCCTGAGCTCTTGGTCAGAGGCCAGAGGAGCAGCCCTGATCCCCTCACACTCCCCCAGGACTGCAGAGCTTGGAGGGACTAAAGAGAGACACAGCTCAACCGAAAACTGACCCTTCTCAAATGTTTCATGATCTAATTTCTGTAATGTGAAGAATCAGCAACTGCCCAAAAACATTTTCCAGGGTATCTAAGCAGATTATATACCCTGAAAGAGGTATACAGAACAATCCTGCTCAGAGCTGCACAGGTGTAAACCCAGTGCTTCAACAGCTCATTTCAGTGGAGCCTTGCTGCCCCCGTTTTTGCTCTGCAGATCCCTGGTGTGACTGTTCACATCCCCCTTAAAACAATTCAACAGGCCCTTAGTGCTCAACAGAGTGAAAAAACACACTGCAACTACACAGCCCTGAGCGTTGCACAGCTGCAGCGGTGCCACGCTGACCAAGGGGCTGCTCCCAAATCACCCGCATTCCTTTTCCCCCCACACTGCCCCAGATTATCTGCTGCAGAGGACACCCCAGAGGCCACCCCACCACGTGGGTATCTGGCAGCTTGCCTATTAGCAATTTGTCCCCCTTGGTGACAGATGCCGCTGCGGGCAGGGTTGCCATGGCAGCCCATCCATCCAAGCCAGCGCTGCTGGCCCTGGGGACCGTGCAGGCTCTGCCCTGCCCTGGGTGGGCTCTGGGTTGCTGCCAGCCTTTGCTCAGCCCCCACACTCTGCACAGCCCACTACACACGGTTGGGGGGCTGCTCTGTCCACGGCCTCAGCGCACAGCGGACAGCGAGGGCAGATGACAAGTGTCCAGCTGAGTGGCACCTCCATGACCCCGCACACAGGCACAGCGTAGGGGGATCACAGTGCCTGCAGCTTCCAGCTGTCCTCAGGGCAGGGGTCCCTCGGGATGGGGTCACCTCCCCCATCCAGCTCACACTTCTTCATGAATGCCTCATCTCCCATCATTTAAAAAAACACTCACCTCAAAATATCTCAACAACCTCTCTGGGTCATGCCTAGTATCCCATAGCTTAGATTTGAGAAGAACAAGGGGAATTTCATGAGTTTAACTCTGAGACGCAGCAGTTAACTGATTATCTGGATCCTCACATCCCCTGGGAATTTCCCCAGTTTCTGCAGCCCACCCTCACCCTGTCCCCTTGCACCAGAGCAGGACCCCCCTCACCATAGCCAGAGGGAGGCACAAACCCTCCCGAGGACCCACAGCAGCCCAGAATGCAACACATTACCTATCATAAGAATAAACCTACCTCATATTTTTAAATTTCTTTTTAAATGTTCCATAAAGGTTGTCACTATGACTTTTGCTTCCTTTTTTTTTGCCTAACATAGCACATTTGTGATGCATCTGCTAAAACACCCTCCATAAGCTCCCTGATTTCTGAAAACTGGGTTGTTTAGTGAGCTTGAGCTCATCTTTCAGGGCAAGTGGTTGCTGTGGAATGGAGCAGCAGCACAGACAATATTTCATGTCGGAAGCTTGCCACGTTTCGGAGAGATCTTAATCTGCACTGAAAGAGTTCCCTATTTTTTATTTCCGTATCAGCCTCCCGAGTGTCGATAAAAAGAATTACTTGGGTATTATCAGAAACCGTTTTATTTCAACAAAGAGCCAATGAAAAATAAACAAGCCTTTATCTGTGAGGCAAGACTGACTGATAGAGTTCACACGAGTCCTAATTCAATCAGATCCTGAAACAACAGCGATTTAACACAGTGGCACCAGCACACCTCTCCTCCAGGGCTGGGGAGCTTTCCCAGGAATATCTCCACCTGTCCCAACACTGGGCATAGACTTAAAAAAACCTCCTCACACCCCAGTGCAAGAAAAGAAGCTTTTGAAAAAATCTAATTCACTAACACATGAGAAAGGCCTCAAATTGAGAGGAGAGGCAGTGGTCTGGTAGATAATTCAGATTATCTAGTCTGCCTTTCCCAGGGGGCAAGAACAAGCAGCACAGTTAGATTGTGATCACCTTCTCCCTTTGCATGACTGGGTGACCCACCAGGGAAAACCCAGGTTCTCCTCCTGACCTGAGGCATGTGAAGGTGATATAGAACATAAAGCCTCCTCTGCTGTGTCATGGTGGCAGGGACCGATGGAAGAATCACAGAATAGCCTGAGCAGGATGGGATCCCATAAGGACCACTGAGTCCAGCTCCTGGTCCTGGACAGAAAAACCCCAAGAATTCCACCCTGGGCCTGAGAGCTTTGTCCAAATGCCTCTGAATTCTGTCAGGCTTGGTGTCGTGACCACTTCCTTGGGGAACCTGTTCCAGTGCCCAGCCACCCTCTGAGTGTACAACCCTTTCCTAATATCCACCTTAAACCTCCCCTGACACAGCGCCACACCATCACTCTTCATCCTCTTAATCCAAGGAGTTCTCTAGTGAGCTTTTCTTTTTGAAAGTTTGGACTGTTCTTTTATTAACACTTGTGTAGGCCAAGAGCCATTTGTACTGGAGCTGGAGGAAAGGAAAAAACCAAACCCTCTTGCCTGGTCAGAGCACACAAACCCCAGACCCAACCAGAGTCAAGGGACTGAGCAGAGGCCAGCACCAGGGAGGGCTCCTCTCAGTACTAGGGGACTTGGCACACAGTTGGTGGGATTTTTTCCCACCCCCAGACACTCCTGCAGCATAAGGAGGAACATTGTTGTTATAATACTTCACTTAAGAGAAAAAAAATTATAAACCAGCCAAAGTCAAATGGAATTTCACCGGATGAAAGAGAATTTCTCAGCCTGACAGCTTTTGCCTCACTGAATCCCAGGCCAGCTGCAAAGGATATGGTTTTTAAGAGTTCCCGCCAAAAATAACCAGGACATCCAGGCTAGGAACACCCCTAGAGTCCAAGTCTCCAAGTCTTCCCAATAATTCAGTGTATCAGAAAGTCTTGTGGAACAAACTGGCACAGACGTCTATCAAGTGAAGTTTTCTCCCGGGAGGAACATCCTCTGAATCCCTCCACTTCCCACAGGATGCTCTGGCATATAGATGCAGGGGCAAACAGCTGAAGTCACTGAATGTTTTGCTAAAATAAAGCCCATGTTGTACAGAAACTAGAGGGAAGAGCGTGCTGCTGCTCTTCAGCATCTCCGTGGTCTCCCAGGTGAACCATGGATATTTGTCACCTCTGAAAAATTAGGCTGCAGCAACCTTGCTCAGGCACAGAAATGCTTTAGAAAACACACATAGGTAAGGCAGAATTGACTGGATTTACAAGACTGTGAGGAAATAAAGACTTTTATGACCACAGGACAACATCCAGGTCGTTGTACTGACTATAACTCCAACGGAACCTTCTCTCCAACAGACCCCTGAGGAAAGCAGGGTCCTACACTGCTGCTCTGATGGCCATGGGCACTGCAGGCTGCTGCTCCAGAGACTCCAACCGGCACAGCCACGCTCAGAACACAGCACAACAACTTTAATTAATTTTACAGCAACGGCCGGAGCCCTGACTCGCTGTGCCAATGCCCTGCCTGGCCCCCTGAGCACCAGCTGCTGCCAAAGGGAGTGGGCTCTGATGCTCCGTCTTTCCCCAGGGATAGAGAGGATTTAAACTCCATCCTCCCTGCTCTGGGAATGCTGAATTAATAACTGAGAAGGCCCTGAAAAGGGAAGCAGCAGGACGAGGCAGCCAAGGATTTACGGAGATGCAAAGCAGCTCGGTGCCCTTCAGCAACGTCAGGCGACTCCACCGAAGTGGCTGAGCAGCCACAGATGTCCCTGACCTCCCCTCAGTGTCCCCCTCCTCTTTAACTGCACAGGCTCCATGAAGTGTGAAGCACAAGAGGCACCACCAAGAGCTGGCAGGAATCACCCTGAGCCTCCATATTCCCAAAGATGTTCCCAGCTCCCTCCAACTGCCAGAAGATTGGGATGATTTTCAACTGACTATTGTACTAAAGATACTGCTAATGACACTTCAGAATAAAAATGGGTTTTCCATCAGCCTGCAAAGATTTTATGGCAAAATGGAGACATGTTTTGCTGTGCAGCAAGAGCCTGATCAAAGCCATGACTTTCAAAAAGATGGATGCAAAATAAGGGGTTTTGTGTAAGCTGGGTGCTGGTAAAAGGACAATTCAGAGTAAAAAAACCTCTATCAAATCCCAGTTATTTCAAAGAAAAGAAAGCAACTTACCCAGAGCTGATCATCCATTCCTGGTGGGTTCTTTTTAATAAAAGCACCATAATATGTAGCAATATTTCGGTGATGAGAATACTTCTTCAGCATGTTAATTTCTTGTTTGATCTCTTCCTCTTCATCCTGGGATGAGGTGAAAATAAAAAGAAAGACAAAACCAGAGGCATTAAGAGACTGCACTGCACAGGGTCCAAGCTGTCTTTGTACGTGGGTGAACTTCCAAGCACCCCATTCCTGACTGACCTCTCAGTTTTTTGTACCATTTTTTACAGCCACTTTGCAGCAGATCCTGGGAGCCTGAGAGGTGCACTGGAGACTCATGTGGCCCTGAGGCTCAACCATACCCCAGTGATGCATCAGCACACCCCCACAGACACACCAGAGGCCCAAGAAGGCGTTTTTCTACAAACCACTGCATGGCAGAAGTGCTCCTGTGCTCCCAGCCCTCTGGCACATCACTCCTGCCCACCCTGGAAGCAGCACAAGACCCCTGGAGACACCAGGAGTTGCTGGTAGTGCGGTGGCACCACATGGGGGGCAGGAAGGTGCCACCTGTCCACAAACTCCACCAGAATAACTCAGTCCTGGTGACAAGCACCATTCCCATGGGCTGTCTAGCCCCTCTCTGTCCCATCTGCAAAGTGGCATTCACTGAAGCAGCAGAGGCAGAGAAGCCACATCAATACCTGTTTTGACATCCCACCTCTTTTTTCTCACACCCATCAAATGTGCCCTGGTTTTATTTTAAGCTGACCAAATTCAGCCCACTGTATTTCCAAAGGCAGCACTTAGCACCTTGATGTCAAAGAGCTTTATAATAAAGGACCAGAAGGGCTGTTTGTTCTTTATTCTCCTTTATTCCCCTCGTGTCCCTCACCTGCCTCTCTTGACCTCAGTTTTACAAATGGGCAAAGGACAAGACACCCTGAGAGCAGCAGAGCTGCAGGAGCAGCTTTTCTTGAGCAGCAGTGCCCCCTGACCAGGTGTCACACAACACGGACAGAAACACATCTTTCTTCCCAAAATACCATTCAGGGAACAACAGCCAAGTTAAAGACAGGAGGAACAAGAAATATCTGGATATAAAGAGCCTCCAGTTTTATTTTCCATAAGAACACAGAGGGTATAAGCACCAAACAGGCTCAAACATTACAAAAAGCAGGGACTATTCCGGAAGAACCTTTATCACCTCTCTTTAAGCAGTCAACACAACTTCGTTTGCTCTCATGTGTCCAGAAAACCAGGGCATATACCATGAAGTTTATCAGGCCACAGGGGTGATTTTATTAATTGAAGCCCTTTGCAACAACAACTGAAAAGCAGCTGGATGCTCAACAGTGCTGGGAGCAAGGAGCAGCACTCAGCCCAAAAACCTTCCAGCTCTCTGAGCACCCAGCCAGCTTTTCAGTCAGCCCTCAATTCATGCCTCTCTCTCTAGGAAAAAATAGAAGCAAGCCAGAGGGATGCTTAGTCTAAAGTTTTATTTTGACTCCATCTTCAAGCTGAAGAACTCAAAATGGGTGGAAAAACCCTCCAAAGCATAAGATCTGAGGATGGCACCTGAGGACCTGTGTGCATGGCCTGGCTTTGGGGCTCCAGCCCAAACTCCTGCTCCAAGCAGGACTCCTGAGTGAGATCATCCCCAGCAAATCCAGAGAGGCAGGAAAGAAAACAGAATCTGCAAGCTGCTGCACCTACTCCAATCCCAAACCCAACAAAAGCCACAGGCCAGGCTCTGCTGGCTCACTTTGCCTCCATCAACTGATCCTGTTACATCCGTCACTGGATGTAGGTCATGCTGCACACAGCAGGACCAGCCCCTGGAAAATGAATCTGAACTCTTAATTCAGCTTAATTCAGCTGCCCAAACCGATGAAGTGCTGCAATTTGAGGGCCTCTATTCTGCAATCTTCCCTAACAGATAATTAGTAAGAGCAGAGATGAGTTAAACAAAGCATCATTGTCAGGAGCCTGCTGGAGTTTAGTGTAAAGCACGTGGTCAGGAAGAAATGCTGTCTGGGAGCTCACTGAACAGAGAGTCATCACGGTTTGGGGGTTGGAAGAGACTATAAAGATCACCTAGTTCCACCCTCCCACCATGGGTAGGGACACCTTGCACTCTAGACCAAGTTGCTCAGAGCCCCATCCAATCTGGGCTTTACACTCCAGAAGCTGCAGATGGCTATGGCTGGGATGAGCCCAATAATTCTGTTCTCTGCTGACTTCTGAAAGACACACTGTCATCAGGGATATCCTGGAAAAATAGGTGGGATGGAAGGACAGCACCAAATGAAGCAGCAGCAGCTCTGAAATTGTGTGTGAAGGAAGTGAAGGACTGAGTCTGGGTTTTCAGCAGCAGCATTTGCACTGAGCCTGGAGCAGCTGCCAAGCACGGCTGTAGGCACAATGCAGGGACCAGCTTTAGAAATTCCTCCAGAAGAAATGCCCAGGACACTCCTGCAGGCTCTAGAGGTGCCTTCAGCACAAGGAGCTACGAAGCACAGACAGCCCTTGCCAGAGCACAGGTTAGCACTGCCTGCACCGTGGTCACTGCCCACCCTGCCCTGAATGAGCCTTCCCTGCCTAAATGTAGCCTAAGGGGAAAAAAAATAAATATCCAAAACCCACATCCCATGATAAATACCTGATTTACACCTTGTACACTCAGACATGAGGCCCAGCTTTACAAGGTAAAGTCTTAGATCAGGGACATCTACTTAAAGATGTGTATGAAATTATTATGGGGCAACGTCAGATTTCAGGTACTTTTCTCCAACATCTTTCCTTGGAAGTGATGGTATTTTAAAATCACTGAATTAAGTCTGGATTCAAATTTAAGCCCGTGTTTGGCCTCAGAGTAGTATTTTGATTTCTCAGCCAAAATTCATTCTAACGTCAGACTTCATCCCATGGGGATTTCACTGCTATTTATGCCATGGGTTTATGCTTGGTGGGTCTGCCTATTCCCTTAGAGCCTGCTTCCCGTGGGAACGAGATAAACAGCACTTGTAGATACTACAAGTAAACAGGAACAAATCTCATTCACATTTACAGACTTATTTCCACACACCATTTCACCTGTTAGCCCCAAAATAACCTGGATGAAGGTCCCATAGATATTAATACCACACCACAGCATCGAAGGTATTTCAAAACAGATTCCCAAGGCCAGCTGACTGCTTTCACAGAGAGTCATTTCTGGATGTGCTGAGCTCCTGAAAGCTATTAA
Organism: Donacobius atricapilla; assembly: GCA_013397315.1. Classification (NCBI taxonomy): domain Eukaryota; kingdom Metazoa; phylum Chordata; class Aves; order Passeriformes; family Mimidae; genus Donacobius; species Donacobius atricapilla. The sequence goes on from WBMY01016106.1 coordinate 289,352, forward strand.
AACATTAACTCAAAAATTAAGGTGGGTAGATTGTGATCGAGTCTTAATTTTGGAATGTGTTATTCGAGTCAAAAAAAAAAAAAAAACCCAACAAAACACATTTTTAGTCCCAAGCCTGGCATTGTTTCCAGTGCAGGAACTTTGGGAGGGATACTACTGCAGTTAGAAAAAAAATAGTCAAGAAAAAGCATCTTCATGCCACACTCCTAAATGCATCTAGGTTTTTAGATCATAGCAACTCATTTTTTTTGTGGCAACTGGGAAATGGTGAAACCACCATTTCCCCTCAATTTTGTTATTCATTTAATGATTTGTAAATTCTTGGTTCTCAGTCTGACACAAGTTTCAAAAGAGCCACTTTAGAGACTAGGGTGGTGTGATTTTTTTCCTCTGTATCAGTGGGATGCACAGGAATTATTCAACTTGCCTCATGAAGTTATTCATGACAATAATTGCAACATACTTTTGCTGAACAAAAGCTCTTCAGTGAAAATCGCAGATGTAGAGAAACAGAAATGAGTTATGAATACACGATCCTGTTGCTACTTTTGACAAGGTCATGTGCAATAGGACAAGAGGGAATGGCTTCAAACTGACAGGGAACAGGGTTACGTGGGATATTGGGAAGAAATTCTTCTCTGTGAGGGTGCTGAGGCCCTGGCACAGGTTGCCCAGAGAACTTGTGGCTGCCCCATCCCTGGAAGCATCCAAGGCCAGGTTGGATAGGGCTTGGAGCAACCTGAGATAGGGGAAGGTGTCCCGTGGCAGGGATTGGAACAGGATGATCTTTATGGTCCCTTACAACCTAAAATCATTCTTTGATTTTCTTCAGCATTTATTAGGGCATTTAAAAGAGCCACTGCTGGAACTGGATGGTGCTTTGTTTCAGCATGAAGGTACTTAATCTCCAAAACTCTTCCAGCTTTATTTTTTTCTCACATATTTATTAAAACTAAAACCTCTTAATGGCATGTATCACATTAAGACAAAGGCAATTTACTTCCCAGGAACATCAGCCTTCCACCCACCCCCACACATTATCACACCCCATCCCCTTTCCCCTCTTATCTGTAATTTAAGGATGCAGGAGGAGGAGGAGGACACATTACCCCGGTGACGTCCATAACCTTAATAGCAGCAAGCTGGCCTGTTTTAACATGACGACCCTGCAAAAAAAAAAAAAAAANACTGCAAAAAAAAAAAAAAAAAAAAAAAAAAGGAGAAATTAGTTTGGTTTTGCTCAGTGACAATGTTTTCCTCGCAGTGAACAATATCCTTAAACAATCTCCTCGCCCTGGCAGCATCCACACATTATTTGTTGCTTTTTCAAGAGCATCTTCACAGCAGCCATGATGAGAAAGCAATTCCCTCCCCTTCCTTCTGCCATTACAATTAATTAGTACGGGGCCTTCAGTGCTGTATTTTCCTGGCAAACAAGTGCTGGAAATACCCTTTAATGCTCAGCCATGCACAACAAACCAGCTCGGGGCCTCTCCTGAGCACAGAGCATGACTCGGCTGGAAATGGGCTGCTGGAGCTGAGATGATGGGAATGTGCTGGCTGGGGTACCCACACTGCCTTCTGTCCACTCGGGTCCCATCCCAGCTCTCACAGACCTGGGCACACACCAGACCCCCCTGGCCGGCAGGACACCATATTCACTCTGACCAGCAATTTATTTATTTTCAAAAAGACTTGGTTAGCAGGCTAGAGAGCTTTTAAAATTTTTCAGCAACTGAAAAAAAAATCAGCAAATCACTGCAATGAACTGTTTGTTGCACAGTGCTCGACTACATTAATCCTAATAGGAAAATGCCTGGGAGAGACGGTGAAAATATAAAAGAGCTCCAACAATTTATGAGGTCTTAAAACCAACACAACTGCTATCAAGCAAGGCAATTCCCAGTCTTTCCTCCTTTCCTGAGAAACGGATCACCCAACATCATATCCAAATTGCTCATATCAAATCATTCCCACCCCCAAGTGGAGGGCATGTGCTCTGCTTCCAAACCCGCCAGCCTGAGGAAAAGATGTTTTTCCTCCAGGAAAGCCAGCAAATGCTGATCCTAACAGGTAAGCTGGCAGACAAAGGGAAGCATCCCTATTTCCCAGTTTACATCCCTATTTATTATGGGAGCTGCCCAAGGCCTCAAGATGTGAAACATGGTGTGGAAGACACACAGGAATGGCAGCTCCTGCCCTGCAGCATTGATAATTAACACACCAAGGACAGAACCAGGAGCAGAGGCAAAGAGGGGTCAAGCTGCAGCATGGCAGAAACAAGAAAAAATAGAAGCTTTTCCTAAATTGCAGGTTCCTCCTGCCCCCACAGCAGTGTGCATGTTGATGAGCTGGGGTTTGTGTCAGGCCTCCCAGCCCTCCTGCAGACTGGAGATGGTCTTTCACCATCTCAGCTCAAGAACCCTAAATTACCAGACATGGGAACCTCTCCCTGGTCCCTCAGGTTTCCAGGCACGGCACTGGGAAGCAAACCCACGCGCCGGCTGTGGAGCAAGGCAGCATCATCCTCTCCAAATTTATGACTTCACCAGGAAGCCAATTCACCCACCAGGGCTCCTCGCTCATTTATTAACACAATTTATACGTCCTGAGCAACCCCATGTTCCAGCAGCGGAAAAAGAGCTTTATTTTAAAATATGTGCACCATAAAAAGTAATAAAACCAAGCGCGGCCCAGCAGCCCCGGGCTGTGGCTGAAGCATCCCCTGGATGCGGCTGTCGGGACGGAGGGGCACGTCCTGAGACACCATCTATTTAGACAGCATGATCTGCAGAAACAAATCCTTCTCTTCCTAAATTCATCCTTGTTGGCTTGCCCAGGAAGTCCCCACGTGTGCTGACACTTTAATTAAAGCCCAGAGCACCAGCAGGGTAAAGACTTGGACCACAGCACCCGCCATGTCCCCTGAGCTGGAGGACGAGGAGGAGGAGGGGGAAGCAAGCTGGAGCATTTCAAACATTGGATTGAGGAGTTATACCTGCCTTCACGTGATGCATCACTACCTCATTTTGTATTTTAAGTAAATGCCCCAGCTTTGCTGTGGCGAAGTGCTCCTGCTTCCCTCAGTACCAGCCAAGTGGAAAGGAATCCCCTATGTGGCCACAGCATCCTTCTCCCAGCAATCTGCTGCCTCCCTGCACACCTCCCAGATATTTACAGACAATGCTAAGAACTTAATATTGTGTAAGCATTTACCAAAACAAAATAAACCACTTGGAAACATATGTTAATGTAAGCCATGAGGGCACTTAGTCATGCAAAAATCAGGTGGAGTAGAACCAGTGTTCACCCTGGGATACCGTAGCAAAGGTTCATTTTTTCTACAGTTTGTTCATGACAATGGATTGTAGAGCTTCACCCTGGTAGATGAAGCCATCTGGGGAAAACAGGCATCTCCTCACCAGTCAACCATCCTTTTTAATTCAACCTACTGCTCAGCACTGAGACTTGCTGTGAAACCTTCATAAACAGTTTAGAATAACCCAGTTGATTTTTACCCTACTGCAGATGTTCTTCAATTTACAATAAAGATACAGACAGGCTGGAGGAAAACATTGGGAACTGGACATGAGAGATGAAACAGCGGAATTAAATCAACATCCAACCTGTACCCGTTAAAAGATGCCACGGAAGCAATAAGCCCCTCTCACAGCATCAGCCACCTCTGGCACCTTCGCCACACAGATTCCAGTGCCTGGAAGCAAGACCAGAAGCACCCATGCACCTGCAGTCTCTCCAAAGTATCCAGCTGGATCAGGATGTGGAACCACCTCTGCCAAAGCCAAGGTAAGCTGAAATTGGGAATTAATTTATTAAGGTGAAGTGTTAAGTTGTCCAGTGTTAATCTGTGCTGCTGTAAGAAAGCTACAAAAGAGGACTGGGGTATCAAAATAAGAAAAGCACCAGGAGGTTCTACTGTGATATTTTTACCTCCTGTGTGTCTTCCATCCATCAAAATTTGTCGTTTTTTTCCTTTAAACCATCACCACAGCAGTGCCCTTCACCCAAAACACACATGAAGACTGAGCCCTTCTGCTCCCCTGCTCAACTCTGCCTCGACACCAAAGATATGGCCCAAAACAGGCGAGAAGTGTTGTGGTTCAACAGAAAATCTCCGTTTCTTTGGAAGTCCTCCATTTTGGTGCCCCCACAGGCATGCTGAAAAGGGCGCAGCTGCCTGAAGGCAAAGCCTTCAGGAGGATGGAACCTTTCCTGGGTAAAACAGTCACTTCTGAGCCTTCAGACCACAGCACCAGCAATATTTTTGGTGACAGGAGCAAAGGTAGCTGGCAGAGGACAGCCATCACTGAGCCACCCTTGCTCCCTGTGCCCTCCTCACCTCCTGCCTGCCCCCAGTCTCCTGTCTGCTGGTGGAAAAGGAGCTGATGCTCCTTAGCAATCCGTAACACTTTGTCTCCCCACCCTCTTTGTCTCCTGGATTTTTCCGCTTGGTGGTGGTTGGTGGGTGGTGAGCTGCTTCCAGATGCTCGTGTAGAAGAGCAAGAGGTGCATGAGAGCTCAACCTTCCACCATATCCCACCATCCCACCGCCACCCCCATCCTGCTGCAGGGCTCAAACTCCTGCATGGCACCACCTTTGCTCTGGAGGTAACCACGGGTTTTCCCAACGTTCCCTCCCCACTCACGTGGGATGGTGGCTGAACCTCCAGAAAAATCCAAGGAGAGGAAGGGAAGAGCTCTTCAGGAGGACCTCGGTCACCCCACGTTGGCTGTTCACAGTCAGCACTGCAAGGTTTGCAGGAACACTGCCAGTAGCACCTGGGGTACAGCTCCCAGAGGCATCAAACACACAAACATCCTCCAGCACCTCCCTGCTCTTCTCCAAGGCAGGTTCTGCCTCTGGCTCTTCATTTCCATGAATTAAGCAGTGTTACAGACACTGATGGCTATGATGGCATAAACATACAGGAGGAACAGAGAGCTACTAAAGCATTTCCCCCTCTCCAGATTCACTGTCAAGGTTCACTTGGGTACAAACCCATGTTCCAGCCTCAGGATTATTCAAGCGTGATCTTCAAGGCTGCCACAATTTTTAATTAAACATCCATCTGAGCATAAATTCATGCTCCTAATTACTCTCAAAATGTTATATCAACTATCACTAACTTGATAATGTCAAGTATTAAGACTAATTTCTACAAATGAAGCAAGCAGCACGAGTTTTTTTCTTCAAAGGTTGTGGTCTTCACACTCCATAAAGTGCAGTGGACCAGCACACAATGAGAACATTAGTAAATGCTTTCAAACATCAATTGATGCATTCAGGCATTATGTTTACTAAATAAATAAACCCTGGCCTCAATATCAGCCTTTGTAGACAACAACTACATATCTTGGCCCAAAATTCAAGTCCACATTTTAAGGACAGAAAGAGGATCATTGATGCTTTTTAAAATTTTCCTTGCACAAGCATGGATTTCACCTCTAAGCAAAAACTGCAGGTTTTGTACCCAGAAATGTATTCCATCATATTTACTTAACTTGTGCTGTCGCCTTTTATCAGTCCAACAAGATAAATAAATGACTCACCAACTGCTGCAGCCAGTGGGACACAACCAGAATTGTCACTTTGTTGGGAAATGCAGAGCTCCCGTTTCCTTCTGCCAGGCAGAGCAACATTTCTTACACTTCCCAGCCAGGACACTCAACCTCCTTGCATACAAAATCCCCACTGCAGCCACTTAATGGAGTAACCATGTTGCATGTCTGATACTTTACAGCAAAACACTTATAATCCAACCATTTTGCACTCTCCTTGGACATGCTGCATGTAAATATTAAAATGAGTGTGATTAGGATGCTCTTGCAAAGCGGCGCTGAAATTTCAACATGCACAGCCCTGCTGGGACCAGACCACAATGTCAACCCTCACCACTGAGGAACACTGTGTCTCGCACAGAAATCTCAATGAACAAACAACAGAAAGTCTCATAAAAGTCAAATATTACCACTTTGGCAGCAGAGAAGTCTCCCAAATAAACTTCTTCCATTACATTTCTGTTGCAGCTAAAATACTGAGCCTGGTGCCAGCAGCCCAACAACCCCCCCTTCTACTGTCCAACCCCAGCCTCCAAACCCAGCCATCAGACAGCACATCCTCGGCACCACCACATCCTGCAGATTCTTCCCACAACATGCACAGGACACCAGAGATTTTACGAGGTCAGAAGCCATCAGTTCACTTTTCTGTGTTCACATGTAACTTTTGGTAAGTGCTACAAAAAACTCTTTGTCCAGCCCTACTTCTGCCCATGCACCATTCAAGGTGTCAACTGGTGAGTCTCATCTCCTCCAGACTCTGTTTCAGCATCCAAGACTTTCTGCAGAGAGGATCTCCTGGGATGGGCCAGAACTTCTCACAGCTCCATGGCCCAGGTCCTGCCAGTTCCTTGTTTTCCTGTATTCAGGGACTCAGTCCAAGATTTTTAGCATGAAGGCACTTCAGCACTAATGCACTGAAAACTGCATCCAATTTTTCCTGGGAGAAGGAGCTTTGCCTTCCAAAAGGAGCCATGAATCTGAACTGCCATCCTGCTGTACATTAGACCATTTTATAGCACCTGGCACGATTTGTTCTCAGCTTTTACAGAGTACAGGCACATTTATGTACTTGGTTTCCCATTGAAAGCAATCTTGAGGGTGACAAAATCCCCTCTCCCAACTAGTCTGAGGGGCTAAAATACTTACTGATGTAAAAAATAGGCTTATCCTAGTGTGAAAATTCAGCAATCTCCAAAACAAGCTGGCTAAAAATGACGTACGCAAGCTTTGCACTTGGTTTACAGATCTCTTCAAACACATCTGAAATAAAACCATGTATCTGAGAAGGTAGTTAAAACATTGGAGGACAGCATAAGAAAAACTGAGTCATGCAACAGGATGGGGAAAATGTTTATTTTAACAAAGGGTAACATATCTCTTTGATTAAAACAGAGCAGTCATGGGCCAAACCTTACTGTTGCTGCCTGCACTTAACTCCAGCACTGGAAGGGGGATTTCAAGCTCGTGGGGGCTCAGAACATCCCTGCAGACTGGGGACCAGTCCTCACCCTGCCCAGGGATTCAGCCCCATCTCTCTGCTTTACCACAGCAGGAGCTGACCACAATGTCCTTCCTTCCCTCCACACCCTCCCATCTCTCCATCATTTCCTGGGCTCAGACAGAGATTTGCAGAGCTTCAGAGTGATCCCACTGCCTCAAGGCACCAAAGGAACATGACTGACTTGTTGCAATTCTTTTCCACTTGGGGCAAACTCCACTTGAACCAGCCCCCGTTTCCCCGGACTTCAACACTCTGCAGCAAATGGCATCCTCCAATAAACATGGCACACCTGAAACTCCAAGGCTTTGACACTAGAAATAGAAAACTTATGAAAAACAAAAAAAGCTGCATCCAGTGTTTGCCATCTCACTTGGTGGCCAGGTGAGGCTCCAGAGTCACTCCTCTGCTCCCCTAGCTCTCCTGCAGAACACTGGCTGCTCACTTGAGCACAGATCTTCACCTCTGCCCAACCTGCTACCTTGCTACCTTCCTACCTTCCTTTGGGCTGTTTCTGGAGAGCAGAAGACCTTTCACTGGGAGGGACAAACACAACTTTCACTCATAGCCAATCCTCCCCTTACACCTTTTCTGAGGTTTTAAAGAGTAAAACCTTGAAAAACATTCAAAAAACTCCAAGAGAAACTAAACAAAGTGGATTTCTTTTCTTTTTTGGTGCTCAGCTGGGCATTTTTATTAATACTTCAGTTTGGACTGCACAACCAGAGCTTCCCCTTGGAAAAGCCTAAATCTGCTCCCAGAACAGATGCCTCTAATTACACAGGGCCAAGCTAATGCTCTGTGCTGACCCAACAGAGCTGACCTTTGGACTGAAGTGTTTTCCAGTCCTTTGTATCAATCCAAGCTCTGATCAGGACCCTGCAGCTTGGAGAGCCGCAATTCCATTACTGCAGCTCCACAATAGCTCTGACGTTAAGTAAAGAAGGCAGGATTATTAGATTAACAAACTGAATTGTTAAATTAACATATTATTCATCTCCAGAAATAACATGCACTACAGCCTATAGGTGATCAAGACTACAGTTTTAGGTTCCCTATATAAGGGAAACACGTCTCTTACACCAGGGCTTGCTCTTATTCCATCCTCTATCCCTCTTGTAGTTCAAATGAGGCTGGAGATTCCTACCGCCAGCTCAGGAAGAACCAGGTTTCCCTCTGCCATGGATAAAACCATTGCCTTAAGTAGTCCAAAGCCAGCATCAGAGAGCCAAATCCTTCCAGAGGCTTCTGCAGATGGTTCCACTAGATATGGCCTGCCCCGCTTATAATTTCCACCCAGGGAAGAACACTGGTTAGAAAGCCTGTCCCCCCTCTCTGGCACCATTCAGCACCAGCACACAGGAGCATGTCATGCTGTGCATCTCCTCCATGGTCACACCAAGGACTGTGACAGAATTTAGCCCACAAGTGTTTGAAGATGCAGCTTTTGACGGTCTGCTCTTCATGGTCACAGCAAACCTTGAAGCAGAGCAGATTTCAAGGTGTTTCTGCATTTGTCAGGGCTTTCCCAGAGCCCGGGAACAGACATTGCTCTGGGAAAGGGAAGTCAAAGCCTCAACAAGAGCAGGTCTAGGTTGGAAGAGGAGTGGGCTGAGCACCCCAGCAGGGAGCAGAGAGAGATGGAGATGATCAACACACAGAATATAGACTAGAAGTGAGTTTTAGGAGCAGCCTGTGGAAACCTGAGGCACCAAAGGACTAAGGAGAGATGTTCCTGACAAAGAATAATGTATATATAAAAAAACCCAGAAGGACAAGCAGTGTCTCAGGAATATATTTGCTGAGTTGGTCCCACACTGAAGGTAGCAGGATTCAAGAGAGAATCAGGAGGATGAAGGAAAAGGATGCCACCATTTACCTCCCCAGGCCCTCTGTGAGCTTTGCTCCCTTCCCCAGCATTCCCAGATCCAACACGGGGCAACCCCCACGGGTCTCTGCCAAGGGCAGCCCATCACCTGCAGCCCACCAGGAAGGAGGGCAGCAGCCAGGCCCTGGGGTGCTCCTTCCCCCTCCACACAGCCTGTCCTCCCTTTGCCCCAGCTCCTCTGTGTGCACATTTTCACAGCTAAAAGGAGGCAGCACAGCCTGTTCCCAACAACATTAGTTCATGACAGCCATGTTATTACCACCCTTTAACACCCCCACTGTGCTTCTGTTTCACATCGCTGCCTATTCAACACTGCAGTGCTCGTAACTAAAATTAAATCTGCCTTTAGGAGACCCACAAAGGCACCCTTTCACACAGGCCATGTCCTGATAGCAGCACCAGGCTGTTCCTCGCAGTGGGAAGCACCGAGCCGTGCAGGGAGTGGCGCTGCCTGGACCCCCCCAGTACTCTCAAGGGTCACACCTGGCTCCCAAGGGTGGCCCAAGGAAGAGCCAGCCTCCGCCAAGGGGCCAGGCTATCCCACAGCTGGCACCTTCCTCCCAGAGCACTGCTGCCTGACATGTGACAGGGTGCCACCACAGACCTGGCCAGGTCTGCACTGCACCAGGGAGCTGGCACGTCTGCAGAATGCCACGCAAATCCCAATTTCCACAAGCTTTTGCTGCCTGCAACCCACAGCCAACCATTTCTGCATGGTCCCAGGGCACCTTGGCTTTACTGGGGCCAGAACCACTCCAGCTTCAACATTCAAACCCAAACTCCAGGACGAGCCCAGCAGCTTCAGGCACCAGTTCCCATCGGGGTGAAGCAGGCTCTGTGCACAACACAAGAAAAGGCATCCCAGGGCACCAGGGATGTAATGTAATAACTGAGGCTGCTCATGACTTCAGACCAATAGCTCAGGATGAGAACAAGCCACTGTGTCCAGAGCTCAGGGGCACCAGCACAGTCTCTACAACACTGTGTGCTTTGGCAGCTGCTGCTGTTTCTTCTGTACTTGTAAGAAAAACAATTCCCTTTGGAAGAGATTGTTCCTAACCTGCTCCCTGCTGTAGGGCAGACAGGGCTTAATGCCTGCAAACGTGTGCTGCTGCCTCCCAGGACAATCCATCCCAGAACATCGATGGACAAAGGTACCCCTCAGCCTCTTGAGGCTTTGGTACCCCATTTATTTGTGCCATACATTAAACAGCTGCTTTTGAACATCTGTAGTGTCACCTGCTCCTTAAGCCATTCCCCAAATCAGTAATTATCTTGCAACCTGAGTTTTAAAAACGGCCCTTCCAGAAAAAAGTGCTTCATACAATGATGTTAATGGAGTTTCTGGAAACACCTCTGCAGTGCCATCTGCTTGACTTTGGCTCTGATTTCATAGTAGCAAGATCCAATTTTGGAGGTGGCATGTGAAGTGCAAGGTGATTTTTCAACCAACAACAGCAAGGGAGAACCACCTTCTGTGAACCTGAGTGCTTGGCATCCTCTCTGGCAGCAGGGGTGGACAGCACTGGTGGCAGGAGACAGCAACACAGGAACCAGGTAACACAGAAGCATCTGTTATCTAAAGCTGGTTGAGGGTTTTGTGCTTTTTTTTTTGTCGCTGTGTAAAGAAAACTGAGTAAGAAGGAAAGCCCAGTATTTCTGGTGTTTTCCCGGCCATTTAATTCAGGAAATTTAAGCCTGTGGCTGTCAATGGCTTTCATGAAGGGATTCTATCGCATTTCACTGACTTGCCAATGGCACAGACCAACCGTGTCCATGTTGCCATGAATCACCCCAGCTGACTGAGCAGCCCAGCCTGCTCTCCCAGTCATGCTTTTGCCATTCCCTGTGTTTCTCCATGTAACTGCAGGGCAGTACTCTTTTATCCCAGCTCACAGCACGGTACAGCTGCCCATGCTGCCCCACATGCCCCCATGGCCCTGTTTCTCTGCAGACACAATGGCCCAGGACGAGATCCCACCATGGATCTCTCTGGGCACCTCAGCAGAGGTTATAAAACGGGGCTCTCACCTCTTGTCACCCCAACCTGCTCCACAGCTCCCTGCTTGTAGAAAGGAGCCTGAACACAGACCCCACCAGGTTCATTTGTGCACCAACCCTAACACCCCAAATCTAGTAGAAATCTGGGGACTTCTGAGGTCCAGTCCCAACGCTGGTAACAGCCGAACATGCCCATCACGAACCAGGATTTACGTCCAGTCACCTTGAACCACCTTCTAAGCAAGCCATCCTTACAACCCTTCCACTGCCTCCCTCTTGCAGCCTTTCCAGTCCTGCAAACACTTGGATCAGCACAGATCTAACCCCCTTGATTCCTGCCCATGCGGCAAGGCTGACTGGCACCTGAGCCAATCTGTACATTCAGGCTTCACTCATTCATCAGTCGTGAGCTGACTCCCAAGTCGCTGTCTCAGGGTGGTAGAAATAACAAGAACAAGCTGATAAAGGTACTTACATTTTATGAGTCTTAGGAGAAAATGCCACAGCTGCCAGAAAGTCTCACATATATCTCCTGGGTGACTGAGGTCGTAGCATGAGGAAAATGATTGTGAGAATGACATAAATAACCCCAGATCTTGTGCTGTGGAGGGCTGAGGTGCTCCCCTAATCCCAATGACTTTGTAACTCAAGATACTGCAGACCTTGTGTTGCACAATTCTCTATCTATGTCAGCTCAAATATCAATTTTAGACCTCACATACTCGAAGGCAGATGGACATCACACCCCCTTTCATCCAGAGTCGCCTCCAGGGTTTTTGTCTGCCCTGAGCAGCCTTGACAACTTATTGTCCATCCCATCCAAGCCCGAGTCACTTACTGTCAGGAGTCAATAAACGTTTTGCAGTGCCTGTGTTCTACTGATTTAAAAGGCCCAGCCATGCCTAGAGCAATCCTCTGTGATGTACATACTAATCTGGCTGCACAGGGAGGCATCAAAGCTTTCATGTTGTCCGATGCTTCAAGCAAGTCAGGTATTGAGTAGCAAAATTCTAGAAATGCTTATTGGAAAAGGGAGGCTGATGAATGACATGTAGACCCCTTCATCCTTGCATTTGCCTTGCGTCTGTCACACGTGCACTCACTGCTCTGTGTGGGATAAAGATGGGATTTCTGACTCTGCTGCAGAACAGCCCCTCTGTGGCTCACCCTCTAAGCCAGCCTTGCGGGCTGGGATCAACAGCGTCGATCAGCAGATTAAACTCCGCTGCTTCTACAGCTTCTCCATTTCCAAGTCTCCTCTCTCCAGCAGGAATTTCCTACCCTCACACTGGCAAGGAAAACCTTTCCTATGAAGCAGTAAGGCAGCCAGATCACTGTCTTTCCCAGCCTTCCCTGCAAACCAGATCTGATGCCACCACCGACCCTCCTCCCAGGGCTCCTCACTGGTCCTCATTCCTTTTCTAAATAGAGAAACTGGGGTGCAAGGGCTCCTCTAGGAAAGGAGTGAGCCCTAAAAGACCCCACAAACCAGAAGACCCTCCCCAGCCCCGCACACAACCCCCACCCAGCCTTGCCACAAGGCAGCACACCAGAGAGGGGCTTTAGCCAGCGATGTGAAAGCAGGAGAAGAGGAGGAGGACTTGGCAGGGAAAGGTTAAGCCAGTCCCAGGGGCTGCATGGGAACAGTACAGCTCAGCAGTGAGTGGGAGGAAGCCAGAAAGGACCGAGTGTACCTGCTACCTTCAGCACCTGGGGACATGAGGGATGAGCCCAGCACTGGCCTAGCATGTCACTGTCTGGCAATTCCAGGATTGCAGCCACTGCCTGATATGGTTATCAATGCAGGAGGGCTCTCCAGCCATTAAGGGCCCTACCTAGAGAGCAATAACATGTACAGACACAAATCGATGCTGTACAGTTTGAAGGAACCAAGTGAAGGCTATGGATTTTACTCACTGTTGTTTGCAAAGTGACACAAAGCAGACAAAAAAGCTCTCAAAGCAGCCCCAAAAGCTGCCTGCAGGAACGTGGGCAGCTCAGGAAGGCTGCCTGCAGCTTTGCAGGGAGAACACATATGGGCAGGGGGTGATGGCCTTTTATTCCACTGGATAAAGATCTTAGTGGAAATCTGAAAAGCTCAGCGTGAGACCTCATCCACAGCTAATCCACACAGACTATGCCATGCTCTAGGCACGCCAGGAAGGAACCAAGGCCAGGCACTGCACTGAGTCACGCCACAAACCTGCAATTTCAGCTGTACTAAGAAACTGGTAAGAGACAGCTTTAGAAGCATCACCCTGGACCAGCTGCATCCTGCTCCTACCTAAAGGCAGCTCAGGCCACCCAGAAATCCCATTCCCTACAGTCAGGACAACATTCCATTCCTCCCAGGCCACCACAGGCTTTTAACCCTTTCACAGCAGGATCAATGCTTGCTAAGCACTCAAGTCACCAGTAGTTACAGGCAGATTCATACTGAAAAGCTCTTTCATATTCAAGGTCTTTCCCATCAGCAAGAGCTGGCTGTCAGACAGAATGTTTGGTTATGCTGCTTGGTATTCAGGGACTGCTCACCTGTAACAGTGTGGGCAAAGCTGATTTGTAGAAGCCACCAACATGCAAGGGCGGGGAAGGACCTCCCTGCATTTTTCCAGGAGGAAAAAACCCGACCTGTCAGTTTGCCCAATCCTTCAAACACTCACAGCCAGGGGTAAATTTTGGTATGCACTTAACAGGGTGTATAAATTCCCTTAACACTGGAGCCTGGATCGAGTTAATGCTGATTTTTAAGTGCACCGTGGAGTCTTAAACTCCAAGAAAGGATGAAAAGCACAGCTAGTGATGTGTGGTGTGAGGCAATTTCCTGGGACACAAGGCCAAGGCCAAGGCAAGCAGCTGGGTGCTATTCCTGGATCCTCACCAAGTGCTCTCGACCTTGGGGGAGAGTCTGGGCTCTTTGCTGCTCAGTGTTATCCCCTGGTAAAATGGGCAAAATAATACTGCAGTTACCCCATAGAGACGCTGCAGTGGGTGATGCCATATTGCAAAAAGCCTCCAAAGTCTTGCCTAAGTGTAAAGACATGTTACAGAATATCATTGTTGTTCCTCACACAGCCACACACACCCTGCATTCGCACCTTCAAACAACAGCGGCCTATAAATTCTTAATTATTTTTTTCCTAGAGCAAAGGGCTTTTGTTTTCCCAAGAGACAAGGAAAAAAAAGTCAACAAACTCTCTTTACGTTTTTAATTCAAATGCTTCTACACAGCATTTCCACAAGAACTGCTTAAAAAATGCACTAGAAATTGTAATTAAAAGCTGATCTGCTTCACAAGATGACTCAGGCTTCTGCAGCTTCAACCCTGGCCTCAGCCAGTTCTGCCAGTGCTGCACTGACTGTTTCCAATCAGCACACTGTGAGCTGCCAGCATTTATGAGAGAACAGAGGAAGGTTTCCTTAAATGTGAAGGGTAAAAGATAAAATTCAGTTACTATCACCCGATTTCTGACCAGCATCAGAGGGGAAACGAGCAGCCTGTGAGAGCAAAAGATCAACCTCCTCTCTAATGCCCATAAAAACAACACAAAGTCCACGGACAGGTGTGTACAAATACCATCATAAATGTAACCTGCCCCTTTGCCTATGGAGCAGAAAACTGACTTGTCAGATCGCCTGGTATTTCTCATCCCTCCCACAACTACCTCAGCAGGACACGCTGGCTGCAGAAATATCACCCTGGGACTTCGTTTCTAATATTTCCACGGACATCACATTTCCCAGAGGGAGCTACAAGATGTGCTTGGCTCTTCTTTTGTTGTTGTTGTTTCACTAATCACAGAATCGTTTAGGTTGGAAAAGACCTTTAAGATCAACGACTCCAACTGTAAACCTTACACTGCCAAGTCCAGCACTAAACCACATCCCTGAGCACCACATCTACTCATCTTTTAAATCCCTCCAGGGGTGGTGACTCAACTGCTTCCTCAGGCTGCTTGTTCCAGTGCCTGACAACTCTTTCCGTGAAGAAATTTTTCCTAAGAGCCAATCTAAACTTCCCCTGGTGCAACCTGAAGCCATTTCCTCTTGTCCCAACGATGCAGGTGATGGACTGAGATGAGGCTGAGCTGTCCTAGTGCTCCTCACGTTCTGCAAGAGGGGAGCCCATTCCTGGGTGGGCGAAGGCAGCTGGGAGACTCCCAGAGGACAACGAAATGCCAGGGCTGCATCTGCTCAGACAGGAGCAGCACTGTGAGAAGCAGAGGATGTTTACAGCAGAGGCACCAGGTGGCCATGAACTTAAACCTCTGGATGTGTCTCTGCTTTGGGTCATTCTTCTCTTGGGTGCATGTTTACCACCTGGGTCCCCTCCAGAGATGAGAGATGTTCCTTCCCTCACCTCACAAAAGCATACAGGGATCTCTTCGAACAAAAAAGCTCTTCAAGAGAACAGCTTATTTTGTATCACAATGGGAATTCCTGGTTGAACAGGAAGACACAATACTAACATGGAAAGGGCAGCACAGGGAAATGGGTGGAAGGTTTCTGTCACAGGTACTGCAGGGCTGCACCCAGAATCAGACACAAAGGCCACTTGAGCATCAGTCTGGAGAGGGAAAACCTGTGTTGAGAGTATGATAGAGAAGATCCACGCTCCCCTTCAGTCCGTCTGCCATTTGGTCAGTCATACAAAAATGGAAGATTGGACAGTGGGACAACAAATGTGACAGACCATTTTAGCTCCCTCCCAACACCCAACTTGTCTCCATTCAGATCATCACCCTCTAGAAGCAAGACACCAGGAGCAAGACTTCCCAATCAAGTGTTCCCTGATGGAAATCAGGGTAGCAGCAAACAGAAAGCACATGGGATGCAGGGACCAGCCACCCAGCTGAGCACTGGGTATTTACACTTCTCCACCAGACCCAAAGCTCTCGGGTCAGTCAAGATTAGATGAACACCACTGCAACACTTTGGGCCACTTTGTGTGGCTGATGTAGCAGTTTCCTCCCCTACAGATGTTCATAGTGCCAGCACCATTGCCCTTAAACAAAACACACTCAAAGTCCCTCCAGGAGAGATGCAAGTGCTCCTCAGCACTGGGCTTGGGACCCACCCATTAGTCTGGCTTTTAAACCTCCTCCCTCCCCTTCCCGCTATGTGAGAATTTAGAAATTGCATGAGCCAGTTCTCACAAATGAAACACGAAGTGTGGAGAGAAATCTTTTTACTTGGAAAAAGCACACCCAGACAGATATTCCCCCTAACTCAGACCCTCCTTTACAGCACCCTTTCACTTGAGCAGGTTTGCTGGCCCCAGAATAAATTCTCTAGGATGTTGCCTCTAATCAAGCTCACTCTAGAGAGCCTGCAAGGCCACTAAAATCCACCCTGGCTATTTAAGTGAAAGTGAATAATTGTGATTAATGCTCATAGTGGTGATGTGATTGAGAAGTCACTGGCAGCAGCACCAGGAGTGCACAGGAGGTGACTGCAGAAGCCACAACTCATCCCTGCTGCCTACAAGCCATGAGCCTCCAGTGCTTCAAACAAAGAAGGAAGATGAGTAATTTCAGACAAAAGAATGAGCCATCATCAAAACTTCTGACACAAACATCTCAACTAGATTAGGTACCCATGCTGCAAGTCTCTTTCTTTTTTCTATTCTTCTTTTTTAAGATTTTAACATTTTGTTTCCTTCCTCCAGATTTCCAAATTCCTACTCGTCTCTGAAAGAGCTGAAGTATTCCCTGAAGGCTGTTGTTCCCAGTACTTTCCAGATCAAGAAGAACCAGAGAATTCAATAAATCTTGATCCTTTTCACCCACAAGCACCCCTATAAACTTCTGTTGCAGTATCTTTCCTTGTCTTCTCAGGCTTTCAAAGCATTTATGTGCTGGGCCAGCAGGAAATGGAACTCAGCAAATAAAACCTACCCTGAAGATAAATGTAAATAGAGAGGGTATAAACTGCCTTGGTGTAGATGTAAAGCCATGCAAGGAGATCAGTCACCACAAGCTGGCCTGAATGATGGCCAAGCCAAGCTGTCCCCTGACTGCAAGTTGTGTTTTGTGGTCGTGGAGGATAGTTGTTAAAGAGTGGGAGATTTCAGCAGCACTTGCATCCTGGGAAAAGCTCCTTACACCTGCTCAGAACATGCCATCTGTAGCAGCCTATTAATGTGCACTGAAACCATGGTCCCTTCCCTCCTAAAAGGGAGGACGATATGCTGATGGTAAATAAAAGTAATTCTCTGTCTTAAATGCTGATGGGAGAAGAGTCTTTTAAAAGTGCTCATAAAACCTGCTTGAGCTATCAGTAATGCACAACGTTGTGATTTAGGCACGAATGTGTCCCATTTCTGTGAAAAGAGAAGGCAGAAAGAAGAAGTGAAAAACACCCCATGTGATAACACATAAGAAGATCTTGGTCTCCCTTGAAATTCCTGGACAGCTTGAAATCCCTTTGAGGAAATCTCAAATCATTTCCTCTTTCTGAAAGCTCAGTAAACAGGTCAAAAATATACCTGTCTTTCCAAAACAAACATCCCATTTTCCTGAATGATTTTATGCAAATCAGGTTACCCATCCCTTGCTCTTCTGCTCTGGGCCCAGAGCCACCTGAAATACAAACACTTAGGGAAAATCTTACAACACAGAGCAAACCTGCTCCTGGATTGCCAGCGTGGTAAACTGCTATTGAATGACTGAGTGGATAAAGCAGATTTCCAGGAGATGGGTGGTACGTGGCAATCCCCTGGCTCGTGTGCCACCTGGAAATGCTCCACTGTGCTGGGGCACGACCCAGGGGAGATGGGGTGGGAGGATGCCAACACCTCTCACTCTGCAAATGTTATGGTTCCAAGGAAGGAAAACAGAAGTGAAACAAAGCCTAGTGGAGCAGGTGGCAGGAAGAGCAGTCATTTCTCTCCTTCTCCCCCAAACCCATTATTTACAGTAAAGTATAAACCCAAGTATCCCTAAAAATACAAGTTCAGACTTTCTGGAGCATCGTCTGACAGCAGCTTATCTCCAGCTTTCCAAGTCTTACAAGCCCCTACTGCCTCCTCAGTGCCTTCCTCCTCTTACCCCTTTTTTTTCAGTCTTTCCATTTTCCTCTGCTCTTCACATCCTGCTTTTCCCTTTTTTGTTTCCACTACAGTCCCGGTAAGGATGGCAAGGCATCCAACCAACACCAGGTATCCCCCTGGTACCTGGCATCCATCTGAAAAGCAAGTTGGAGGACTTGGTAAAAAAGCCACCAACCCCACAGTTTCATCTTGAGAAGGGTGCAGGGACAGGACTGATGGGAGGGTTTCTCCTTCCCCCACCCACTCTTCTCTGACTATGGCACCTGCACACAACATAAATTAGAGCTAATAGCACCTAAAAGCATGGAAAATGAAACAGGCTAATTCGGAAAAGCGAAAGTACATCTAATTTAGTTACTGGGAAATGAATAAATGGTAATTCCAAGGCTGCAAAATTGTTCCATCCTGTAAAAGAATATACATACTTTAAAAAAAGGGCAAAAAAAGGTGGGAAGGTGGGCTGAGAACATTCTTCATTTATGTGATTACTTTTCTAAGATGTGGCTGTGCACACCAGAACTTAGCATTTCCCCCTTCTCATCATATAGGCAAATGTAAAGATTCCCATTTCTCAGGTAACTCACTTTTTTACTGCAGTCCTAAGGTTGTGGTTCTTAAAAAAAAAAAGGTTAATTGAGCATTGCTGCCATGTTAATTTTGCACAAATGGGTATCTGCCATGCAAGGCCTCGATTTTCACATATTTTCTACACTACTAAACCTGACACAA
Organism: Donacobius atricapilla; assembly: GCA_013397315.1. Lineage (NCBI taxonomy): Eukaryota > Metazoa > Chordata > Aves > Passeriformes > Mimidae > Donacobius > Donacobius atricapilla. Next base: position 308,102 of record WBMY01016106.1, read on the forward strand.
ACATTTGAGAATAAAGACAGATTTCCAGCAAGGATTCCCATCATTCCATGATTTTCATAACATATGGAGGAAGATATCACACCACCTTCCAACCTACTAACTTGTTTTCTCAACCTTGTCGCAGGACAGAGGTCCCACTGTCATGTCTTGGGCGCACCTGAATGGGAAGCTCTTGCAGTGCTCCTGCAATGCACCCCAGGATCCTGCAGGCTTCCTGTGTGGAATGACCCAGCCTGGGGGGTCTCCTGCTCAGAGGATGTCATGTCACCCCTCCTCAGGCAGGAATGAGGGCAGCGAACCTTCCAGGGGCTATTCCACTCTATTTATTCCTACTGATGTCTGTGCTGGGGGGCACTCCCAGAGAAATTCCTTTGCTTTCTGATGGGCTCAACCACGTCCCACCTGTCCCCAAAACCAGTAAGACTCAGCCCAGCACTCAGGCACATGATTTTCTAGGCACAGCCTGGTTTTCTGGGTACAGACCACATTTAGGAATAGCTGTTGCTTACACAAAAACCCTTCAGTGTTCACTTGCAAGCCCATTTTTCCCTCACACACAGAGCTACCACGGCACAAGTGCACAACACACTGTGCCATTCCATGCCTGCCAGACCACACTTTAACATGCTGACCACACACATTCCTTACCTTCCAGAGCAAAATGCTCTGAGCTCAGCTTGGACTAAAAAGATACCATACTCCTGCTCCATTTTATCCCAGCTTCCTCAGGAACAAGCTGGGATTTGACTCCTGTGGGTGCATGCATGCGTGCACTCGGGAGCTTTAACACTGTTAGCTAACTTCAAAGACATCAAAGATTATTTTCTACCAACTTCATGGCAACAGGCAGCTGGGTGGCAAAGGATGCTGGACGCAGCCTTTCACAAGGTTTATCTCCAACAGCCTTTAATCCTGCCAGCCCCTTTCTCCAGACAATTATAGCAGTCTCAGTGTTGCCAAAAAAGTAATGGGAGTGAGAGACTATAGGTATAAGCAGACATAATAGAATCCTAATTTAATTAGGGAAGTACTCAATCAACCACGAGACATAAATACAAAGGAAAGCAGGTTTATTAGTTCTGGTGCTTGCAGAAATGCCCATTTCATTCCTGATTACTGAGGGAGGGATAAAACAGATCAGTAATCTTAACAGCACAGTCCTGGTTTGCTCTTTCAGAAAAAGTTAATTACAAAACCAACCAAAACTCAAGAGCTTCCAGAACCATGGCGCTCATGACGGGTAAAATAACTGAGCTCATTATGGAGGGAGCCATTTTCTGGCTTAACTTTGGTTGCAGAACACAAACTACAGCTGGTCCAGCCTTACAGGAAGAAGTTTTCAACCCCAGCTCTCAGGTCGCATTTATATCAGTGCCTCCCAGCAATTCCGATATCTCACTTTCCCCGGTCTAAGAGGAAAGTCAGGATCACTGGGTGTCCAAATGCACTCCAAGAGGCTTTGAGAAGGAAAAGTTGAAGGCATCAACTCCCCAGGGCAGCACTGAGCCCACTCGAGCTAGAAAGCTCCATCCTTTGCTACCCCATCCTCCTTTGGGGCCGGCAGGTTCAGAGCCAGTGGGTGTATGGAACATTTGTGCTTTAATGCCTGGGAGTTTATTAGTGCAAAGTGACTAACAAGGGGCCGGGAAACTATTTGGAGATTACCTAACTGACTTCATGTTAAGAAAGAGCAGGTTGTAATTTTAGGATTAGAGAACTGTATTTTGGATGTCAATACTTTGCATGAGAAAAGAGCCAGAAGCAGTGGCATGATGAAGCTCTAATCCATCTGCAAGGAACCAAGAGGGCAAGCAAGGAATGAGCCATCCATACCAAGAAACATCAAAAAAATATACTAAATCCACTGCCAACACCATGTTCTGTGCTCTCCTGTAACAACAGGCGGGCTAACATACACCTCTGTGCAGACATCCACTGCTTTCACTGGAACTATCCAGCTACAGCCATAAGATATCAGTGCCTACCCAGCAATGTGGCAGAGTTCACACCACCATCACATGGATCCAAGAGGAGTCCTCCACCACACAACCACCCCCACCTCTCCCTACAGCCTCCAGTTACTGCTGGCAGCACTGACAAGTACCAAAAAAAAAAAATTAAATTAAAAAAATTAAATGCCAGACAGAGAAAAATATATGAGAACATATATGGGAAGCCATGTGGTGAGACTGTCTGAACATCCCATTCTGGCACTAATTTACTGAGACCAAGACCACACAACCACACTGCTCTTCTTCCATCCCTGTCTCAGTTTAAATGAGGGATTTAACCAGCACCAGAGGACTATGACCTTTCCAACATCCCAAGAAGTCCCAGCTCCACTGTGTCCTTTGGGTCTATCCCTCCAGGATAAGGAGACACTATTCACTACAACATGGCAAAGTCCTCAGTGCCCTGCATGGGCGCATCTCCACCAGCTCAGCCTTTTGCAAGCCTCCAATAAAAACCAGGGTATCCTCATTTGCCCCAGCAAAGCTGTAGGGGAGCAGTGGCTCACTTTTAACACTTATCACACACACACACACACATATATATATATATATTTATCCATGTACATAGATATCCACTCACATATATGTACCTATATACAGTACGCACAAAGTGCTGAATCAGCACATCATGGTTTCCTAGTATTGCTGTTGGCTCATCAGGATAACCCCCAGAGGAGTCAGGGATGAAGCTGGATAAAGCCTTGACTACTGAAGAAGAAAAACAGCCCCCGTGCTGCCTGCTGTATCCAGGGCACTGTCCGAAGGTACATTAAACACAATATTTATCTTACAAGGCACTTGTGGTTTTATGTTTTGAGATTTTTCAACTTCCAGTTAGAAGGAATTTTGCAGGCTCATAAAAAGAAAAAAAACTCACTGTAAGGTGAACATAATTTACCAATGCAATTTTCATTTGATTTGGTTTGTTTTTCCTTTTTCCTCTCTTTTTCATCTAGTTTTTGCCCTTTCTCCTTACCTCTTCCAGTTTACACTACTTAAAATTTACAAAATTTGAAACAAATAAAGCCAGACTGAAAATACACAGTCAGTCTTCAATGTTGCAGAGGTTAAAAATAGGCTTTAAACCAGCTAATGTCAGCATCAGCATGAAAGAAAGGACACCCTGACAGCTCTAATTATTACATTCCCTTGTTTTGCACTTCTGAAGAGCAGCAATTAAATCTCTGCTTGGGCTTATAAGGAAAAAGTAAAGTGCTCTGCACCTGGAAAACGGATTTTGTTCCATGGGAGGATTTCAGCTCCCCAAAGCACATTATCCAGGGCAGCCTGCAGAACAAAACCCATCCTCCCCTTTCCAGCCACCGAGGATTTTGCTGTCGGTTCATGGGGAAGAGCACTAATAATGGCAACCCCTCCTCTGCTGCCTTTGCTGGCTAGATTTATTTAAGAAAAAGCTCACCATTTCTGGACAAAACCGCTGCAGACTCTGTATTTGCAATGCCTGAAACCGCCATATGGTGGTAAGAGTAGTTTTATTCATAATCATTTTTATTGCAGTAGCCTCCGGGGACTTGAACTAGGTCACTTTCCCATCAAGGCTCACTACAAGCCGTTAAATAAGTGGTGCACACAAGGCCCTTTAAGCATCTTGTATAAACGAGTCATTCTGTTCATTAAAAAAGGAAAAGAGAAGCAGGCATTGCAGTTTATGAAAACTATTTTTTGCCACCCATAAATATAAATTCTTTGATGCTCAGCAACGTCAGTGTTTGCAGCTGTTCCCTCAGCAGCATGGAGGGTCTCTTGCTTATTCCAACTACCTGTCCTAGGGACACTTGCTGGTCCCAGGGGACCTCTGGTCTTGTTAAATCTGGCTGGGATGAGCTGGGAGGTTGGAAATCTTCCTGACTCGGAGATAGGGGAGACTCACTGATACCATGCCAGTGGCAGCAGCTTCATTTCTTTGGGAAATTCAGCTAAAAAGCATATCATTATTTTCATGCTCAATTCCAGGCTGGCACCGAGTAAAGATCGTTTAAAAAACCCAAAAAACCCCCCATAACAAAAGAGAAGAATCTCCACAAAACCCCGCAAGAAACTATGTGAAAACCAAGTCAAGCCTCTCCATGGAAAAAAACCTTTTAATTTGCAGAAAAGTGTATTTTTTTTCCTAATGCAAACCAGTTTTGAGCAAGAGTGTCTGGGCATCCCTTCTCCGTGACGAAGGGAGGACTTGGTATGCACCGAAGGAAGGGCAGGCACCAGCTGGGATGCCAGGAGAAGAAAGGCACAGTGTTTCCATAAAGCCAGTGGAAAAAAAAATAGCTGGGAACATTTTTCTGGCAGAAAACATTCACTTATGGAAGCAAAGGACTGATAGCCAAGGAGAAAGAAAGCTGAGCTCGCTGAGCCAGCTCTCCCACTCCCAGGGACACCTGCAAGTTGTCTTCTGTGGGAGCAGCCAGATGGGGACATAAATAAGGCTGCCTGGGTTCTGTCCCCAAACCCAAATGATCCCTAATGCCTTCCAATTGATCACAGTGGGTTTCACATCAGCCACAGACCCAAGGATCTCCTTATGGAAGCAGACAAATCCCATCCATTCTGCATGGAGATGGACCAGCGTTTCCCACCCTACCTGAATAACCACCCCAGGAAGCCGATTTAGATCCTGCCTAACACGGTCAACAGCCTGCTGAAAATATTTTCGTCATCTTTTCCCAGGCTGAGGAAAGGACTGAGCATGCCCCAGGGCTCAGGCAGCTCCTCCAGGCTGGCTAAAAACTGCTGTTCTAATAAAAGACATTACCTTTCACTACAAACCTGGGGTTCTTCTGTCCCTGGTTCAGTGAAGCTACAGCCAACACTACTTCTAAATGCTTTGCTGACTAGGTACACAAAAAGATTTAAATAAAAAAGCTACATCTACTCCATACAGTTCAAATTTACTCCTAAATTTCACAGGTCCTGAAAACTTCTGATGCAGTTTATCAGTCTGGGAAAAAAAATTAGTTACCCCTATTAAGCTCACTGTGCAAAACAAAAATGCCATATCCCTCCTTGACTCAGCCCTCGATTGCTGACGTTATAATAGAGCAAAACAATGTGATAATGTCCTTGCAAGGTACTTCATCACAGTAATACTGTCACCCAAGATAACTCGGATGTGCTTCTGCTGTTTGCCTTTACCCTGTAAGTCACGAGTTTATCTGCTGGTTGCAAGGGCCAAGAATAAAGGAGCATATTTGAAGGCGCACGTCATGCGGAGCCCCGCTCGCGGGAGGCCTCGCATTCCTCCTGTCACACAAACTGCTCTGCAGTTGCTGCTGGGCTTTGGCACATGGGGGGACGGGGCAAACACCCACAGCCAGCCTGTCCTCCAGGAGCTCGCGCTGCCCAGCAGGACCTGGGACCACTTCAGAACATCAAAGGCCGTCGGAAAGCTGAAGAGGATCACTTACAAACTCATAAAGCAACTCAAGAGTTTAACTCATGAAACTGGGGAAGTACAGGTGAAAAAAAGCCTAATCCCATGAATGTTACAGCCAGCAGCTCTGCCTGTCCTTGCACCAGGACTCAGGCATTTTCCACTGCTTTTCTCATCCGGAGGGCTGTGTGCCTGACAGCGTGTCATGAGCACCAACAGTTCCAGTGCAAACAGGGCTGCCACGATTTGTCCCACAAAGTACCTTAGTCTTTCTTAGCACTAGTATTAAAACTCTAGTACTTAAATTTTTCTGGGTGCAAAACACTTGCTTTATTTTTAAAGCCTAATGTTTATCCTGACAGATTTCTCCAACAGTCGTGGTAAAGACTTCATACCTTATGGAGGTGTTACAAAAAGTCTTACTGACTCTAAGCAATACCATTTATCAATTCCAGGTAGATTGCTCTTCTGTCAACACAGGGATGGAAGTTTAAGTGAGTCCTGAAAGATGTTCTTTTTTTGGCAGGTCTTATGAGCCAGCTCAGCACATTCCCATCTCCTGCTTCGTCTAAAAATAATAAACCTTCTAAAGTGAGCAGTGGGGATGATGTGTGCTGTGCTCAGGCATGCAGCATGCCCGGCCAGCCCTGCTGCTCCCACCTCCAGCCCTGCCTGGGAAACACCAGTGCCTTGAATCAGGAATGGTGTCCAGCCAGTGCTGCCAGAAGAAGGTCATGGTGCTCAGTGTGATGCTCCCTTGGCTTCCCAGTGATCAGCCATGGTCCACAGGCACACGGAGCATGCACCACATCCTGGTACTGACGCTGCAGAAATCAGATGTTAATCTGGGCCTGTTGGTGGGGATGTCACCTGGTCAACAACTCCATGTGTGGGGACAGTCAGAAAGCAGCAGAGCTAAACCAGGACTTGGTCAGCTCAGCCAGCTCCTCACACCTGCTGACTCCACGGGCAAAAACAGCACCCTGACTTTTTTGAACATGCAAGGGTGTGGGCTGGGAGTGACCTCCATCTGGTCCAAGCCCTGTCCAAGGCAGGGCCACCACAGATCATGACCACACAGGTGCTAGAGCTGACCTACAGGAGGGAACAGGGCAGCAGCAGCACAGAAATGCTGCTGGACACTCCATCAGCCACCATGGTGACCCTCCACGCCCTCCTCCAGGTCGACAGCACGCCCCAGTAACTAGCTGTAAATTCAGACTTCCAACAAAGCCAAGAGCTATCAAATTTTAATGCTCTATTAATGGCACAGCTCTATCTGAATTCCAGGAGGCATTCTACAGCTAGTAAACCTAATCTTCTACCCACGACTTTTCAATTTGCTGCTGTGATATAGGTGCATTCTGCTCCTCTGAACAGCAAGAATGAGATTGCTCTCTCCTTCCATGTGATATAAGAGCACCCGTCCCACTTAGAGTCCCTTCTGCCCATCTATTTCTTGCAAATACACCACTGAACACACTCTGGGATTCTCCTGTAACAGGCTGTGAGAACACAGTGGTTCATCAGAGCAATTTTTTCATTACAGTCGTTTGCTGCCTGACTCCTAAGCCATTTAGTGTAGATGCACAACACTCACAAGAGAAAATGGTCTCAGTCTTACAGGAGATTCTTATTTGAACTTTAATCTCAGCACTGATACCGTTTATTCACAAGGAATCAAGAAGAAAATAGATATTAAGAGATTAGGAAGAACAAGAACAGACTACAGAGAGAGCTTTGCTCCTTGCACAGGCGATGGGCACCAGCAATATGCAAGGTCCACCACCAGGCCCTTCTGTAATGGTCACTTGTCTGTCAGAGAATTCCCTCACTCTTCTCTTCACACCACTGCTGCCTTTTTGTTCTGAGAGACCCCATCTCTGGCTGTTCTCAAAGCCCACAGGAAAAGCAGAGCTGACTGCGTAAAACGTTGTTTATTTAGGTAGCACAATTGAACCCTCACGCTATGCTGAGCTCAGCTGACCTGACACATCAAAGCCTCTGACTGGCTTTCCTAGCACTGACGGCACTTGCCGAAGCACCAGGATGTACAACACCACTAACAACCCCACAGTCACAGATGAGACGGGAAAAGAAGCCACAAAAAGTGATGCTTACTGAAGAGGAGGCTTCTGGCACAAGAGGGAACTAAAACGCTGTGATGGTCGTCCCTGAGGTGACCATCAGCTCTCCATGGACCAAAAGGGACCCCTTTGCCAGTAAAAGCAAAAGAGCAGGGCATGTAACAGGCAAGGCTTTTTGGGTGAGACGTTATCTGGCTATGGCAACTCACGCACAGGTTGGGGTCAGAGTATGGCACCCATTGGGCTTTGCTGCTCACTGGGAGAAAGGGACCACAAGTCCTGCTGCTCCTACAGCAAGCCCACCCCACTGCATATTCTCCTCCCAGAAAGTAACAAACCTTTGGACATTTGGGAGATGAAGGAGCAACAGAATTCAGTCATTCCTCCCAATAGAGGGAATATGTTCTAAGGAAACAGCCAAAAAAGCAAAGGGGGATGAGGGGAGGGATGCAAAGCAATTGTCTCATAGAGTTTAGTCTTTAATTAAAAGGGTTGAGCAGAATGTTCCAAACACCACATGGGTATAATTTAGAGAGCAGTTTGTAAGATGAGTTTTCATCTTCAGCGTGGGCTTTCATGTATTGACAACAAATAAAATTTTTACATTATTTCCATGAACAGCAGCCTTTGTAAAAATCTCAGCTTTTTCCCAGTGGCACAGCTGAGGTTCCTAACAAACCGTCTGTACAGAAGTCATTCTGTGAAGATCACAGCTAGGTCCCAGGTATTTGGTCAAAAAACCCAGCACTGTTCAAAGCCTCTCTGAAAAAGGACTCTCATTTTCTTGTAGTAAGAAGCCTGTGATGCAGACAGATATGGACAAAGCAGGATCTGGCCTGGGAACACACACATGCCACAAACTGGAGGGCACAGGGAGATCTCTGACCCTACTTGTCCCACTTCTTTTAAAACCAGCAGGAAGTTTTTCTGTCCATAGCAGTATATTTTAAAGGGTGCCTCTTGGATCACCTCCAACTAAATTCATCTCCCACCTGCTCATCCTCTCCTGTGCTCTCCCTGTGGGGCCACAGCGTTACTGAGCTGGGTGGTCCCTAAACAGAGTAATGTATGTTGTAGGAAGTGCAACATCTGTACCAGATTACAGTGTTTTATCACAGCAACCCACACTTTCCTTTATGGGACGGTTCACTTAAGAACACAAGGCTGCTCCTGTAACCAAGCGTATTCCAAAACAACAAACTACCATGCTTCCCAGATTTTAAAACCTGCTCCCATGGTGGGCACATGCCATAAATTCATGGAAGCAAGAGCAGCCTCTGGGCCCTCACAGGAACAGTACGCTTGCCAGCCCCAACCCTTCCATGCGCTGCTAAAAACAGGTTCAGGACTGAATCTTCTCCATGAGGGCTGTGATCTCCCCCAGTGCTGCAGGAATGCAGAGCCCGTGCCAGCACTCAGCAGTCACAGCCCCATGAAGGCTGTGAAGCTCCTCCTCAGCCACAGGCACATCTGCCTGCAGAGATCCATGCCTGTGGAGCCCTCCTGCAGCAGAGGACCTGGCTTCCCCATGACCCCTTCTCTTAACCCAGGGACTACACCAAAGACACCCCCAGAGCTCCGCACGGCTGAAATGCCCGTTCAGCATTCCCTAGGGAGTCAGAAGGACAGGCTAGAAAATGTGGTTTTGGCATCAGTTACCCAAGAACTGTAACTAAGTGAGGAATGTTCCCCTTGGGCTGATGGTACTGATGAGTCAAGGGAGGCACAGAAAGGTCGACAGCCCTGATCATACCAAAACCACAGCACACAGCAGAAACATTCAGCTCCTCAATCCTAGTCCTGTGCTTTGACCACATACATCTGACCCTTTTCAGGCTGTAGCCCACTGGGTGTTATCTGACTAATCCTGCAGCAAGGAAATCCAAAAAAGGTCCCCTTTCCACAAAGTTTCTCATCACCACAGCTCAATGACTTACGCAGCAGAAAAAGTCACAAGGAGACACTGTTGAAAAGCCCTTTCAGGGAGATGCCAAATTAATCACCAAAGCACCACAGAGTTCAAAGTCATTCCAAACGTATCAAAATGGCGAGAGATGAGTCATCTCAGGAAATGCCAGGAGCTCCTCTGTCACCAGCCACAAGGCAAGGCCAATTTCTGCTCCTGACAGGAAGAAAAATACTGTATAATCTGAAACGGATTGCATCAGTCACTGGACAGGAGGTAGCACAACATTAAGATGGCCTGCAAAATCTGTTCGTGTCACTGAAAAAGAAGTGGAGATGTTTTTCAATGTGCTGCTGTGCAGGAGAAGCATCCTACTTCCTTCCTCATCACTGCTTCAGAGAGCGCACAAAGAATGCTCTTCCAAGAGTAAATTATTTAGGCAGTCATCTCAGCGAGTTATTTCTGCTCATTTCCGAGGAACAATATGGCTCAGCCTAGGATTTAAACCAGCAGCAATGAAATGGTGCCCAGTTGACTCAAACTCCAGAAGACAAGCAGAGGACAGACAGAGAACACCACGAAACCACCACTAACAGAGGAGGATGCAGCACACACTTAACGTGGCTTAAACACGGACATACAACCACAGAGCCTGCAGCTCTCCACAAAAAACTGCTCCATCTTCACATCCTGTGAAGGAATAGACTTTCCTCCTAGAAGACAGCTGGGTTCTCTACTTTTACGTGAATTGCTCTAATCTTGTTGTGACAGTGCAGAGCAACCAGAGGATGCTGCGAGTTAAACGCCGTCATTTGTCTGTAAATTTTACAAGGGAACAGGGCTGCCAAATCAGACCACCACAAAGTGAGGATGTGACAGCTGTAACTAGGGCAATTTCAGTCGGGGAAAGATATAAATAAATGAAGAAACGGGGGAAAAAAAGAAATAACAGAGAAACAGGAGGGAAGGGGGAAAAAGAAATGCAGCTACTAAAGACAAAAGTTGGTTATTTGTCTATTTAATGCTCTCTTCAAACCATTAGTGTGTTCCTCACGTGCCCCATGCACAATGGTTTAAGAACAGATTGGGAGAGGGAAGAGAAGAGAGAAAACTGAGGATCAAAGCATGGCTTGCCTAATTGCAGTCTTTTTAAAGGAATCCCAGCTAGGACTTGGCCAAAGCCCTCAGCAGCACTGATGGAGGCACGCACGTACCTCCCAATGTTTATGGAGGTGGTTTCAGTCTCAAGCATGTGAACCCTGCATGGAAAAAGCCTGTGCTGTGACGTGACAGCCAAGGCAGGCAACAACCTGACACCCTGACCCTGATTTGCTCTGAATTGTAGGGGAATCAAAGAGGCTCTGTAATGAGACTCCTGGAAAATCAATCTACCTGAGGATTCTCCAAAACACAGGCCAAGTCTCTGCTGATGCCCAACTCCTACAGGATTATAAAACATTAGGCCATGAAAAAAGAAAGAAACTAAAAAAATCTCAAAATTGTCAGTAAATTTGATGTACAGACATTTAATAAGATTGCAACTCATTTTAAGAAATATTTTCTCAAGAAATAGTTTGAGAATTAAAAAGCTCAGAGTCCATCTAGCCCCAGCCCTTTATCTTCTTGCCTTCCTCAACACCAAAAAAATGGAATCCCCTGTAAAGCAAGAGAGCCCTCAGTGGCTATGGATGACCTGGAAGCAGAGCTGAAGCCTGGTGGCCAACAAGCTAGTGCTGAGGAGTGTATTTTTAAAACGTGTACTTTGCAAAGTTTTGGCAACATTTCCTGTTTCATGCTGACCTCATCACAATTATTCCTCCATTTCTGCCCAAGACCATCTCATCACAACAGTTTCTATCAGGAACTCCATGGTCCTGCTGGGTCCATGACATCTGGAGCCAAGATCTCCTGTAACCAGTCATGACAAGGTGCAGCAGAACCGCCTTCTAGAGACAGCTTGGGCAGCAGAGCTGCCTCCAGCTGCAGATCCTGAGCCAGAGACTCCACGTTTGCCTTCCAGCGCTGTCCATATCAGCATGATGATGCAAAGAAAAGACAATTCCTGTTTGACCCCCTCACCTGCCTCCCATACCGATAGCCGCTGTAGGGCAGCCAGTGCCCATCAGACTGAACGGGAACAGCAGCTGGATGTGACCTTGAGGTGTCCCCGGGCGCTGGAGCTGCACCCACAGGCAGGTTCCTGATCACAGGCAGCAGCTCAGCCCCCGAGCTGCCCCGCGCTTCCTGCGACCCAGTTCCACGCTGGGAAACTGGATTATGGCTCTCATTGATCCACTCGGTTTTCCGCTTCGATTTTGCTGGTGAAGCAGTGAAAGAGGTCATCTCTCTCTGCCGCATCTGCTTCCTACCTACCAAAGTGCAGAGCTTATCTCCTTGGAGTTCCTTGCTAGCAACCGAGAGCCAGACAGCAAAAATATCCTGGAACTGTTAAAAACAGAAAGTGTGACAAACAAGATGTGTTCATGGATACACAGAGCACCTTCCCAATCTGTACTTGCAAGGCTTAAAAAAGGGCTGCCAGCACATACTACAGACAGTATTTTATATTATCTTTACAGTGTAGTCCACAGCATCCATCACCAAGATGCTGGTGTTGGACAGACTTTTATTGTCAGCAGGAGATACCCATCACAGCTGAAGATTCTGTAATTACTGTTTCTTAACAGAAAATGGAAGATTTATTGTCTACATAATAGTCAATGAAGGTCTTTTCTGGAGTAGAATAGTGGCTTACTTACAGGCCTTTATCTATGTCTCATATTGTATTACACAAGATTGAATAGCTTAATTTTTTTAAGCTGGGATTTTAGGTAATGTGTGGATTGTCCAGAAGTAATTATAAGGACAGAGGCTACTTGTACTATCTGCTGTGCCTTCCCCAGTCAGCTGGTACAGGGCTACCAGTGGGGACTCTCTCCCTAACTGGACTGTTTCTGGCTGTATTTCTTTAAGTTATGAAACCACAGGTAGAGAAGATTTATATTTTCTCATTGGATAGAGGTCTTCAGCTGAGATCAAAGCAGTTAGCTATAACTGCAGAGAAAAGGTTGCAAAATAAATCCTAATTTATCAGTAGGGATTTTTCACCTCCTTAAAGTATGTGCCACCTATACTAAGCAACAGAGACAGGAAGGCAGGAAAAAAAATCATCCATCATTGCAGAAGCTGCTCTCATTCCCTGTTTTGCCATTAGCCACAACAGAAATCCTAAACACAAGACAAAATCTCTGTGCTGTGCATTATGTGGTCCTTAAAATATGTCTTTTAAATGAACACTGCATGCACAGTCAGGGATCCCACCACAGCAGTGTTTCTGCCTTCTCTCCATTCTCTTTCTCCCAGCTTCTTGTTAAAGCTGAGACCAGATTGTTTAATTCTAGAAATTTGAGGAGAAATCACAATTCCAGACAGGTAGAAAATGGCAGACAACACAAGACCAAATGACTCCAAACTGAAAACAGACAAAGACTAATGGGAAATAAAGAGCATCATTTATGAGTGAGAGTAATTAATCATGAGCAAGGATTGATGGACGAGCAGTGGAACCACTGACGCTTGAAGGATTTACACCAAAATTGAAAGTTTGATCTGAATAAGCTGCCCAAGATGCAACTGAGCCACACTGCATGAATTAACAGGTGAAGCCCATCATCTGCCAGATGGTAAGGTAGGTCCAACCACCCCGAAATCCAGGATTTCTCACAGGAGTAGGGGCTGGAAGCAGAGGCCTGACCTTCCCTGTGCTAACCCACAGGATGCCACCCTGCTGGCCAGCCCAGGCCCAAGGAGAAGATGCCAGTGTAACCCCTCTGCCTGCAGACTGGCACCACCTCACCACTTCAACCCTTCTCAGAAGCTTTAAGAACTAATCTAGGTGTTATGCAAACTTTTGGGACCAGGCTGAATTCCCACTCATGAACGTATTATGGGAGTTTAGTCATCACCTAAGCAGTTCTTGAGTGCAAGAGAATAAAAGAATAAATAAAAGGGAAAGTCCAGCTGTCATATAATCAACCACCAGAAACATGCAAGGGAAAAGGGAGGGAATAAGGAACAGTACTCTCTCCTTTTACCTCAGCCTAGCATTAAAAAGACAAGATACATTCCAAACTATAAGCCTCTATGAATGAAAAACTGGCAGAGTCAATAAAATATGAAGTAAGCCTAATTCATTTTTACTATATGACCTACTTTCAGCCAGTTTTGATTCACATGAGCAGCTAGAGCTTCAAGGTGGTGATTCGGCAAGGTCTGTTCATTAAATTCATTCTATTCTTTATGGCTTTCAGCTTCAAGGGATAAGAAAACACATTTCTGTCAGAGGCATTGGCCAAAAAGGTTCCCCCAGCACAAATGCAGCAGCAGCCAGGGGAAAAATGGGTATGAATGTAAATGCTGCTTCAGAACTGGAAGATGATGGGAATGAAGAAAAACTTAATTGCTGGAGGTGATGCCTCCTCCACTGCGCTCGGACACCCGCTGGGTCCCATCTGAGGCGCCGCAGGGCGGGCAGGGATGTTCTGGGGGGCACCAGGGTGATGGTCCCTGCTCCCCAAGCATCCCCTTGCTGCAGCCATGACTCAGCTGCCTGCCTCGAGGTGTCCTGCCACCATGCACCCCTCCGTGCCTACAAAGGAACAGTGACTGTTTCCCCTGACAGACCAGGATGTGACCCCAAGGTGCAGGGCTGGGATCGCTGTGCCACCACCCTGGCAGCAGGAACCCCCTTGGGGCTTCCCAAAAGCTCTCCCTCCCACCCTCTTACATGTTGGTGTAAGAGCCCTGACAGCTTTTTTTTCCCCCCACCTCTGTCTCCTCAGGAGGGGAAAAAAAAAGAGGAATTTGAAATAATCTGCTGGCTCTTAGTTCTTCATCACACCCTACTATTCCTGAAACAATAATGGGGATTGGATTTTAGATCAAATGCTGCAGAAAGTCATTTCCCGTTTTGATTGGAGCATCTTCTCCCCCCTGATTCTAAAAGGGCTGTTGATACGCTTGGGCTTAGCACGTAAATAAACACATTAGGAGCAAATATGGATGAAATTGAGCGTTGATTGATTTATCCTTAAATAACCACAGAGGTGATCTCCTCTCCTCACTGCAATACCAAGCAAGCTGGGTGCCTCACCTCTACACAGTCCAGAATTTGCAAAGCTGTGAGGAACTCAACCTAACCAAGAGAAGTCATTTGCTTTGTAAGCAGATACCTCATTCTGTTCAAAACAATGTGGTTTGACATCTCCCTGGCTAACCCTGACACCAGGGTGGCTATTCCAGAATAGCATCTCTATTACCTGCACTGCCTGGGGCAGCCAGGGATCCCAGGGGGGAAAGGAAGGATGGATGCACACTCAGATCCCGCCACTGCAGTTTTCACTGTCTGCTCAGTCCCAGCTTGAAGTACCTCCACCATTACAGAAAATTAGCAGGAAACAGTGTTTTGACAAAGGCTGAGAATGCTGCACCAGGACAACACAGCTCGGCAGGCGAGGCTGGAGTGAGCCACCCCTTGCCCAAGTCACCGCTGCAGAGATCAGTTACAGACCCTTCAGAACAATCTGCCAAAATAACAGTAATTAGAAAATGAAGAGTTCATTTCTGTGCTCCTCTCGGGCTGCTGGCTGACAGCTTTGCTCCAGCTGGAATGGAGGGCACTGTCACCTCAGCAGCCGCTGCCACGAGCTGCTCCCACAAAGGGCACCCCGGGCTCCTCCAGGAGCAGCCACGCTTCACCTCGGGCCAGGGCAGGAAAAGGCATCTGGCTAAGAAAGGGGAGCCTTGGAAGACCTCTCATTAAATATCTCCATGTGGAGTGAGCAGAGCTAGCTGGAACAGCAGCAGCTCATGCTGCAAAGACATGTTAAAAACAAAGCAAAACCTCAGAATGGGAATCAAAGCTTAAAAATACAGCACATTCCCCAGACAGGTATTGTGTTATACACACATTTTAGAGTGAAGGGAAAAACAAAGGGAAAAGGGATTTTTTTTTTTCAAGAAGGAAACCATAATTTGAATATTTTGGCTCAGAAGAATTTCCTTCCGTCATCAGCAAAGCAAAGGATCTGTGAGAAAATGTCCTTCCTGCAAAAAGGGGAAAAACAATTTCTGGCTAGAGGCTAAAAAATGAAGCAATAAACCCTCTAAAGCTCAACTGAATAAAATGCCATGAGAGCTTTTAGGCGGAGCTGAGCCTGACCTTAAGCCTGGCCTGGCTAACTGTAGCCTTCTCAGGAGATTAAATAAAAATAAAAAATCATGTCCTGTGCCTTCGTGTTTTGATGGACACACCCTCCTGGCATCAGCCCTGGCTTGCCACCAGTCAGTACACTTGAGACTGACTTCTGTTCACCTTGAAGCAAAACATGCAGCTGTACAAATGAGTTTTTCCATATTTTCAATGCAAATGGGGACTATTCAAAAAGAAGTTGATCTCAGCCTCCTAGGAGACATGGAAAGGTCACAGAGCAGGCTGCAGAATATTTTCCCAGCCTTCCTCAAAAAATATTTAAACTTACATGATTTCTCTATTTTAAGGCCTTCTCTGATGCTTCTTCCCATAAGTTCCAAAAAATAATCAATTAAAACTAAACCGCTCTACAAAAAGAGGCCACCTAAGGACAAGCAAGTGCAGGCAGGAAAATAGATTTCGGTACTTCTATGAACTCTGGCAGCAAAGACACGGGCAGATGGAAGCAGCAGCAAGGGAGCTCAGCGCAGCAGAGCATGTGCCCAGCGGGAGGGTGCCCAGGAGTGCCACCCAGCACCGGGCACCTCGCTCCACACACACAATTCCCATTCCTCGAGCTCGCTGCAGCAAAGGGCAGGGCCATGGGCTGCCCGGGGTGCCCACGGTGGGGGACACCAGGCTGCAAAGGAGAGTGGGGGAGGATGAGGGGATGCTGTGGGAAGCAGGGCAGCCCTGTGGCCGGGGAGCTGCCAAGGCTGCCAGCAGAGATGCTGCAGAATTGCGCTCGCTTGGCTCGGCACGGGAGCGGAGCTGCCTGTGAGTCACAGCTCTGCACCACTCGGCCCAGCTTCCCTCCCCTCCCAACTGGCTTGAGTATTAGATGTATTATTATTCCTCTCTCCTTTCCTTGGTTCTTTTTTTTTTTTGCCTCACTGGCTGTTTTACCGCTCGCCAAAATATCTTCTGCTCAAGGGAGGGAGCTGCTGAGGGTGAAAGCCGCGGCTGACGGGGAGCCTCCAGCCCCAGCCAGCCCCCACGGCCGCTGTGGAGAAGCATATAGCTAACGGACTTTTATTTTCCACTCAGTCAATCAGAAACTCCTTGTACGAGGTTTGCTAGTTCACGTAATGCTGCAATAACAAAACAGGTTTTCAGCGTTTAATTCACAACAAAAACCTCTAAAAGCCTCTAGTTTTCCATGAGCTCCCAGCTAATGGGACGTCTCCAACCTTTCCAGTGGGTCTTTTGTTTAGAGACTCAATATCTGGCACATACTTCTTGTCTCCTTTCACCTTCAAAAATAAAGATCTATAATAATTAATATTAAACTGAGTTAACAGAGGCAGGAAGACTAAGTGGCAGACCTGCTGCTATCTATGGGAATGTGCTACCCAGAAGTTGATGGGAACAGACCCACAGAGGTGCTCTCCAGGCACCAGAGCTCAGTGCAGATCTTTGGGCTATGAGTCCATTTCTCAGGACAATTACTTAATGAAGATGGGGATGGGCTCCAGCTGGAACACGATGCACCAAGTGATAGCTAACGTGGCCACTGGTGTTGGTTGGATGCACAAACATGCTGGGGGGGTTTGAAAGTGCCATGGAGTGTAAATCATCCATGTTCAGGGTTTGCATGGGATCCACCAAATCCCAGGTTATGGGAAGAGCCCACAGGTGGTACCAAAGGTAAGCGTTCATCCTGAACACACCACAGAAAGAGGTATTTGAAGCTGTTCGAGACGAGGAGATGCCACCCATCTTTGACCAGACAAGAGATGCAGCCTGGGCAGGCACACACAAATGCTTTCGGTCCTACCCTCAGGTGGAAGGCAGCACCTAAAGTCAGCTGGGCAATTCAGTCTTGTCTCCCATCTTGGCTGCTGCCAGAGGGGCTGATGAGTTACCTTCAGGAAAAGTGGTTTGCCCCATTCCAACAGCTTGTACAGGCCACAGACAGACACAGAGATGCCACCAGCAGAGCAGAGTCAGGCCAGGCTCTGCAGAAAGGGGTTTGCTGCTCTGACTGAGCAGCTACAGCTTCTATGGTTGTTGTCATTCAGAAGCCAAAGCTGCCCATACACAAAGTGAACTAAATCAGTTCACACAGCGAACCCTGTAGCACTACAGAGTCACCTTCCTCTGCAGAAAAATGCTGCTCTTCACAGATGCCTTCAGCTTGTTGAGATCTAAGGTGTGTCTGCATCCTCCATAAAAGACCACAACTGGTGCCAGGCCCTGGGAACGCACAGATTGTGTGTGACGCCACCAAAAACTATCCTGGGTCCAGGTAATCTGTGCCCACAGCTGCCCTCTCACTCAGCTCCCTTTTATCCATTCTTCAAAGTCTCCCCTGATGCTTCTAAAGTGATCTCGTTCCTGCGCTGAGCCAGTTAAATTTGTTGTCATCAATTCTGCACTCACACAGGTTTTCTCCTCTGCTGCTGAAGACAGACCAGCTTCTCTGCAGGATCCCAAGGCCTGCAGGGACCATAGCCAAATCTGCAGAGACCAAAGAGACCTCCTTCCTTTGCACTCTTTGCATCAGCAAGGGCTCTTTAGAGGATGGAGCAACTGCAAAGCTCATTCCCCCGGCTAACACCCTTCTCTGTCTGCACTGAGTGCTGAGACTTGTCTGGTTTTTTCAGCAGCAGCTTTCACCCAGTACTCACCCCAAAGCCAGTTTTTCTTTGAGGACTCAAGGTCAGTCAGACCTTGGGAGAGGCAGAGGGTGTCTGCTCTAGGAGTGTTTCTGCACACACAGGGCACAAATCCCAGGTGAATGAGATAACCTACATGCTTCAGTAACTGACTTGGGCTTACCCAAACATGCCCCACAATCCTCACACCACAAACCCTTTGCTAAATCCAGTCTTTCCTGCTTCAGTTGCACCTCTACTTTTCCCCCTGAGTGAATCCCTTTTCTTTCACACCATTCTCTGCACTTCCACTCCTTTTGCTAAACTCAGTAGTAGATCTTGTGGTAGCCTCTAATAGGGGACATCAATAAAACAAACCAGCCTTGCGAGTCTTTTGTTTTCCAGTCAGACATATATCTGCTTTCTCCCACGTAGTACTATTTTCCTCTAAGCACCAGCTCAGCTGAGGGACTCCTGCATCACTGCTGCCAGGCTGACATCATTTAGATGGATGTTGTGGGGCCAGTCACCCTCGAGAGCTGCCTTACTCCTCCATCATTTGGAGGGGCTCATCTATTACAACCATTTCCCTTCACATTTTCCTTCACCACGCTAGCAAATTATCACCATCCCTACCACATGCACTATATTTGCCACACATTTCTAGGTACCTCTGCTCCAAACAGTTTTATTAGAAGCCTTTGTACCCATTAAGGCCTGAAAGGATGAGTGCCAGTGGCCTTTTGGAGGTTAATCCACAAGAGATCAAGAGAGTGCAAGGCATTCTGTCTATTCAAATTACTCATTTCGCAGTATAACAGTATGAATATTAATATTGTCCATTGGAAAAGTGTGTTAATTAGGACGCTGACAGTTTTTTGGACCATTGCCACACAAAATAAGCACTCAGGAGTACGTGACTATTCAAGCCCAGGTCCCAAATTGCCATTTACAACAGTGGCACACTCAGTTCAAGAGCCAAATCACCAAAATAATTAACAAGGGAATAGCCTACAGAAGGTTAATGTTACTTATTTTTCCACTCCTAATTTCAGTTATTCCCCTTCCTAGTAAAACAGTATTTAACCAAACCACAAATAATTTGCATAGCACACACGTGCAGGCTGCTGGGAGGTTTTTAAGTAAACAGAACAAATGCCTCATTAATAACTAAGTGCCAAGAAATGCAGAAAGAATTTTGTACCAGACTACGAAAACCAAAGTAGTTTATTCTTCTGAGGCTTGCCTTGGATTAAACACTATGCTCCTTTGATAAGACTGGTTTGGACACATGAGAAAAGGAGAAGGCAGGTCCACGTATGTACAAGACAGAAACTTGGGATGTTGTTGCAGTTCAGACACAAGTTTTTTATGCAGGTAAAGCTTTCACAAGCTCAGGGAGAGGCCTGGTCACCGGTACATTAATAGCACAGAGATGATCTTTAACAGATATGATATTTCTCCTTTCCAGTTTCTGTTACTATTTTTAACCTATAGCATGGATATGCAACCTTCACTTGTAGTCTGCTGATCTCAAGGCTACTCTTCATTTTCTGCCAGCAAAATGAAAGGTTAGCTACAGACCAGACCCCAGGAAGGCCTCCCAGATGCCTGGGTATTTATGGACCTGATAATCTGCACGTCAGTGAGCATCTTGCCACAGAGGAAGAAAGCAGAACTGCAGACCAGCAGCCCTGGGCACCACTGATCACCACCAGGAAACCAACAATGCTCCCCCAAATGCTTGAGATTTGAAAACACACTTTTTCTCACAATGCAATAAAACCCAAACATTTTTAAGTTGTTGCAAAAACAAGATCTTCACCGATGGGTCCAATCTGAATGAAAAACCCATTGGTTTTGGTTGGACGTGGTGTTTTCCCAAGGTGAAGGAGAAGCACACTTGATCCCCTGGATCTTTCTCCTTCTGCTTCAGGGATTTTCCTTTGGGATCACTTTAAGTTGGAAACATAAATTCAAATTTCCCATCTGTGAAGCCACTGCTATACCACAGTTATTAAGGGTCAAAGTCCTTCTACTCCTCAAAGAGGTTACAGCCAAAACCTGTCTTCACAAACTAGGGTTTCTCAGCATCACGGGACTGACAAAACTTAGTGCCATCCTGTTCAATACCTAAAATAAGCTAATTTTTCCTCATACCCATCAGTCAAGAGACCCAGTTTCTCCTGCAGGACCTTCAGCAAAGATTCCCAGCCCCATTTATGAAAACAGACACTTGAAAACATCTGCCAGAGACACAACTTCACTTTTAGAAGCTCTTGGTGCCCTGACCTGCAATGTAAGTCAACAAAAGACTGAGGTCTACCAGCAGAGCTGCAGATCAGAACCCTTTCTGCCTCAGTGTAAACTAAGGCATCTAAAATTAAAGCAGACTCCTGCAAGTGAGGATAACCAGGGCCTCTGGTATTTGCATTCCCAGCTTGACATAGGGGGCTGCAGATGAGATTTTGCATGTGCACGTACACACGCAGGCTTGGGGTGAGAGAAAGGCTCAAATACAAAGAATTTCAGGCTATTGAAGACCGTTAGTTGAAAGCAGCTGCAGAAACCTTTGGTAATTCCCTGGGTTACTGAGCACTTTGCTGCTTAAATCTCCCCCTGGCCCGAGCTATTGCTTGTCACCCACCAAAAGCTAATCCTCTTTTTCTCTGATTTCATCTCTATCTTCTCTTTCTCCCCTCTCCATACAAGTGCAAAGCACCTTTAATCTCAATTTCAGATGTACTTTTCATGATGCTGCAGATGTGTTATCTGCCACTGCCAGTATTTGCCACCTGTTTCTCCTTAAAGGACACTGCTTGACCTTGTAACAGCTTCCATGCCTCCAGCTTTAGAGGCTGAGCCTTTCTATTTGAATGGATCACAAGTAATCACTTTTCTGTTTCCATTATTAGCAGTGAACCAACTAAAGAGAGTGCTCCTGCTTTGTTGGTTTTTTTCCCCCCTCCAAATGCAGCATTTTTCCCGGGCAGAGACATATTATGGCAATTCAGACACTGACAACTGTGTAAATCACACCCAGGCAAAAGTTATTGATGACCTCATTGCAGTAAAGCATGAGCAGATCAGGCTGTCCCATGGTATTTTGATCATCTGAGAGCCCTGAAATTGAAAGTTGCAGGCTCCATTTTGCTTGGAAACCTAACAAAAGACATTAACTGTGACAAAAGGCACTTAGAACATCTCTTAAATTATCTCATTTCACACCAGCAGTAACAAATACTCATTTTCCTTTATTAACATACTCTCCTTGCCCGTAACTGCTCTCATTTTTCTAGTTTTGAATTAAAAGGCTTTCAAGCTATTGATCCCTTCTGCTGGAATTCTCTTCTCCTGTTTTTATTAGTTCTTGTACACAGCCTAATTTGAGTGATATGAACAGTGCATCCAACACAACCACCTCTCCAGCAGACCTGTCTCCCAGGAGTCGACGTGATTAATCTCTCCCGTGCAAGACAAGTCACGTTCCACAGCCCCAGCTCCTCCACACTGCTGGTGCGCTCAGAATGGCACTCTCACATCTCTTATTAAATTATGTAATTACCTTATTTCTTCTCAAGTGCCTTCCCAAACAGGTTGTAGACAGTCACCAGTGAGGGAAGAAGAAAACCCAATACTGGGAGTGACCGCTGGAGCTTTCAAGAGCATTTGCTCTTGCCTATCACTGGATTTCTCCCCTTGCCAACTCAGCTATGGGCTCCCTGAGCCCAAGGAACATTCCCTAGCACTGGAATAGCGCTGAAGGCAGTAATTAGCAGAGGGAAAGGCACACACTGCTGTGGCTATGCCAGAAGCTGCATCCCCCCCCACCCCGAGGGATGCAGGATGCCCTCACAGCTGGCTGGGGCTTCTTGCCCCTCCAGTGGCAGGCACATCCCACTGCCAGGGGCTCAGCCAGCTCAGGGTGGGGCTCACACACTGCCCCCACTGTTTTTAAATCCAACTGGTGACATACAGAGGCCTCGCTAAACACAGCCCCAGGCACCGTATCACAGGTTTGGGGCTCTCTCTAGAAGAAAGAGGGCAGATTTGAGGAGGAAGGGTAATCTTAGACACATGGTGTAGCCCAAAATTGCACTCTCTTTGAGCCCTTTGGCTAATCCCCTGCCAGGTGCCCTCCGCAACCCTGTATCTGCTGTGGAACAGCATGGGTGAAAAGCACCACATTTCCTTGGCCATGGCAAGTTTTAGCTACTACAGGCAGAAGCAAGTAAAAGAGACACAAATCAAGCTCAATCCCCAAGATTGCCACAAGGGGGAAAAAGGCTGGAAGATGGAGGTGGTGCTGTGGTGGTTAACCAGGGGGAGGAAATGTGTTGTGCTTTCTCTGCACAAAGCTAAATGCCAATGATTCACAGAGCCCAAGACAGCCCAGGCCAAAACACGTGAATGGCTTGAGAACCAGCCTCTCCCTGCCCCTCCTCAAGCAGAAAGCTGCAACCTGGCTCTCCTGGGACTGCACACGCCAGCACAGCAGCACACGTGCAAATCCATTTGCAGACCGAGGAGTTACAAGGCAGCCAGCATGAAGGAACAATGTACCACCCCCATCCATGGCGGCTTTTAAAGGCTGAACAGTGACAGACCTTGAATCCAGCTGCTCCTGTGGGGGCTGAACTCCATGGGCAGCATCACTGCTGGGGAACAGCCATGCCCTGCACCACTGCCCAGCTGAGTGACCTCCCTGAGATGCCCACCACCCCTCCAGCCCCCAAATCAGTGTGGGTGCTAAAGGCAGAGAACCTCCATATCACACCATGACTATCCCAACAGATGCTGGCTTCTGTCAGTTAAAATACCATTAAAAATACTGGAGGAGTGCTTTCAGCAGGTGTACGAGGGCCCAGCTCGCTGCTGGGATGCTGCAGGATTTCCAGCTGATGCTGAGTGTTTTCTGTGTGACCAGGACTCACCCACTGAATGCTGTCCTCCTTCAGTGCCACGGATCAAGACTCTTGCATTTTGGGCAGTTTCATGACTACAGCAAACAATGCTTCTGCAGAGTCCAAACACGTAATCTGACATTGTGTTTCAGAAGCCTGTTTCTCTAACACAAGATTTCCATTTCCTTTGGCAAACTACCCCTTGTGTTAGCCCTACTGGCATTCACATACACAATTCGCAATTCATCTGGAACAGGCTATTTACAGAAATTCTGCTGAACTGGCTGTCTTTCTATTAGTTATGTAGAAAAGAAAAGGTTTGGCCTTGATCCTGGACCTGCTCAATTAAAGTGTGAAAGGGAAAATCTCCGAAGCCCAGGAACGCAAAGGCATTTCCACTGGTGCTGCCCACTTCAACTACAGCTATAATTGCTCTAGAAAAATGAGAGACTAATGGGAAGTCCAGCAGAATTTACAATTTTTCCTAAGCCCTGATCACTCTTATTAAATTTCTACCTTTGGAAAACAAAGATGCATTTCCAGCCTTTCGTGCTGTCCATGAGAGCTTTAAACTCTGAAGAGGTTTTTTCTGTCCCACGTGGGGATGGGGGAGGTTGGCTGGAGACTTCTGAATGCTCAAGTTAGGTACTGAATGAGGCATCTTATCCTCAAATAATGGTTTTGCTCAGGGAGAAACTGCAACACTAAGGAAAGTATTGGCATAAAGACTTACAAACTGCAAGATATGCCAGAGTGGAAACCTCCAATCTTTTCCAAAGGGCACGCAAAGCAAGAAGAGTTAAGCTGGAGGGATGAAATGGCTCCCTGTCCACATCTCACTCTGCTGGCCCCAGAGACCAGGGCAGAAGTGATGTTGGTCTCTCCCAGCACATCCGCCTTCTCCGTTTCCTTTGCCGTTGAGGCTGATATGTTCAGCCTCTCCTCAGACACAGCCACGTTAAGTTTGGGGCTTTTTAAATGTAAATCAACACCGCCACACAAGGCAGTGACCTGAACACAGGCACAAAGCCCCACCAGTCCAACGCTCTGGTCATTACAACATCATCAGGAAAGCTAAGGATAGGGAGCAGAGGCCTTGCAATGAATTCCTAGCTTTCCCTTCCAACCCTCCCACTACTTACCATTACAACAGGCTTCTGGAGGAGGAGCTCAACTGAGAGATGAGTGTCAGAAATTCCCATACCATCCCAAACTTGAGGCCTCTACCAGGAATCCCTGCAGACCCCAGGATTGCTTGCCTAGATGAAGGAAGCACTCTGAAGTTCACACACCAACAGTTATGGCAAGGAAAACACCATATCAACCTGTGAGGAACAAATCACTCCTTTTAACTAATAATTAGGCATCCACGAGTCAGTATTTTTTTAATGTATGTTTTATTGTATAATCCTGACCTCATTTGCTCTAGATACCATGTAGGCAAACATAAAATACATTTGTTCACACTGACCCTGTTAATAACCATTACTGAAGGGAGAAGAAGAACTGTAAGGAACTAACACCACTTGTTTATTTGTTTATTATAAACCAGACTTATTGAAACAATATCCCCACTCAGCACTAAATGGGAAAAACAAGAATTACATCAAACTAAGGCCACATCTACTGAAATGAGATGAGATGGGACCATCATCTGTTCCCTGCAGCCCAGGTGGAGCATCTCTTCCAGTGACAGCAGCACTTCCCACTAATGGGCCTGGCCCAGCCAAGGTGCTTCTGCCTCTCCATCTTAGTGCCCATAGAGAGCTAAGAAAGCCAGCACAGCTTCCAGATCAGGCCTGTGGGCAGCTGAGTAAAATTAACTATAGGCATCTGATACCCAACTCTGTCCTTTACAAAACCGTCTCCCTTCCACAGCTCCCATTTTTGAACACAATGGGCTGGATTACCTCGCTGTCCCTTTTTGTCCCTTTATGCCCAGGTCATTTCAAGTATCACTCAGTATCCAGGTTCACCTTTAAAGTGGGTTAAAAAAGAAGAGGCTTGCAGAAGGTTATTCTTTTTGGCATCTCACTGCCAGGGGTCACAAACATCCCTGTAAGTATTAGAAACTGGGGCAAAGCAGCATCCCCTCCACTCCGAGCTGCTTCTCCTGCTGATGTCAATGACTCCTGGTGAAATCCCCCAACCACACAAATGAACTAACCCAACAACCCAGGAGGATCCTACAGCCCCACACTAAATCAGAGATTCACACCAAGAGACAGCCCACCAGCCCCAATCCAGCACTTAAATTTCTCAATTTCTTGCAGATCTGTGGGCCACTTCTGAGTCTCCTGGATGCATCCCATCACAACCTCTCTGCTGGGAAAACCAAGGCAACACATGAAAACACATTTACCAACACACATTTAAGAGCTCTGCCCTGCTCCAATGGAGAGCAAAAAAACCCTTGGGAAGTCTGAGAATACCAGCAATCACTGGGCCATCAGCACACAGGGCTGTAGCCCAGCCCAAGGCAGATGACTGTGTAAGCACAGGGGCTGGGATGCTCCACGCCCAAGGGCGAGAGCCCTGGGCACAAGAAGAGGTGGCTGTGGCACCTGACAGGACTCTCGGGGCTGGATCACCACAGCTCATGCCCACAAAGGCTCAGGTCCTCCCACATCCCTCTCCAGCTGATTGCAGCACTGTCTGCAGCCCAAACTGATCTCCTGCCCAGCCACCTACACATGAGCTGAGATGGGCTGGAGACAAGGGCATGTGAGGATGGAGCTGGGCTTCTAGCCACACACTTCCTTGTGCACATTTCAACAGAGGAATTTAAGACACCTAAAGAAACACAGAAAATCTGAAGACTTAAACAAAGCAAAAAAAAATTTACACCAATCTGCCATTCTTATGCAAGAAGAGGAAAAAATCCCACAACGTTTGGAAGCAGGCTGTGTTTGCTTGGCACTTTCCATCTTTAGGTAATTAGTGTAAAGGGCTTCCCAGGTAAACCTAAGAATAAACGGCAGATTTCAAGAGAGACACCATTCTCTCTGCAGTGAGCCTTCAAAGCATAACCAGGAGAAGCTGCAGAGCTCCAGCAGGCTCCCTGTAGGCATCGCTTGCCTCCAAGTCCTCAGGGTCAGCCACAAGTCAAGCTGCATCAAAATCTGGAGTGACAAAAAAAACCCGACAAGCAAGAAACGTCCCTGAAGACAAACACCACAGCATTTGCAAATGCTTCAAATCCACAGCCTGGACCAACGTCTACAGCTTGCTGCTCCTCCCATCCCCTTCTGCAAGCTTTCTAAAAAGCGCCTTCCTAGCTGAGAGTGGCACCTTCAGAGCTGGGAGGAACAAAACACCTCCCAGCTCCAAAACCTACTTTTCAGCGCTTCTCTCGGTTGTTTTCCTCAGCTGACCTAGTAGCAGCTGCTCTACTTGCTCCTCTGGGAATCAGCCTTGCTCCCAGCATTTTGTTTCCAAAATGCTGGTGCAAGGGCACCCAGCCTCCTCATCTCCTCATAGATGGATTTCCAATGCTGGTACAACCCAGTTCTGTCCCCCCCAGACCCCCCCCAGTGTTGCTCTGTTTCTGATAATATCAGAAGAGGGGTAAGGACAGGGCTGGGAATGGAATGATGGGAAAGGAGACGAGAAGAGGCATTTAGCAAAGTTCACTGGAGAAGTCCACAGCAGTGAGAACCTGGCCCCCATCTCCCTGTGCACTGCACCAGGCTCCAAGACACTAAAAGAGCCTATTACTTCTTAAATATCCAAGTTTACAACTGCAGAAATAGCAGGAACCAGCTTCTGCTGAGAGCACGAAGCTCCTCACCTGCGTCCCGCAGCCCAGGGTTACCATTAGAGGGATAGAACCTAAAAGCAAGTATTTTTTGTAACCCACCCGAGCCTTACAGTACCCACACCTCACCCACCAGCCACAGCCACGCCCTTGTAAAATACTGCTGGTAAGATACTACAGTGAGCAGAGCACCGGGAGCTTCAGCAGACAAGAAGCCACCGCTCCCAAAGCAGAGTGATGCTTTCACATGCAATAACCCCAATTCTGAAAGCTGGCTCTTTTCTAACCACCTCCCCCACACGGCACCCCAGGTCTCACTTTCAGCGTCCTCACAAAAGATCTGACAAAAGACAAGTCTGAGTTCCCAGTCCAGCCATTCCTCTGGGACAGGAGAATGTGGCACTGGACACGGGGCTTGCTCCTGTTATCTGCAAAGCAGCTGCTTGCACAGAGCACCTTCTAATGCCCGCAAGCCAAGGAGAGGGGGCTTTGTTTATAACATGCCCCTGTCCCTATCTGTGCCTGGCACCCACACAAATGGCACTGCAAGACCCACCACCACATTCCCCATGCTTTATAGCACCACCAACTTCACTTGGCATCTTCAAAAGCAGCTTTTTTTAACCCTAAGACACTACAGATATTTTTTGTCCTGCAGAACTGTGCAGTATTTACAGAATCAGAGCATCCAGCAATGCAAGGGACACTGGACAAATGTCACTGCACAGATGCATCAGTCTGCTCCTGACCTTCACCCTGCCCTTTCCCTTCACAAACTCGGCAGGGAGGGAAAGAGAACAGAGATTCAAACAGAGGCAATACAGAAACATTTTTAATCACCTTTTATAACCTGCATTCTCCAGGACTGAAAAAGCACCTTTCCCTTACATTATTCAGAAAGCAGCAAAGCTAATGTGACATATTGGTGCGTAGGTGTGTGGGGGCTGGTTTCTTGTGGGGGGAGGGAGGGCTGAGGGCTCGCTCTGTATTTCAGAGAAATGAAGCAGCACAAGATGTACCAGTTGCTCTGGTAACAAAGCTTTTGCCTTTTTTTTTTTTTTTACTTTTTTTTTGTAAGAATGAAGCATCATTTTAAGCATTTTTTAGTTCAGACTTCCTTGCCTGCATGGCAAAAACAAATCTGCATTTCAGAAACACACACACTCCATTTGAGTCAGCACGGAAAGGACCTTCTCCTCCAGAGCTACTATAACATCGTGGGGAAGCTGCTAAATTGAGGTTGCCCGTTTTCCTCCTGATAAGGCTACAGGAGTTATCACACACCAGTATTTCAGCCCAGCCCCTTCCTGCAACCCAGAAAGGGCTGATAAAATCCCAGCACCACCTGCTAGGCAGTGCCTGTGGAAGCAGTGGAGACCCCAGCCCTGGTGAGCATCCCCACACGGGAGCACCACCATCCTCTCTGCCAGCACACGGAGCCATCCCAGCAGAAATAATGGCTTAATATTTAATACTGTGCTTGTAATACAGAAGGATTATAAAGCAGCTTGTAAGTCTTGCAAATCCGTTCAAACTCACAGACCATCCCTGACCTTGAAGGTGATGAGCGGCCAGTGCTCGCCCACAAGGGTCAGTGTCCGGATGTGAGTGGTCCAGCCAGCACCAAAACCAGGCCAGAGGAAGGACGAGCCTGGGACAGGGCAGGGTGGGCAGACACAACGTGCTCCCCTGCCTCAGCCCCCTGGAGAAGGCTTTCAGAGCAGCACCAAACCATGGGGAAAGCCTGGAAGCTTCCCAAAGCAGAGGGACCAACCCCTCATGGGAAGTGACCATCAGAGCATGGATGGCTACACACATTCACACCCGTGTGGTTACACTCAGCCTGCCCTGCCCTGCAGCAAAAGCAACCTCTGAAGAGCTTAAAAAAAGACTCAAAGCTGAGGATACAACACCAGAACCACCAGCGCGGCTCAAGTCACAGCCAACCTCGCAACATCACGGTTCATTTTATAAACATGAAGGTAGGAAAAGAGAGATGCTCACAGTGCACCTTCAAATGCCATAGCTGTCTAGGGTTAGAGCTGCTTGTTTAGACTGCAAGATGATGGGGCTCTGAATTCCTTCAGCAGCCTGTGAATGGGGGCACCAGGTGCCCCTGGTGTGCTCAGGACCAGCAGCCAGCACCGCAGGCCAGCGGCTGGGACAAGGGTGGGTGGCTGGCAGCACGACCTGCTCTGCAGGCACTGGTGTGCACACGTTCAGTCTGGCCCCTCAAGCAAGGCACAGCAGTCAGTCTGCAGCTATAAAAGCTGTGTATGTAAACTACAGTTAATTCTTACAGCAACAGCCCCCAGGAAATATTAATTGTGTGCAGCATGGTAGCTTCTTCCACACAGCTAAAGCAACAGTGATTAATTATCAAGCTGTTGACCATCAGCCTTTCAGAAAGGGCGACAATAAACCAACTGATGATTAAAAACAATTACTGTCATTCTTGACTCAGGCTAATTACCTGAACTCCTAAGAATGACCCAGGAACCTGCAGAATTTCTGTTCTCACTTGGGCTGATGCAAGGGCCCGGCACTCCATCAGCAGCACCCAGACTGAGACAGACGTCAGGCAAGTTAATAAAATAGGGTCAAAAGTTATACACTCTATTTCCTCATATCCACCCTCAAGAGTAAGTTAAAGGGAAAAGGAGCCTTCTAAATGTCTTTCCCCAGGATATTCACCTGCTACCCCACCAGCCTGCACTGGTGGAATGCCTGGAGATGCCAGGAGGAAGGATGCCACTGTGCATGGAGTGCACGAACAGCACCCAGGAGTTCAGGACATGCATTATCCCTCCTCCTCCTCTGGCATCTGCAAGCGCCAAGCCAACATTATCAAACACAGCCTTGTGCCTGGGACATTCCCAAAGGTTTGTCTCAGGAATCAAATTGTCCCAGCAGTCCTCCTGCTCCAAGCGCTCCAACAGGTGACCTTGGATTTCAAATATTTTATTCACTTTCTGATACCCACACACCTCAACATCTCCATCCACTAGGTCAAACCTGAGCATTTTCCCCCAGGAGGATGGGCCCTGACTTTGGGCAATTACCAGCTAGGCAGTAAGTCCTGAGTAAAGACCCTGCGATGCATTTCTTCAACCTTTTCCCATGTGTATTGTACCCCAGACAGACAGACAGAGTACAACAAAAAGCAATTGCAAAACCCACATTCTCTTCAAACAGCTGCCTCACTTGGGCTGGCAGAGGACATGGACAGCCTGTGGGCAGCCAGGAACCTGGAGAGGTTCTCCACCTGCCCTGGGGTGGCTCCCAGAGGTGATTCCCCTGCCCCATCACGTGGTGATGATAAAGAAGCTCCTTGGAGGGCCACAGCTGACACGGGCAGCACGTGGATCCCACACGCTCTGAATTACAGCACAGACTATTGCTGTGTAATAGCTTGGTGATTATGTGGCATTTACCAGATAATTAAGCAATCAATAGTTATTGTGCAGTTACAGAGGTGCCCACATACTCTATCTTGTACCCTGTAAAATAAAACCCTGCTGAAGGTGTAAATGGAGAGCCACATCCCCAGGGCACAAGGCAAAGCAGCACTTGGCATTAATGACCACTGTCCTCCTGGCACAGTTGGGAAGAAGCACGTGAATATGTAATCTCGACATCATTTACTTCGAAGTTGTAAAATACACTAGATGAGAGGTACAAAGGTCATCATCTGATCTATTTCCTGATTCTTTTTCTCACTACTGCAAAGGTGAGCATCAAAATCCTTCTTGGCTGACACCATCCATGGGCCATGGTGTGCATGGCCATAGCTAAGCCCATAAAAACACTGGGGGATTGCTCTTGTTTTTCCAGTTACTCAGTGCACAGTAAGTAGCCCACTGCATGTGTCCCCAGGCTTTGCACCCATCTATTGGACAGGTATTTCTGAGTAGGCCAGTGTCCTTCTCCTTTGAACCCATGTATTTATTGGTGTTGGACACCCCACTGGTTGTGGCCTTGATCTATCCAGGCAATCTAAGCACACGCAGTATTTTAAGGAGTATTTGTTTGCTCTCATGCAGAGTAGATATAAACAGCAATAATAATGTTCTGGGACATAAAAGCAGCATTTCCTCAGAGCAGTTTAGGTAATGCTCTGAAGGATCTCACTGAGTTTTGTGTTTAGAGTTGCTTTCAGCCATCAGCTAAAAACCAGTGAGGCAAAGGCTTAATTCCCAAGTCCAACTCATTGTATTCCTGATAGTCATTTCCTTAAACACCTGTAACAAAAACAAAATCCAAGGACACAAAAATTCACTACTGCAACAATGTCTG
The DNA here is from genome assembly GCA_013397315.1 of Donacobius atricapilla. Lineage (NCBI taxonomy): Eukaryota > Metazoa > Chordata > Aves > Passeriformes > Mimidae > Donacobius > Donacobius atricapilla. Next base: position 339,299 of record WBMY01016106.1, read on the forward strand.
GCACAGAAGCTAGCAAGTTCTGAGTCTTTCATCAAAACCAGTTTACAATCTGTAACATCAGATGCAAGATTATTAGAAAATAAAGAAAAGCTTCTGATTCAATTAGAGAGAGAAATCATCACCTGTGCAGTTCCTCATTAAAATAAAAATCGAGCTATTCACAAGAGATGGTTAAGCAGTGAACAAGGAGTGTTATTTCTCTCTGCATTTTTCTATAGCAAAGATCTTGTGGTTGGGGTTACAGAAGTAAGAGCAGAGCAGGTTGCTGCTGAGAGCTCCTGCAGCACCTAGGTGTCACTGGGGTATGGCCAGAGCTGCAAAGAACCAAAGAGTTATTTTAACCTGCTGTCCTGAGCAAAGAAAGACCTTTACTTGAAAATGCAGAGGTCAAATCGAACCTCTGTTAACTTTGCCTCAAGCACAGGGCTCAGAGAACAAGGCTTTAATTCACAGAAGCACTGTGAACCACCTGAAAGGGATCTTCAAGCCATGACCCAGAAAGTGGGATCAAAGCAGCATCTCGACACACACGCTCTGGCAGTGGGTGCCCTCCTTCTGGGAGCTCTCAAGGTGCACCAGGCTTGGCCAACACAACTCTCCTACGAGCAAGGAGAAGGCAAGTGCTGTGCCTCCCCAGCCGCTCCAGCGCAGCAGGTGCTGAGGCTCGCTCCATGAATCCCTGCTCCCTGAGGGCTCCCGGAACTGCGGTATTCCCAGGCACTTTGCAGGCTCCTCAGCCTGCTGGGCTGTGAGATTGTTCAGCAGCCAGAACATAACCATGCCCTTTATCCATGGGATCAATGGGAAGTTTGCACCTTGCACATTTCCCCCTAGCTCCTGGGCAGGCCAGCTGGTTACCACCAGGACACCTGCAGTCTCAAGCACAAACGTGGCCATGCAGCAGTGTTAGACATTGCTGCTAAATCAGATTTTCTACAGGAAACATCAAGGCTGCAGCACACAGACATAAAACGTTATCCCCTGCCTGGAATAAACATCTCAATTCTGTCTCTTTCCAACAGCAAAATTGCTTTTTTTGCTTCAGAGAGGGACCAGCCATGAGAAGAGGGGGTGATGCTCACCAGGTGACTGCTCCTGGCTGAGAGCACAGGGGTTGGACTTACACAGCTCGGGCTGGCAGCCAGCACCAGAACCCAAAAACACAAGCACAGGCACGAAGAGCCTCTAGGAGGGCAGCAGTGGTGCATGCACCTCAGGTAGCACAGCACAGAGGGGTAGGTCACCACCCCTGCAAGGGTTTAACAGATGTGCAGATGTGGCACTTACGGACACCATTTAGTGGTGGGCTTGGCAATACTGGGTTATTGTCTGGACTCCATCTTAAAGACCTTTTCCAAGCGAAATGATTCTGTGAACAGTCCAGCCCTGCCTGAGAGGGGTTTGGAAATGGCAGTGGAACAACCATCTAATTACAGAGGACGCTGCTCCTAGGTATGGATCACTTCTAAGGGCTGACTTAGAATGGAGCCAGAAGGTCTGTGCGTCTTGAAAGTTGATCCATTTGTTTTGCTGCAAGAGATAAATACAGCGGTGGTATCTGGAGAAAAAGAATTGCAGAGATCTTATTTCCACGCTGGGTTTTAGGGTGGGACAACATAAACAGTTATGTATGTTTTATATCAAAGTCTCCTTTTGTTTATAGAGCATGTGCTACTCTGGGACTCCAGTTTGAGAGAGCTGTGAAGTCAGGCTTAGCCTGAGCTCATACCTCAATACTTACTAATTTGGTTTGGACAGCAACGTTTTCCCCTACACCCCCGTCACCATCCCGTCTGGCACCAGCACCACGTGAATCACACCGAGGACAATCCGGTTACTCCAGCAAGTTAAAAACAGTTAGGAGGAGGATTTTCCCCTTGTGCAGCATGGGAAAAAGGAACACAGGAACAATTCAGCCTACACTTGGGACATTTCTGGGTGGTTTTTTTCCCCTTTGAGGTAACACACAGAAAGAATCAAACTGAGCAAGAGGAAACCCGATCAGCTGAGCCACACAACCAGCAGCACCAGCTTATTTCCCTTTTTTGCTCTCCACAAAAACACAACGCTTTGAAAAGGCCGTTACAGGCACATAGTTTCCACAGATTGTTAGAAATATGAACCAGTTAAAATTAGGTCACCTTCCACCGTTATTTTAGCAGCTGAGAAGAAAAACAGTTCAGAAGGGAGCTCCCATGGCAGGGAGCACATGGTGGGAAAACAATGAATACCAGAGGTGAAGGCTCCCTGGAATATAACCTTGATAAGAACAGCTTTGGGGTGGGGCAGTTTTTCCTTTGTTTTCGTTATTTTTTTAAAAAATCGGTTCCAGTTCAAAAATTCACACATTTAAAACTCCGGAAGTTCCAGTTCATCTTCGGTTCACTTCAATCCCTTGATCCTTCTACTGACACGATTAGTCTACAGCAGCAGGAGGATGGGGGAATCTTGGCTCTTTAAACACCATTCTCTTCAGCAGGGGCAGCTCGCTGTCTTTTAGAGCATGATAAGCAAGAGCTGTGTCTCCAAAACCACAGAGTAGGAGCACATGAATATATTCTTTTCTATAGTCAAAATGAAACATGGGCATGACGGGTAAACAGGATCTCGGTGTGCCCACACACGCGTGAGTACACGTGTACACAGCACTTGTGCCCACACATACAGGAGTTTCTTGGAGAATGAGGCCCAGGGGAGGTACTGACTCCCAGCAGAATGAAAAAAGTTGGCACATTCCTCATGCAACCATGACAAGAAACATCTCCCCACCACTTATAAACACAGATAACTCCAGAATTCAAAATAATTCAATCCTACCCCGAATGCACAAGAATAGTCCATAAAAAGATCCCAAAAAGACGACAAAATCTGGAAATCCCCCAAGCTAAAATGTGTTTGGGACAGGTGATATAATATAGCAGAGGTGGGCATTTTAAATATTCTTGAAAATAAGCTCATGCTTTTAAAAATCTGCTCTCCACAGTCCCTTCACTATTCTCATTTGGATTGCTGCTTCTAGACGTTTAGAAAAATTTAAAGCAATCCTACTAAGTGTAACAGGCACTTTAAAAAAACCATTTTAATAGTGTTTTTAATCCTGTAGCAGGTTCCTGCCGGTGGAAAGGACAGCAGCCAGCCTGTGTGCAAGCAGAGCACTAGACTGTGGCAAACTCATTTGGCAGCCTATTGCAGCCGTAAACTCAGCTCTTAGAAGAGATCGAGATTTAGCTATTAAAGCACAGACTTCTCACTCCCTCCTCATCATCTAATCAATAAAAAGCAACTGTGGGGAAAAGGGGAAAAAAAAAGGCAATTCATTTTCTTGTGACAGTTTCAGAACTAATGTGAATTTCTTATTATAAGAGCTCTGTGTGCTACACGGTATTTGCACACAAGACCAAAAGGTCACGAGTTCAGCAAGGCTTCTTGTCAGGTTTGAAATGGTCAAAGCCTAGTCAAGGTGATGTGCTGGGATGCTCCACGTTCAACACTCAGCCAAGGCAAACAGGATCACTTCAGCTGGGACTCTTACCTTATAGACCTGCCCATAGGTACCATTGCCAACGAGCTCTACCAATTCAAAGATTCCTGCAGGATCCTAGGAGAAAAGAAAAAGAATATTAAATAAGCAATATTAATAGACTTCTGAAAAAATAAACATTTGATGAAGGTCAACATTTCTCTGACAAGGGTTTTGAGTGGTTTAAGGTTTTCAGGCGGACCAGGGATGGGAATTACAGGGGCAATGAGCAGAAGCGTGGCACTGTCCAGGAGCCCTGTGTGGGCAGCCCCAGCACTCTGGGCTGCACAGACCCACTCAGTGCTGCCCACCTCCAGCACCTGGGCTGGGAGATGCCAGGCAGGTGCCTATAAATGAGCATCCCTCCATTTGACTGTCATCTGCTCGATGTATGAACACTCAGTGTGTGCTTTAAATACAACAGCAAACATTTGCTATTAAAAGTTAGATTTTTTTATGCATCAGCTTTGGAATAAAACAAGCTAACTGGCAGGATGCCATTCTGGGGCTCAAAGCAAGGGTTTCCAGGGCTATTCCTGAGGTCAGCAGCATTAGTGTTACTCAGTCTAAACGGCATTTTTGATTTGGAGCATGCTGGCACTTGACATCCCAGTTTGTCAGTTGAGATGAGCAGATTCAGGGCAACGCTATATGAGGACACAATACCTTGTAAAGGTGACAACAAAGCACAAACCTCTGTCCCCAGATCCCCCTCCACTTGGCATGTGACCAGCCAGGGGAAGTGCAGTCGCACACACACATGCACCCACCAACACAGTCCAAAGACGATACGAGCAGCGAGGAACGAGGGAGGGTGGGTAAAGAAAGAATAACCAGTGCTGCTATTTTCTCCTCTCGGTGGGTTTTCCCTTTCCAGAAGCTTTATTTATACTCTCCTGCTCCTCCTCCTTTTCCTGTACTCATCACTCCAATTCTGGAGAGCACAATTCCCCTGGAAGCTGGCGGACGTGGAGGCATCCTGACATCCCTGGGGTCTGTGTGTCCCTGAGCCCACCCAGCCAAGGGTGACCTTGCCTCCCACATCACCACCCATCCTCATCCTTTCTGCTGGGTTTTGAGTCATTTGAGCTGCTGGATGACTTGGCAGCGCGGCTGAGCCCAGGGATACCAGCTGCAATCCGAGGGGATGCAGGCAGGTCAGTTATCAGCTCCAACAGGCCAAGGAGGATCAGCCAGCAGCACTCCTGAGGAGAGAGGAGATGGACACCCACCACCGCATTACAGACACAGAGGTTTCATTCATTACAAAGCTACATGAATTCAAGATGCTTCTGGGTCCAAAAGTCAAACACTGGATCTTTGTGCGAAGCTGAGAAGCAAGGTTCATCCAGTAACAGGGCCACAAAAGTAAATTAATCTGAGTCCTGACGTGGCTGGGGCAGCTTTCCACACAGCCAGGAACACGTGCTGCCGTGGAGTGGCCGGGCTTTGGCACAGCTCCGTGACAGGGTGACAGCACGGATCTGCTCATCCAGAAATGCTACATCCCCCTTCTGCCTGTTCCTCCATCATATACCAGCAGCTTCCTCAGGCTGCCCGGGAAGCCCGGGGGTACTCCAGGGTGGGAACCCCACTCAGCCTTCAGTGGGACCCTCTGCAGCAAAGGGCAGGGAAGCTGTGCCGGAGGAGGCTCAGAGACCACCACGGACACATCTGCCCTGGTGCAAACACACCTTCATCCAGACACCGGGGCTGGACACAGGTGAAGCTGCAGCACAACAGGTTTCCAGCACGCAGCATCTCAGCTGGGTGTGGACAGCCTGTGGGTTTTGCTGCCTTGGTACCAAGCAGGGAAATGCCAGGAATGGATGGGAAAGGGAACTGACACCGGGTTTCCACACTGGGTGAGAAGGCGGGGGAGGGGGAAGAAGGCAGCAGCTGCTGTTTATTTTTTGAGTTTCTTTCCTAAGGGTTGTTCTCTGCAGTGCTGAAACAACTGAAAGAGGCTTTTCCAGTGCTACAAGTATATCTATTTTTGAATATTCACTAGGAGATTAAGGCAGAAGAAAGCTGTGCCTAGGGCATATACTTAGGAGGTTTGGAGAAACATCCAAGGATGCAGCTGGCCATTTCTGATAAAAAGAACTCCTTTCTGCAATATGTTTTCCAACCTCTTTCTACAAATCCTCAAACTAAAGAGCACCCCATCCCACCATCCCAGGCTCACTGCTCTAACGTGCGCAAAAATCACATCTGTGGCTCCAACAGGTTTGCCTGAGTCCATCCATCACTTTTTTGGTGATTCCAGTCCCACACCTGCCTCTGCTGTCGCTGTGCCCAGGGCAGCTTTGTGCCAGGCAGGGGCAGCTCTGTGCCAGAAGCTCTTTCCACCATCACTCCATCACCCACACCTTCCGCTCCAGCTCCCACCAGCCAGGCCGTTTCTCTGCTGCAGTGTCCCCTCTCCATCCTGTTTTCTCCTCGCATTTCTCCAGAAGCATTGCCAAGCTAACTGGGCATCTCCTAGCATAGCCAGCAGTGACGCTGCTCCCCTGACTGCTGCCACAGGCAGCTCCACCTCAGCACAGCCAACACGCTGCGAGCACCAGCACTGTCAGGGAGCACAGGGGGCTGCATCTCTCCTCCCAGACACGCTGCCCTCCTCCCATGCAGCAGGCAGTCAAAGGGAAAAGCTTCTCCCAAAGAGTCATTATTACAACCCAGGAATAATATACTATTAATGGCCTTCCCAGAAAACACACAGAGAAGGATGGTGCAGGCAACGAAAAAAAATCCTGCTTCCCACTGGCCTGCCCTGGATGGATTCATACACAGAAAAGAGACTTGCATCTTAATGAATGCCGGGGAATAGGCTGTCCCTGGTACCAGGGGCACACCCTGCACATCCCACAAAGCCCCTGCTGAGATGCTTCAGGAGGGTACCAGAGAGCAGCAACAGCAGCTCGGGCAGGCTGGAGTGGGCAGCGAGGGAGAAAAACAGAGAGGCACACAGCATGGGTGATGCTAGCCAGGGGAAAAAGAAATCCACCCTGCAGAGCCCCAACCAGGACCAATCCAGGCCAAGCAGGGAATAATCTCAGACCAAATATAGCCTGTGCTGCAGATCAGGGCTCCCAGCAGCACTGGGCTGCGCTTGGCTGGGGGGGGCTGCAAAGCTCATCCCACACGGCTGCTTCCAGCCTGGCACCTATCTCCTTCTGCTGATGCCCTCTCCTTGATCCAGAGGGACACACATGTGATGGCTACTGCAGCCTGCTCTTCCCACACCCCAGAATGCCTTCACAAGAACTACTGTACCTCTTGTAACTGAAAACATCTGCATTAAATAACAAGCCCACAAATAAAAGGAAAAAATGAGGTGAGCTGTTAGTTTAGGCAAAGAAGGTGCATTGTTTAAAACGGGGGAGGAGAAGAGAGACAGCATTTAAAGACAAACCCACAAACAATTTTCAAGTCTACGTTAGCTTCACTCTAACTAGAAAAGGATTTGTACAGCTGTAGTAGCACCAAGACTTTGTCAAAAGCCCTTAAACTTAGGGTCCCTCCCTCCTCCCTGCTACTCAGAATTTGTGCCAGAAGACAGAGGAGCAAACTCAGGCTCTCCAGAAAGTGTGCTCTCCATAAAGCAGCAAAACACACAATAGGACTTTTCAGCTGCCCATGGGATGGGAAATGTTTCACAGCATTTCACAGCACCTGCAGCAAGGGTTGTGCAGACCCAGTGTTCCTCCAGGCAGAGATGGGTTGGGACCTGAGCTCTCCTGTGCCAGGATATGACCATGCTGCCACAAGTAAAGCCAGGACAGGCTCAAATTCAAGTGGGAAACTTTTATGTTTCTACTAATCTCTCAAGAAAATCAGTGGTACTAAAGTTTCAGTGGCTAAAACCAGTTCGAGAGACAGAAAAACGCAGAGGCATCATCCTTTCCAGCAATATCATGGGTAAGGAAAAAAAAGTCCACTTTATTTCAATAAACAGTGTATTTGAAACTGGTGCATTATCAGAAAAGGGACTTCTGTGTGTGGATGATAAAGCAGGCCTCCCTTCTGAAGACTTATCAGTACCGAGCACACAGTGAGGCTCGTGGGTTCCTGGTCAAAACTGCTTCCTCCCTTCTGCCTAACCCAGACCTCACAGAACTAAAGCTGAAAGATGTCCTTGCCCACACCATGATGTCTCAACAACTCCAAGGCACAAAAGAGCCAACACTTTGCTTGAGGAGACTATTCAGACAGCAATATCCACACCCAGGGCTAAGTCACCTGAGGGCCCAGGGCTGCAGGTGTCTATAGTTCTGGCTCTGAGTGAGCAGAACACAAATTAGCCATCTTTAAATACCATCATGCAGGTGCTCCATAAACACGACAAATATTTATACACAGCCTGTACACCAAATCTGCTTGTTTTCCTTGAAAGAGACCCATTTTTCTCCCTTCTAGCCCACACAAAAGGGATGTAACAGGAAGGGTTACATGAGGAGACAGTGGAAAGATGCTCAGGAGAGGGGAACCCAGGGGCACACCAATTAAACCACGATTGCTGTGGATGCACAGGAGGGGAAATCAGAGATTGGAGCCTCTGTAATCATTATGCACTTAGTCCCCCAATTCTAGCAGTTAATGACAACTTTCAGCCAAAAATCATGGAGCAACCCAGTCATTAAGCAAATGCAACAACCCTGGAGAAGGAAAAAGCACAGTGTAACCAGAGGCAGTGCAGTTACGGGTCAGTAACAGAGGAGTGTCCCCAGGCACGAATCAGCTAAAGCAGCTCTGTGCCATCAGAAGAGTTTTTTTAATCTCCACCAAGATACGAAGCCTGAGCAACTAATGCTCCCAAGCATCAGGATATTATGAGCCTCTGCCTTACATCTCCATAATAAAACAGCCTCAACAGGAGATCCCGTAAGAACCAAAGCAGGCTTACAAATCCCTTACTCATCATCCTCAACACGAGACCCAGGGAGTTCTGTGTGCGTGCAGGTGCCTCTGCCCAGACAAGTCCTGGCAGTCACACGGAGAAATTTTGGCACTGGGAACCACCAGGGGGTCATTCTTCAAAAAAAGTTGGCTCTTGTAAATTAATGGCAATGCCATAGCACCCAGACAGCCCAGGAGAGCCACAATCTCACCTGGCATCACGCAGCTTGGCATGAGCTCTGTCAACCCAAGTGGTTGTCTTGAGGTGCCAACTGCCAGGCAAAAGTTGAGTCTTCCAAGCTCCAACCAGAAATGAAAGATCATTGATTCAGAATGTGAGAAAGTTTTTGCAAGGAATGCAGGAGAGACAGAAAAGCCTTTCAGCAGTAAAGTTCAACAGGCGAAACTGTCATCAGCGTAACATTACTGCTTATGCAAAGCATCACTGCAAGGAATGAGTACAAGGATGAAGCCTTTAGTTCTCACACTGAACACCTGCCCAGATTTCATCTCCCCAAGGCCAAATGCCCGGGGTGGGCCATACTCTGTGAAGCCACCTCTCATGTTAGCAGAAAGCTCTAGAAGCTCTGTAAACAGCCATAAATCTCCCAGGCATAAGGACCTGAGGAACCTCAGGCTCTACAAGCTATTCCTTCTGAAGGTGCATCAGTTCACTCATTCTGCAACGCTTTCTGCACTGGCTTCCACAGCAGGAATTGAAGCACTTGTGCAGTTTGACAAAACAAGGTCTGGATCACCTTGGGGAAGTTACCCCAAATGACACGCGGTTCGGAGAAAAATAGAGGGGTTTGGAGAGCACTTCAACACACAGCTGCTTTTTAGTAATCAGCTGGCTGTCTCCATCTCCAAGGCACTTCTGGTTAACAGCCCTGTGAGTAATATGAAGACAGACTGCACAAGCCAGGAGAGGATTGTTAATATAGCTGCAGACAGCAGCAAACAAAGCAGAAGGCAGAGGCCAAGGCAACAAAATACTGATTGAGTCACTGGGAACCTTCTAAAGAACAGGTTGGGGACATGACTTTTTCAAGTTTCAATCGCACAGACATAGCCCTAAGGCTGCCCATTAATTAAAGCAGTGCAAAAAAACCTCAAAAAGCTGCACAGGTATTTTTGAGATAAAAGCCAAGCAATGAAGCAGAACCATGCTGGACTACTGGATGTTACTCAGCCCTCACAGGGATTGCTTAATCTCATGCCTTCTCCTGCTAGCTTTGGTACCTTCCCCTCCTTCGCCCACCCATCCAGAGATTCACAAAACAAGCTATCATCAATGCCATCTACCACTGCACCTCCTGCCCACTCAAGCAATACAAGCTGCTCTACTTGGAAGAGTAATAATGAACTCCCCAAGGGCTTTGTTTTCATTTTGAAGAAGCAGTTTGTCCTCCCTCACCCCCAAACATCCAGCTCCGTAACTTAAAAGAAGATGTTAGTCAAGAAACAGCATTACTACACAGCGTAAGAAAAACTGCTCTCAAGGCTAAGTTATTAACAGAAGAAAAATTTCTTGTCTGGACTGCTGAGAAGCCTGTTTACCAATCTATTTGAATCATTCCTCTGCAGCATCTCACCAGGAGATGCTCTTCCAGGCCCTGCTGAGGGCCACATCCGTGCTCTGTCCATTCCCCCTTCCTAAACCATAAATCCACTCTCCCAGGTCTCCTGCGCTCTCCTCCCCAGCTTCTCACTGCAATAACACTCCAGCCACCATGTGAGTGTCTCTTTCCTTTCCAGAATGTTAAGACCTGCCAATAGTTGGCAGCAGCAAAATTAAATAAGAACTAATCACCACACTGGGCTTTTCAGTCAATAAAACTGTATTACTTCTTCAACTATTACCTGTTCAATTTAGGATGTAAGTGTGGATTTGTAGCCTCCAGCCAGCAAATGAATAGCCAACACCAGTGCTAAGGCAAGAAAAATACAAAATCTCCTATGCACATGCACAGTTCATTCCCACTTGGTTCTGCAGAGGCCAAGGCACTGAAGCTGCAATAAAGTGAGTATTCCAGATTTCCTGCTCACAGACTTATACTTGCACACACAAAATTAGAGTTCTTCTGGCCTAGTTTCTCCTTTCTAGAATGTCAGAAGAAAAAGCAGCCATTCTGTACCCTCTCCACAAGTATGCAATGTGGGAGCTCCAAGTCTATAAGGAACACACATACAACCTGGATAAAAATGTTTTCCAACCAAAATGATGCAGTTGTAGCACCACAAACGGTGGGTCCCACAGCCCGAGGTGCAGCAGTGATACTAGGAGAGGACAACGATGACATGTCTAAAATTAACCTTCCTCCAATGTTGCATGTCAGAGCAGTCCAGGCCAAGGAAAAGCCACCCACAAGCTACATATTTACTTTAATCAAAACAAGAAGGGTCCAAGCCTTCTTTCCACTCCTTCAAAAACATGGCTAGCAACATGGTGAGTCCATCTCTCCTGATGTCACCCAAGCAAAAGGCAGTGAGTTTTGTCCTGAGGCTAATGAAAAGGAACATACATGTGGCCTCTGTGAGTCTCAGCATGGTAAGAAAATGGTGAGACATTCAATAACCCTCAAGACAACACAAATGTACTTATTCTTCATTTAAAGTTAGTTTCCTTCCAAAGCAGCCATTCCTCTCACCCTTTTAAAGCCCCACAGCACATTCCGCAGATCACCAGGACAGACTTCATGAATTGTTTGCAGCTGTATGACAAGCCCACCTTCCAGTTCACAGAAGACTGCTCATCTAGAAGAGGCAGAAGCCAATCAGACCAGAAGTACCAGCAAAAGCACGACTGCTAAGAGAACCCCAAGGTTTTCAATGCCCTGCTAGATGAATGCGGCCTCAGCGCCATCAACCCCTTCAACATATGCCTAATTCAAGCACACAACTTCAACAGGGCAATATATAAAAGGCTTGGCTGAGCTCAGCGTCTCTATAAAGCTGCAGTGCCAATTATAAATCAGATCTATAGCCCCCAGAAGATCTGAAGTCACTACCAGTACTGTACCACACTTCTTCGGCTGCATACATCAATTAGAGCACAGCAGCTGGACGTCCTCCTCACTGGAAGTCATTTGTGTAGTTTCAGATCAGTAAGATATTATTCCTAAATGTTTAGATCTCATTCCTCTGAGAAACACAGCTTCAACCTTGGCCAGCAAATGTTTGCATCAAGCTGAAATCGTTACCTACCACTAAACACTGTCAAAAGTTTATGGGGTCTCGGAGGAGTTGGGTTAATTACTTACCAAGGCAGCTGTTTTGGGAACTACAGCCTCTTAACATCCCAGTCCTGGAGATGCACTGCATAAAGCACGGCTGCTGCCAAGCTCACGCCAAGAGAAGGCAGCACCCTTTCACACACAGGCAAACATTCGGTCTCCAACAGCAGGTCACGCTTGTGGCTGCGTCTGTGTGTGTCTGCAGGGGTGACAGAAGCCAGTCTGCACCTTCCTGAGCACTGCTGGACACTCCAGCTTCTGCAGCCCTCACGGGAGGCTGCTGGGGTCACGATCTGGGATCACCTTTGTCAAGAAATTCCAGCCTTGCTCCCTCCTGGCAGTAAGAGTTGTGGCCAGAGGGATGGCTTAAAACAGGAGAACATCTCACTCCCAGATGCATTTTGGAGCAAGAAAAGAAAAGCAGTCTTAAAACTTCTGCTTTTTTAAACTAGGATGGTTTTGTACCTCTTGTGTCTGTTTTTCAGCTATGGCTGTGGGCTGAACTGACCAGAAAACTTGTCAGGGATGAAAGGGTTGTAGCATCAACAACCCACAGGCCACAGCCTTCAACAGCAGAGATCTGTGCAACAAACAAGACACAGCCAGGTATGTAGGCATGCCTTCCAGAAATCCCTGAATCCCACATTAAAGCAGGTGCCATTACTTTTCAGTATTTTCTTGTCCCCATACAGGTCTGGAGAAACACCACCTCCCTGCTGGATGCAGTTGAGAGTTTCTCACATCAGCCCAGTTTTCACAGATCATCTGGAGATGGAGTTATCTGCTGGTTTCGTGCTTTTCAAAGAGTTTACCCACAGCTTGTCACTTGTCATCAGCTCCTCACACTTGGCTCTTCAAGGGCTGGTTGGCAAGAAAGGCAGGTAACTCTCCAGTGGCAATAGTTTCAAGAAAGGACAATATGGGGAACAAATCACTTTGAATTATTGAGCAGAACCCTGCAGGATAGACTGGAGAAAAAACCCAAACCCCACAACTATACCAGCAAGCTGCCAAAATCTTGTACTATAAACTCACTTTTACATTGAATTGTCTTTGACAAATCAGCAAAATTATTTAAAAGAATATCAAATATATGTTAATTTGCATGTTGCAGTTTAGAAATACATGTCTCACCCAAGAGTTAAGTTGTGGGCAAGGGGAAAGGAAGGCTTCTCACCTTTTTTTCCTAGATTTTACAGGCTGTCTCCAGTAATGCCAGATCCAGCAGGAAGTCTAAAAGGCTGGTTATGACAGACACTCAAACTGGGTGGAAAACGAGGTCCCAGAGCTAAAAGCAAGCTCCTGCCTGATCCATGCCAAAAAAACAGCCTAAAATCAGGGCTGATCCACAGTTGCTGAAGTGATTTGCAAGATTTTTTTCTGCCAGGGTGTGAAGTATTTCCCATTCTGTATTTCTTGGTAGCTTCCTACATTGTGAAACAGTCTCAGAAATTGAGGGAAATACTTTTTATTTCAAACCCCAATGCCCCAAATTACTAAACTTGGCGGGGCACACAGGTTAATTAGTTTAGTTCATTCAATATCTGCATTACAACTTAGCACTTCGGATGAGACAAAGTGGAGGGACCTTTCTCCCAGACATCCCAGGAAGATGGGCAGGTTTTGCTTTGCAAGTCATCTTGACACCCCATAAATCAAACCACCTCATTTTGTTTTACAGTACCAGTTGTGCTCCCTGTCAAATTAGAGCCCTGTGACACCTCCCTGCCTTGGGAGCTCTCTGCTAGCTCTGGTCCCTGGAACCAGCTGTGACATTATCTGGCTTCTTGCAGAGCTCCACAATTTTTTATTAGTTCACACCACCAGGCTGAAAACACTAATATAAACACGCACACAGCAGCTAAGCAAGCCCTGTAAGACCACAGGGACCAGCCTGCTGAAGACCAGTATAAGACAGGAAAACAAAGCAGGTGGGGAAGCCCATAATAACTGGAATTTCAACTGAAAAATCAGACCAAACCCTGCTGGAGGCACAAGGTGCCAGCCACTCTTCTCAGCCCTGTCCACAGTCCTTCCCCATAGTCAGGAATGGGGTCAGCTCTCCAGGCCCACCTCCTCCAACCCCAGAGAGACACTGCACATCCCCACGAGCATTTGGCCCACAGTCATAAGACGTGAGATTAATCATGAGTGTTTAAGGATCTGACAAGGGGATGAGAAACATTAGTAACTGCTTCTAAATTAATTGCTGTTATTGTTATTTGATTTGCTAAACTCTCTGGGGCTAGATTTTATTTTAAAAAACTATGAACATATCAGATTAATCAACTTATAATAAATGGTCTTGATTTATTTATTTATGCTGTATCTACTCCTCTTTAAGCTTGGCAACTCACTGCAGTCTTTCCATCCTGTGAAAGAAAAAGAACAGGGGCTCTGCTTTATTATTATTTTAATGGAACCTCTATGAAGCTTAGCAGTTCTATGAGTTTAAATTATGACAAAACTATGTTGTGAAGGAGGACAAGTACAAGGCTGGGGCTGGTTTCCACACTCTGCAGGCACCAGCTTTGCACTGGGAGCCCACCAGCAGAGTCACACCACACAGCCCAAGCAAATCAGATCTATTCCCCAATAATTTAGGCATCCAGAGAGTTGCAAGACACCCTACCAGGTTTCAACAGGGGCTATCCCAGTGTGAGGCACACTTCTTGCAGAAAAGTCCTGCTAGCAAGGAAGAAGTTTAATCTCCTCTAGCCAGATTTTGCTGTTTCTGAATCCTCTGCAAGTTGGGTCAGCATCCTTTTCCCCCTCCTAATCCCTTGCCCTCAGCTTTAGCAATGCAGCAATGCCTCTGCCAACAAACTAAAAGAAAAAGCTCTAACATATATTATGCTGAAGAATATTAATCTTGTGTTCCACAGAATATTAAGTGGATTACATCTACAGCCTCCAAGGAGAAAAACGTTGATTTCCATGTATCTTGTGCTATTATTCACCCCTATTAGTTTTTCCTACCAGCCTAACGTTAGTCATGACAATTTCCCATTAATTAGTGCAGAGCTCAACTGGCTCGACAGACCAAGCAATGAGAACAAGAGTGGGACTTCTCCATGGCCATGAGGCAGATCAGACCACTTTGGCACAATTGCTGCACAGGAACACACACAAGGTGAAGAACAAAGCCAGCTTTGGGTTTTCTTGGATGATTTCCTGGTGGGATCACCCTTGAACACCAACATCTCTTTGCAGAGGTAACAGAATAGCAAAGAAAATTGCTGACATAATCTGAGACATGCCATTAAATGAGGCCCAGCAAACACGGAGACATGGATGTTTCTGGCCTCTAGGGAATTGTGGTGGGGGAAGAACTCAACAAAAGCTTGAGGTGCCTGTTCTCACCCCCAGAAAAGAGCCCTGACCCCAGGCTGAAGGGGAACACCACCTGCCAAGGGTGATCCCACCATGATGGGGTTGCTCCCCACCATGGGCACTGCACCACCACCAGCACCTCTCCCAAACACCCTCCTCAGCACGGGAAGTCCAGCTCTCTGCTCCCTCTAGAACCAGTCCATGGCGAAGTGCCACCAGCTGACTTTACTAGAGTTTTACACTTTCTTTGCAGAGGTGTTAATGACTCTGAAAAAGCACAAGACTGGGATAAAGCAGCTTTAATACCATTTAAATGCTTACGATTAGGAGAAACAGGAGAGCCTGCAAGGGCCAGACTCTCAGAGGGCGGCACATCACTGAAGCTGCAGCTCGTGTGAGAGGAGTGTAAATTACTCAGCACGGAGTAAGCAAGATCAAAGCCACTCCAAAAAGATGCAACCCACTGACAGTGATGCAAACTCAGCCCAAGCTTTACCGAGTATTTCACAAGCAGGCTGATGAGTTTAAAAGGCCAAACGGGGTGTTCTGATGATGCACAAAGTAAGGAAAGAAACGAAATCTCGGGATGTATGTTTTGTTCTCAACATAATACATGACCCAAGAACTCAGCTTCGGCTTGATGCATGGAGACATTCATACTTTCTACTGACATCTTGTTGGTCTGTGCAGGGAAGAGAAATGCAGCTTCTCACCTGCAATTCCCAGGCTCCATCCTCTTTTTTATAGTTCCTAGAGTGATTTCAATTCTACACAATAAACAGCAGAACAGATAAGAAAAGCCTTATCAGATGAAGTAGTTTACAGCTTCCCACATGGGCAGGACAGAGAGCTAATGGCTACAGAAGCAGATAAGGATGCTCATAACCAGAAATCAAATCCACGTGTTTCAGCAACAAAACACTGCCACAGAAAGCAAAATAAACAGTACAACGAACTCTGCCAGGCCACCCTAAATCCTCAGAAAGCATCACTGCATCCCTCCTAGCAGGCCCAGCTGGCCCATCACTCTCTCCTGGTCAGAAGGGAGGAGTTTCATTTTAAGTTTCATTGTAAGCCAAATGCAGCATGTGCTCAGCCGGTCGGCGGAGCTGTGATCTACCTTACACCCCCAAGCTACAATAAGGGAGACAAACTACTACAACACCAAGGTGCTTTTGCAATTCTTTCCTTCTCTGAAGACCTGTGTTGAAAAGGAATATTCATTATGCAGGGAAACCAACTCAACTATGAGCTTTCCCAGACTGCAAGTGATATCAAGCCGGGATGGACTTTTTATTTACAGTAACACCAAGCACCATGCAACTACAATCCCTTTAGCATCCATCCCAAGGCTAAACTCCAGTGCCATATCTCATCACTGCCAGAGACCCAGACTGCTCAGCAATATCCAAACTCATGGTAAGCTGCTGGCAGTACAGGTGCACTCTGGGTTCTCCATATCACTCAGTCTAAACCAGAAACACAGAATGTGATCCTCACCACTGAGCCGCTCTAACAGCTCCAACCTGTTGGGTATTATCTCTTCATCTGATTCATCTCCTGAAAATTGACGCCTGCAAGTTATTTCCCTTCCCTCATGTCCCAGACATCACTCTGTGTTGGCAAGTATACAAGAAAAGCATTTATCTAAAGGAATTTGCTCATCAAGACTTGCAGACACTGAAACCACAGGTTATCTAATCTTAGGAGACCATAGTTTAATGGCTACAACACGGGATGAGAGGCCAAAGGGTCTGATTTCTACTCTGAGCTCTTCTGGGGCTGCATGGCTTATATGTGAATCTAGTGAAGATGTTTGACCACTCCTCACCTTGATTTCTCCTGCTATGAGACTCTCCTAGCATTCTTTTCCTCACAGGGAGATCTTATCTATAAAGTCCTCATCAGCATGTGAAAAGGGTTACGGATCTACAGATGTGTACATAAGGAAAAGCCTGATGGAGTGGAGAAGCAGCACTGGCCAGGGAGCCTGGAGACACATCCTCTCCAGCATGCTCAGCACACTCCACCTCTGTGCTTAAAGAAACATATGAACCCTTTCCGCCTACAGGGAAGGGAAAAAACAATCATTTCCTTTTCCTTGAGAAAGCTCAGAGGAAAGATTAAATTCTGCATCTCTCAAGTCAAGGAAATCATTCAAGATTCTCCCAACAATATCAAGAGACCCGACCACCTCCAGAGAGTTGTCTGCAGAATCAACTCACAGGCAACTCCCAGAGAACAGGATAATCCTCCCTGTCCCACCCTTTCTCTGAATGTCACTGAGTGGCAGAACTGGACTGATCAGGAGGAAAACTAGAGGTCTACTCTCAGTGTTCTGCAAAATCGGGATGTGGAGGTGGGGAAAATCCACACCTCGCACAGGTGAAACCAGAGCTGCACTGCCAGGGTCTCACAGCACAGCTCCTGCTGGGGGCCAGAAAGGACTTTTTTTTTTTTTAAACAAACTCACTTGGAAAACAAATGAACACCAACAAGCAAGCTAGTATTTCAGCTCTTTGGGGAAGGAAATAGAGTTATCCCATTGGACTAGCTCCTGTCTTTCCCAGCTGCCTCAGCTAACCTTGAAGGCAGATCACACCACCCACACCAGCAGCAGAAACAGCCAAGCACCATCTGGAAATGCTTCAGTAGAACAAGACCTCTGCCCCTAAGATTGGTCCACAAACCTCCTGCTTTCTCCCAAGTGGCAAAAGACAGTGCAGTGAAGGACAGAAGATATGTTCACTCTGGTCTAGCCATGTGGAACAGAAAGGTCTCAGAGGAGCAACTGGCTCAAGAACTTGAAGAACAAACAAAAAAGGCTCAGCTCTTTTTAGGAGGAAAATGTCCCATTGTTCTATAATTAATGGAAAGCAGAAGAGTTTTTATGGACTCATTGAGAAAGGAGGGTGAGCATTAGAAAGCACTTTTCAGTATTTCATGATCACAAGGTGAGCTGCTTGCATAATACTGACAAAGAACATGAATGCTGATATCACAAGGCAGTTATGAAACTTGGGCTTTAAATACTGAATAACAATAACTCGGTAATTAAGTCTCATAAGTAATTTCTCTCTTCTTTCTTCTTCTTCTTTTTTTTTTTTTTTTTTTTTCTTTAACTGCCAAGTAAATGCTACAACCTTCAACTGAGGTATGACTGTCCTCTCTGGCAAGGTTTACATGTGATGGATGTCCTCTGCTCCCTCCACCTTACAGGATCCATCCCAGCCCAGAGCCTCACTGTCAGTCACATCCCTCCTTCAGGCCTCCCACTGCTTCAGGAGAGGCTTCAAGATCGCAGCAAGGGACATGCTGTGAACCTGTGAGGAGCAGGAGGATGAGGGAATAAACCTGAATAACTGCATTCTGCCAGTTAACTGCTAAACCCCCAACAAGCTCCTCAGTCCTCCTCACGTTTTTTGACACAAACACATTCCTGTGAATTACTCCAGTGTGACCAGGACACACAGTCTCCTGAATCAAGACACACAATATAGAGCAGCAAAATGTCATGAAAATCAAGGGCAAATGAACACAGAAGACAGCCCCTCCCCCTAACACCACTTCTATTTTTAGGCAGCCATATTAGCTTGGAGCAGTTTTACTCATTTCTCATAATGAGCAGAGCCTTTGCATCTTCTCTCGAGGACATTTCATCTGTGCAGGCACTTTGCTTTACACCAGTATCATGGAAGAAGTCACATCAACAGGCAAAAACAAACCCATGATTTATTGTGAAAGGGCCTTGAGAAACCAATGTCAGCTTTGAACTTCTGCCCCTTCTCACTGGACAACCACACTGCTCCATTTTTGGGGGGTATGGTGTGCCCACCTCCAGGGCGTGCCTCTAGTTCAAGCACATGATAAACCTTTGCCATTCGAGAGGCACGATGAGAGCGCCTGAGAGCTCCCACAGCAGCAGGAACTCTACGCTAAGGCAGGAACTTGATAAAGAATCAGGTGATCATTATCAAACAAGCAAGACAAAACACAGACGTGTTCAAGATCTGGGTTCCACCACGCTGGCAGGTTCTCTTCAGGAAGTAACACTCCTCCACCCCTCAGAGAGAGCCATTCCTAAGGTACAACACACAATTTTCTGCAACGCAACCAACTGTACATTCAATGTCCTTTGGTTGCCTTCGACTGCCTTGATAGGAACATCAAGTCCAAGTTCTCTTCCTAGCTCTCCTCCTTCAGGTCCATTCCTTCTCATCCCCTCACGCCTCAACCTTCCTCCCCAGCCTTTCACCACCACCCTCCTGTCTCCTTGTGCCCACACTGGCGCTGCCTAAGGCAGCAAGATCCTGTATGGACACCAGTCCTGCCTGGACTGCCAACAGGCAAAGTCCAGAGGGCAAGATACACCTTGGAACAGGTGGCAGAAGAGAGGGATGGTAGAGGTAAGGCAGCTTCTCACCTGGAAAATTAAAGCATGGCACAGCCAACTCAGGGATGTCTGTTTTATCACTCAGGGAAGAAGGCAGGCAAAGCCTCACACATTTATCTCCATTTTTCCTCTGAATTTTCAATAATCTACCTGAAGTCTTCTATTTGCCCTTTGGATTATGATCTTTCAAGAAGACCTTTTTCCATGCTTCTCTACAATTATGAGATCTAGGGAAAAATATTCCCCTTTTCAAGTTGACTTCTGGTGTCAGCACTTCACAGAATTTCCTGACTACAGACAAAATCACAAGGCTTTTGTCAATTGAGAAGCCCCTTCCCAAGCACAGGAGCCGGTCACTTCTTGGCAACCTCCTGCCCCTGGTCACAAGCACCTTCACAGCAGGATCTTGCTTTCTTCTGTGGATTGTGAAATCTCATTTATTGAGGAAAAACAGTACTCAGTAAGAGGAAGCATTTAATACAGCCAGTAGATGATTAACAAGTGAGGGCTCAAGTCGATTGCGGCAGGGGCACCGCGAGTTCCTAAGGCCATAAAAAACTTCTCACACGTCAGAGGCGAGGAGCTCATGGGGAAGCTGTGCCTGGCCAAGCCCTCAGTGCATGGCACCCCAGGCTGCAGCTCTTCACCTTTCTCCCCCAGGCTCCTGGCTGCAGGTCTCCAGCCCAAGGCTCTGCATCAGTGCTACCCCAGGGACCCTTCCACAGAGTATTTTATTCCTACCTTCACATTCTCCCATCAGCCAGCATGCCTCCAAGACCTTCCTCCCCATGCTCTAGAGGTTTCATGCCCTGTGCACAGCTGAGCACCCACTCACCCACCTCCCTCCCTCCCTCTGTCCCACCAGCAGGCTCTTGTCCCCTGGCCAGCTGTGCCATCTGGCAGGAAGGAAAGTTATCAGGGTCCCCACCCTCGGGCAACAGCACCTCAAGGCAGCACTGCGGAGGAGAGCTACACCGTGTTCTGTGGCTCTTTTAGAGCATTTCTGCTCAGGACCTTTCATGCCAGGGTCACCCAGAGCCAAGTAAAGGTGCTTCAATCCTCTTGAGGATCAGTTACTTCTAAGCAATAATATCCTGAACACTTTTCCCCATCCTGGCTTTTACAGTGCACAGCGAAGAAGTTACAGGGATTTGGCGCTTTCTCCTTAACAGGCCATCATGAACCAGTGACTCATATTATATTGCAGCGTGAGTCATCTTGGCAGGGGTCACAAGTGTAAGTGACAACTAGTCTTCAATTATTTCCTTCAAGTTGAATTAAAGGTGTATTGTTATGCTAATTTTACATCTGCTCCATCCTATCTTTCCTTCGACTGTCTCCAGAGCAACCTGGGATTTCAGCTCATGGTCCAAACTACCTCTGGAAGAGCTCTTTCACCAGGATGTTGTTACTGGTTGTCACAAAACAGGGACACGCCAATGGAAAGTCTTCTGCATGGGCTTTCAGCTTTGGCAACTAATAGGTAAAACAGCTCTCCATCCACCCATCCATCCATCCATCCATCCATCCCTCCACTGCTGCTCCACAAGGACAACGAGCTGCTGTCCCTGCCATCTTCCTGCTCCGTTCACGCTTTACTGTAGCAAATGCTCAGGAACCTGGGGCTTGCCCAGAGCTCAAACACAACCACCTTCAGGCTGCCACATCACATACCTGGCTCCAAGAGCAGGGGCAAAGCTCAACAAGCAAAATCACTTCAAACTGTGCCCAGCATAATATGAATGTTGAAGAAATTATTACATAACTGGTGTAAAAAGGGGCATATTTTCTAGCCAGGCAGCCCCATATATCAGCCTCTCCCCTTCAGAATGTGTCCATCACAGGTCCCCAGCCAGAGGACTGGGTGCGGACAGCATCCCTGCCAGGGCAGGGCACAGCCACTGAAGGACACCTGGCTCAGAGAACACAGTTTTGCCCATTAGAAAACACGGCCATTACCAGCCTAGTCACCAGTGGAGCACTCTGTTTACATTTATAGCAGTCAAACACAGTCCCACTGGCTGCAAGGATCACTTTGGAGAGCATTTGTAAACTGCTCTCAGGACTGGAATCCCATTTAGCTATTATAGCCTCTTCAGCCATACTAACACGCCTATCCCCACAGAATAGCAATGGGAAGAGCAGAGTCATCACACTATTTACTGAAGCTAATCAATACATAAAGGCTGAAGATTTATTGCACTGAAGACAGTCTGTCTGCACGGGCAGAAAATGCATTTAAAGTCCTTTTCATTTTGTTGCTTTGGCTTCTGGTTCTTCTCCAAAAACATTTGCCTTGCACACCCATCTTTCTTTCCTCCCCAAATGGTGACACCTGTAGACACATGAGAGAAGCCCCTTCCGCAAACACCAACCACGAGTGGCAGCATAAAACAAACCCCACAAGTTTAAGGGCACTGCACCTTCCTTTCCAGACATATTTCATGGCTGTTTTGGCATCTCCCATCTGAGTGAGTAGCCTGGAAAATTCTGGCCTGATTTGAAGAAGGTCTACGAGTCAGGTACAGGGAGACAAGCTGTGCCACTCATAGCCACACCCTGCTGTCCTGTTCCACTCAAGAGGGAACAGTTAGATCCATGTTTATATTTATTTCTATATATTAATATATAGAAATAGAAGACCTTTGTAAGTGCCCTGCAAAGCCCACAGCGTATCTCACCCGCTGTGTTTTGGGGGTGACCACCCACAGTGCTGAGATACTACCGGAGTTTCACAACCAGCGAGCCACAGCTGGGGAGATGCACTGAACTGCACCTTCAAAGCTCATTCTCTGGTTTCATCTTGGCTCATGTTTTGGGGAGAAACGGCCTGGTAGGCAACAGCCATGAGGCTTAGTGCTCTTGAAGCACTGATGTTAATTAAAACAATCAACATTAGGCAAGTAGACACCTTTGTTTTGGTCAGTGTATCAGCTATATGGCCCCAGTGTAAGAGAAGTATAGAATGGTTTGGGTTGGAAGGGACCTTTAAGCTCGTCCCTCACCATGGGCAGAGATGCCACCCACTAGACCAGGTTGTTCCAAGCCCCATCCAACCTGGTCTTGAACACTTCCATGCAAGGATCATTAAAGATTTCTCTGGGGAACCTGTTCCAGTGCCTCACTACCCTCTTAGTACTGCTAAGGAAGACTGCAGTGAGGTGGGGAGGAGATCTGTGCCTCCACTTCTGCCAGTTTATCTCAGTATCTTTTATGCTTTTGTATGAAAGAAAGAGGAAGAGACAAATATACTCTGATGTACACGGAGATCTCTATTGTTGCCTGGACATCAAACAGCACCCAATTAGTCCTGCAAGGATCTGACCCACAAAT
This sequence comes from Donacobius atricapilla, assembly GCA_013397315.1. Classification (NCBI taxonomy): domain Eukaryota; kingdom Metazoa; phylum Chordata; class Aves; order Passeriformes; family Mimidae; genus Donacobius; species Donacobius atricapilla. Next base: position 362,016 of record WBMY01016106.1, read on the forward strand.
TATGAAAATAAATGTCTCTGAAGCTTTGATCTCTTGTATTTCTATAGCACGCTACAGCAGTTATTAGACACATTTTATTAGGCTCAAGCTGTGTGATCTTTTCCTCAGCAAAGGCTCTACCACCTCCAATGCATCCTAAAGTCACCATCCAGAGGATTAAGGGCATGATCCCAAAGAGTCACTTCTGTCATGCACTAAACACATGACTCAGCTGGCAGTAGGTTTTTTCCTGCTGAGTTTCAAAATTAGGATAAAAGGGAATTTTTAAAAGGAAGGGGAGGGGAAACTGTCAGCCACATAAATTTTTCACTTTTTTTGTTAGCTTATAAAGGAATATGCATGTGAGGCAATATCCCTGGTTTTTAAAGAGCGCTGCTTTTAGAACAATTTACTGTTCTGAAAAGAAACGCTTCCTGCACCCTGAAATGCCACTGCTGGAGGGAGCAAGTAAAAGGTGTAACAAAAGGCTTTGTGCACTTTGAGGCTGCAAACCACACGTGCTCTCATGCAAGCAGAACACCCACCCTCGCTGCAGCAGGAGCGCTCAGAACCAAGAGGATGTTGAACTTGCATTGCTCAGGCTTTGCACAGAGGAGCAGCTCACTGCTCACAGCAGCACAAACCAGCAGGGACTGAGCCTGCCAGAGGGTAGGGCTGTTCTCACCGGAGTGCATCGGAGGAAGGATGAGACCATGCCACCCGCGCAGGTGACACCTCAGTGACTGGCAGTGGATGGCGTTTGCAAGAAGCCATCGGTATCTGACAGAGCTCCTGTGGCAGAGCAGAGCTGGTTACCCACAGCAGAGCAAAGGGAACACCTTCTGCTGGGCAGGGAAACTCAGCTTCTGAGTGTGGAGCAGGACACACTGCTGGCTCCCCTCGGATGGAAGCAGGAGCTGGTATCCAGCCGGGCCATTCCAGTGCTGCCCACCTGATTACCCTAATTTATTGCCAACACACAACCTTGAACTTCTGGCAAGCACTGCAGTAAATTAACATGGAAAAGTGACATTCAGGATCAAAGGGAAAGGTTTTCTGATTGGCCATTACAAAATAAAAATCTGGCATGCAGAGAGATAGACCTGAGTGCCAACTAAACTTATCAGTGTTTTCCAACCTTGGTGGCTTTTCCTCTCCTTTCACTAATGAGCCGTTGCAGGAGCTCCCTAGGGCTGGGGGCCAACATGCTGGGCATCCTGATCCCACTGCAGAAAGGAGATGTTCAGCCCCTCAGAGGGCTCATCTAGAAACAACCATGGAGAAGGAACGCAGGGAAAGGGGGAGTATCCGTTTTCCAAGGACCATGTTCCTTAGCCAGCACTCCTTTAGAAGTCATAAATGATTTACATGGAAAACATCAATTCTCACTTACGTACACTGTTTTCCTGAGCCTGGAGGAGACTGACCATCAGCTTCAATGTGCAGCCACAGCTCACAGTGACAAAACAGGACAGGAGAAGGGGGTTGGGGAGCAGGAAATTAAATTGGCTTTCTAAGCGGAAACACAACCTCTCACTCAATGGAGCTACCAAGGACTTAGGCTCGTGGGTTTTAATCTGCACCCTGCTTTAATGGCTATGTGAAAGGTAACAAGGCACCCAAGCACCAGCAAATGGAAACCTCAGGTGATGGAGGCTGTACACCTGCAGAGCAGTCCGGGCCGAAAAGGCCACCAGAAGGGAAAAGGGATCAGTCAAACTACTGGGAGAGTGAACGTGGGTCTGCCTTTCACTCTATGAGGCTCCTGGTCTCCTCTGTAGCTGGCAGCAAGGGAAAACAACATGTGTGCTCCCCTGGCAGCCCAGGGCAAGCAGGTGCCTTCAGGTGGTAGGTCTGAACCCTCAACACCACCCTCCACACCCCAAGGCACATGAGTTGCTGGTTCTCCACACCATGCACCCCTTTTGTCTGCTGGTGGTTTTTTCCCTGGGGAAGCACAGGAAATCTAGCAGCATTCTACCCATTTATATAGAGGCATGGAGAAATGAGACAGGGATCAATACCCCGTCCTTGGTCGGCAGGTCAGTCACAGAACTCCCACTGGTGTCTGTCGTTACCCTTGCAAAGGGTAAGGGTGCATCAGGAGGAGTCAGGCAAGGGTTTGCAGAGAGCAGCTCAGAGCCTGAGCCCAGGAGGTGATCGCAGCTTCCACCTGACCTGGTCTCACATGAATGATGATTTCCAAGGACACCTCTTCCACAGCTGGGTGATTCATCCACGGAGATTTACATACAGACCAAATGGAAACTGTTTCCTCCCTTACCCCACACAGACTGTACCACTACATCTGCAAGCCTGGCAGATAAAAACTACCTTCAGGTAGCAGGGTTAAAAACCTCCTCTAACTCCTCCTTGTCACATGGATTAAAAACAGACCCTTTATTTTAAATATGCACACCAACCAAATGCTCTTTGTTGCTTCAAAGCTTGAAGCCTGCTCAAGCATGTATTTTGCCATAAATTCATTCCAAATTATTAATTCTTATGGCTGCCCAGCAAAGGAACAGTAGTGAGAACAGAGAACTCTCTATGCTTCAAAAACACCATACACTGCTGTGTTGTGGAAGAACTGCAAAGACAGGGAAGAGTAACCAGCGCTGAAGAGTAACTGCAGAAGAGCAGCAGCTGGGCTGCACAACTCCAAAAGGCAGAGAAAAGAATACAATCAACCCCAGAGAAGGATCTGACAGAAGACAGACCCTTTCCCATTGTAACTTTTCATGAGCGCACACAGGAATATACACAGATGCATAGAGGATAAGTTTGCACCAATGGCTCAAGGAATGGAGTTGGATAATGCCATCCCTTTGGGATGATTTATATTAGAGGAAAGATTTGGATTAGATGTTAGGAATAAATTATTTTCTCAGAGAGTAGCAATGCACTGCAACATAAAACCCAGAGAAGCTGTGGATGCCTCATCCCTGGAACTGTTCAAGGCCAGGTTGGAAAGGGCTTGGAGCAACCCAGTCTAACAAAAGGTGTCCCTCCCATGGCAAGGGTTTTGGAACTAGGTAATATTTGAGGTCCCTTGAAACGCAAACCCAAACAATTCTATGATTCTGTGATTCTGCTGCAAAGTTTTATGGTTTAGAACTCAAACAGCTCCAAAACAGACAAAAGCACATGGACAGTGTCCTGCTCCATAGCTTACATGTGCACTAAATAACACTGGAAGAGGACAGATGAAGTCCCTGATGAAATACTCTTGAGAGTGTCTTTCCTCGGGAAGGAACTGTGAATACATATATTTATTTGTTGAACACCTGCCCCAAATTTTGCATGGTATCATTATCATGTAAAACACAGCAAAATAAGCTTTTCGTGTCTTGGTTTTTTAATCTCTAGAAGTCATCTCTAGTCAAGTTTGTTGTTCCTCTTTCTGTTTAGGAAGGTGACCTTTCCAAAAGCTGCCCAAATTCTCTTGAGCAACAGAGTTCTTTTAAAAAGGTGCTGGAGGAAGAAACTTAAAATAATGCTGCCAGAGTAATGCTCCTGAGCAGTGGCTTGCAGTGCTTATCCCCCATCAGAGATTCTCCTAAATCTTTAATGATGCTGAAATATGCCATAAACTGACAAAGTTCTGGAAACAGGACACTGCCTGCATGTTTGAGTTTTGTGGGGTTTTAACATGTCAGCCTTTATCGTCATTGACAGTGATCAACTAATGCAAACAAAGGGCCACTGAAACTTCACTTCTATACAAAGCAAGCTAAAGGAAGAGTAGTGACATTTTTGGGTTTCATCCAATTCTTCCCAGCAACAGCTAATACTCACCAGCTCCTTAAATTCTGTGCTGTCTCCTCTCCAAGCCTGAGCATTAAAGGCCAGACTTTTCCAAAACAACAAACGATTTTAGGATACAGTTTCCAGAGAGTGCATGGTCAGCACTTCACTAAAGTAAATAACAAAAGCTTGGGGTCTGTTAATGAGTTCAGAACACAAGCAACGTCCAGGTACATGAAGAAAACAATTGCTTCTTCCCCAAAAAGGCTCTTTTTAAATTCCCTGCCTTGCAGGAAACCCTTAGCCAAGCTGTACATCCCAGGTGAGCCTGGTGCCCTATGCCCAGGGCGAGCCCCTGCCTGTGAGACAAGGAGCAGCTTTGAGGAGAAGAAAGTGATGGCCCCAAGCCAGACCCTACCCAGGGGTTATCAGCTCCCTGGGAAAGCTTTTCCTCCCGGAGATCTTTTACAGCCTTCCACACACCTTGCAAAGCAACTCGGATGGATCCAGCTGTGGCAGCTACTGCCAGAAGAGCCCACTGCCACTGCTGGTACATCAGCCAGAGGCCCAGCCCTGCAGATGGATGCAGCAGAGGAAAAGCTATTGACCTGAATATTTGAGAAGGATCAAGGCCACTGCCTCCAGCAAGAGATGACAGGCTCTTGCATTCACTGGGACAAAAAAAAAAAAGTGGGGGAAAACCACCAAACCCGGCCCCATATTTCTGCTCTCTCCTGTTGGGATTAGCTGTGCATTTACCACCAGAGACCATGGCCCACTGCCTCCCTCCTCACACTCATTCTCATTTTATTGCAAAAATCTGCTTCTCCAACATGCCTGTCAACAGCCTGTGTGAATCCCCATGTTGATCATTATTCTGCTAATAACACTGCCAGGTCATCTGGCTATTAAACATGCTGAGTGGACTAACAAAAATATCTCTTTGCCCATACAAAAGAACATTATAATGTAGTTTATCTTATCTCCTTGTCAGTATAATATGCAGTGCTACCTGTTTGATGGCCTCATTGTTTTAAATTACAGTTTTCTGCAACATTAATGATCCTTATTACCAGCACCACCACTGGAAGATCTCTGGTTTAAGAATCCTTCCTATTCAGGCAGGCTCAGCCCTCTGCACCCACAGGGGCACTCCTAGGTACCATGGCAATGAGCACGGTGCCCGGTGATGGATAAAAACATGTCACAGAGAAGGCAGGAGCCAGCCCCAAGTGCGCTTACTCGGTGCACCAGGCCGTGCATTTTAATCAGAATTCAGTGCTTTGTTCCTGGCACATCAAGCAGATGCACTGCTGTGGTGGAGCCCGACTGCGTGGCCAAAATAAACTCCACAGGGTGGCAAAACCAGGAGCTCCTGCCACCTCCTATGTCGCCTTCCAGCCCAGATCTACAAATCCCACCCCGTATGCCCGTGGGCAGTGGCAAACGGAATGAACGATGGTGTGCAGGGTTCTGCTTGTGCTCAGCCTTCAACAGCACACGGCCATCCTGCAAATCCACCTCCCTTCCCTGGGACAGCAGGAGGGAAGCCAAAGCACAGGAGTGGGCAAACTGGCAGTCAGAGGTCCACCTTTCTTACTGACATTTGCCCGTGTTTCATAAGCCCCAGCCTCCTGGAACATTTCAGTGAGTCAAACTCGGAGATAAGCAGTCCTGAGCGCTTCCTTTCCCCACTGCTGGGAACAAATCATCCCCTTTGCCAGATTTTTGAGTCACTACCTGCTCCCAGCATTTCACAGAGTCACCCCTCACCCCTTTAAACACGCAAGCAGCACAACAGCAACATCTCCACCCAGACTCACCTACAAACCCAGAGCAATGTGACACTTCTTTTCTAATATATAAAAATTTTGCAAGGCTTGGGGAATTACTCCTCCCTGCCATGTTTTGTGCTCAGGCAGCAAATTTACTATCGATTTCTGAATCAGACCCCATGGAATGATTCACGCTTCGTGCCCTATCTGCTGAATTTACGACCTTTAACAATTATTCTAAGTGCTGGAGGAGCTTAGTTTAGAAGAAGATCTATTCCTTGGCAAATTAAGCTCCTATTCTTGTCTGGCTTGCAAACCACCACCATCTCTCATCATTTACAGGAAAGTGCCACCGCAGGTCTCTCCCTCTGAGGGAGCAGAGGTCCGAGCGGCAGCAGCCCCGCGCTGGCAGAGCGGCCGCTGCCGGGCAGGGGAGCAGGGTTTTGCTGTCCCACCCCGCTGTCACTCGGGGTTTCGGGTCCCCTCGTCTCCGGTTTCCCTGAAATGCCAGCACCGCTCTGCTCACCGACCAGGCGCTGCCGCTGGGTCTCAGGGGCAGGGAGGGAATATACATTTCCTCCTAAAGCGAAAACAAAACCCGGACTGTATCTCGTGTGCACTGCTACAGAAAAAGCCACAAACAGGAAAAAAAAAATAAACCAAAAAAAACCCAAAAAAACCCTCCTAAGCACGTGCGGATACAGTTTTAAAAAAGAAATGGTACCCTAGTTGAAACACACTTCCCAACACAGTTGTTAAACAAAAAAATTAAAATTAAAAAAAAAAATAGAGGGCAGGAAAGAAGGGGAGGGCCCCATCCCCCCAAATTATACTGTTCTCCTGGATTAACTCCGCCGGCTTCAGCAACCTTTCTCCCAAGGCACCCTCTGCCTAAGAGGGGAAACCAGCTCCAGGTCTGTTTTCAAGGCAGATGGTTCCCCCATTCTAATCTCATCTACACTGTGTATTGCTGAGCAATCATTTACACTATTAATCAACCAGAAACTCACCAGAAAGAAAGTAGGGCAAGTGAATAAAGATAGACTTCTCTTTTTTTTTTTTTCCTTACACTGAAGCAAATAATATTTCTAAAAATACACTTGTTCAAGTCTTCAGCGGATTCTGCTTGATTTTATTTATTTGTCTATGCAGCGGGTTGCAAGGAGCAGCCTGGATGCTGCCTCCCGCATAAATGCTGTTTCTCTCAATGACTCCCCGTGCTCGCTCCCAACGAGCTGTTCTTACGGCCAGAAAGATGGAGAAACGGGGAAAAGGAAGAAAGTTACAGGAGAAACAGACCAGGGGGGACATCAGGCCACAGCCCACGCCGAGGCTGACACATCTGACGAGCCTGACATTTCAAGGGTACATGCTGGGCTTCATTTTCCAGGGGGGTGAGGAGGAGGCAGCGCGCAGGGACACAGCGGGAGAGGGATGGAGAGAGGCTGCGGGGCCGGCCAGGCGGGCTCTGGGGCGCAGCCCCGCACCCCG
>WBMY01016107.1:0-31352 GCA_013397315.1 Donacobius atricapilla
GGCTGCGCACCCCCTGCGGCTGCCGGCGGGGTGCGGCGCCGCGCCCCAGCATCGCCTCCCCGCCCTGCCGAACGAGCCGTGACGGCCGCGGGGTGCCCGCGCTGCGAGCAGGGCAGCAGCCGCCGGCTTGGAGAGCTCTTCCGCGGTAACTTTGGATGCCAGAAGGAACGCCGCGATTTCTTTGCAAGGCTGTTTGCAGAGCAGGGATTTCTGTGTTGGGGATTGTTTTTTTGTTTGTTTCTTTGTGGGTTTTCTCTTTGTTTGTTTTGTTTGCTCGTTATCATTTCTTTCTCTGATGTGTTCACCCGTTGCTACGTGATGGAGAATTACTGCCAAATAAAAGGTATAATGAATTGCAGCCGTCGTGTGCTGCGCTGGTGCTGAAACGGTTAAATTTTTGGTGGTACCTTTTTTTCCAGGACCATTATAGATGTTCGTGTTTAACAAGCCGATGCATACACCACCTGCTTTTCTATAGAAAGTGTTATAAAATAAAGCCCCTTGAATCCAACCTTAATGACATAAGCAGGTAATCTTTCTAGAGGGAGACTATCAAACTTCCTTAATGAGTAGTTCCACTTCATTACTGAAATGCAGGCCTGGAAGCTACCGTTCTGTGTTCAGCTAACATTCCATGTATTACTGTATGAATTAACTTCTTAGGCATCCTTTTAGTAATTCACTGAAATTTTGTGTTAAATTCTCCTTGGAGAAAGGGCCAACGCTAGAATTAAAACTGTTTTGATAGACCTGACAAAAGTTGCTTCAAGTTACAGCCTTAAGTCACACATCTAAATACCTTAGACCGTACAGAAATGCTGTGTATAAAGTTATAAATATCTTTGCAGCTAAAGATGTATGGAATAGGTTCAAATTAGGAATGCTGCTAAAAAGTTGGTTTTATAAGGCTGTGATTAACCACTTTTGGAGGCAGAGTTACATTTAGCTGAAAACAATTGTGGTGCTGCTAGAACTGATGTTTTTCTCTATATAAATGTCACCATGACATGAAGATTTTAGGAAGCTATTACCATAAAGTGAAATAGTCTGATTTTGTGTGTGTGAGATGTGAAGTAATTGAAGAGTCTTTTATTTTCTGTATTCCTGGTTGTCATTTTTTTGCAGAATTATTGCTTTATCACCAAAGGGAAGTATTTTTCACTATGACACTCAAAAAAGACCATTGCTTTTTCAATGCAATATAGACCAGTCCTGTATAAATCAGCCTGGAAATGTGTTGAAATGTTTGTGTGTCTATGTGTTTTAAGCTGATTGTAATAACCAACATATGGAAAATGTCCTTATGAAAAAGGAGAGGGAGGGATCATGCATCTTAATGACTGATTAACAGTACTTCAGAGGACCAAAAACCCCTCACTTTGTTTTAAGCAATGAAATTGTAAATATTTATGTATATCTGCTTATTGTTTTAAGCAATGAAATTGTAAATATTGATGTATATCTGCTTATATGTGAATGGTACATAATAATTTGTCTGGTTACAAATAAATACCTAGCCATCGTTGCAGATTTTTTTTAATAATATGAGGAAAAAATATTAATCTGTACAAAAAATATATTAATTATATCACTTTATAAAATTACTATTTTGTTCTTTAGTTTTAACCGCCCCCCCCGCCTTGTTATGTTTAACAAGCTGTGGAATTTCTTTCTTTCTTCTTTTTTTTTTTAGTAATATTGCTGGACTCGAAAGCACAACAGACAGAGTTGGAATGGATTTCCTCTCCTCCCAATGGGGTAAGTACTGCTGGCAAAACTTAAGTTCCTAAAGATGAGTAGTTATTTTGTTGAAGCAGTTGAAAGGCCTGCTTTAAACTAGTTCCCCCTCATATTTCTCTCAGTAACCATACCAAGTGTTTATGGCTTCTTCATTTTTAGAATGAAACATCAGGTTACAGTGTACAAATGTACAAGCTAATTAAAAGCAAGCGGCTCTTTGGAAACTTTTGGTACCTTTATGTTATGTAGTGTATTTCTTTGTGCTGTACAAAGCACACTGTATATTTATAACACAGTATCTTAAATCCCCCCCTTTTTTGTTTTCTTCCTTTAGAAACAACAGATCTGCTTCTGTGTGGAAACTTTCTAAAAATATGTTTTTCATTTTCTGTAGAATGGGTGATCATAAATTTGTTTACGATGTTTTCTTTGTAATTGAATAGCACAGATTGAAGTGCTCTAAAATAAAAACATTTATATTGCAGATGTATTTGAAATGACATTCCAAACTTGAAACATCCCCAAGCCTTGAGAAGCCTGATATCTGGAACTAGGCACAAATTATGTGGTTAAAGCCACCTCCAGCTTGCATATAAATTAACCTCATGGCATTCTGTGAAATGTACCATTGTGAAATACATCGTTATAAAAAATGAGATGTTTAGAAACATCAGTTTTGTTGTCTTATTATATATGTAAAGTTGAGAAATGCTGCTTTCAGTCTGAATTAAAAGTGTTATAAAACCTCTTCTTCCTCAAGCCTTGAGGAAGAACATTTTCAGAAAGATATAATGGGTATATTGTCCTACCTTAACTCAGCCCTACATGAGCTTAGTCTGACAAACCATAAATTATATGGACAGTTCTTGCTCATGGAAACAGTCTTGCTGAAGCTATTGTGATGCCTTGCATGAACAAGAACTTGGGGGATCAGTCCCTTAATCTTCAGTTCATTAAGAAATCTGAAGCCAGAAGAGCGTGAAGTGTGAGTAGGGATATAAAAGTGTAAATCCTTTAAATAAGATGAATAAAAATGTGGAAGTGTCTTTTCTTTAAAAGCAAGATTGTAGTATCAATACAAGCATAAACTGGAAACTAATCTAAGCACTTCAGAGGGAATGCGGTGCAGGCTCAATGTTTATGATGGCCAATAACCTCAGCATTAGCGTTCTGCGGTGATTGAAGCCGTTACCAGAGGGGTTTGAAAGATTAGCTTGGTGGCACTTACATTAAACTAACCTGTAGATAATGAAAGACATGTCAACACATGTTGCACATCAGCATACTGAAAGGTGAAAGTAGAGTCAAATTCAACGAGTAGTGAAAAGCGAGTTTCAGAAGTAGAAGCTAATTTCGATCACAAATTAAAAATGAATCAAAACTAATGGCTAGATTTGTATGTGTGAAAGTGTTCAGAAAAAGCAGTCTGTAAATTAACACAGAAGTACCATTTCAGTAATGTAATTTTGAAAATAAACGTTTTTCTAATTTCAATTAGTGAATTATTTACTATGCAATAAAGACTTCATGGCAATGAACACAGAAAGTTTTGAGAGAAACTACTGCATTATCACATTACACTACACATCAGTCAGACACTAGTTAAATGCCTCATTCAACTGCAAATGCTACATTTAATGCTGTTAAGATAACTAAGAAGTTAAAATACTATAAATTGAAACCAATAGAACAGAGTATATTCAAACAGATTTGCATGTATAGGACCATATTTTGCAGTAGGACAAAGAAAAGTGGAGTTTTCTTTCTGTGAAATTGATCACCATAAGAAGACGAAAGTGAATGGTGACCTCAGCTACCACAGGTGCAATCATCCTGAAGTACTGGTATATTTCTTTTGCCTTGCAGACACTCTGATTATGTAATTAAATCATAAATCACATTTCCTCAATTTTTTGGCTTTTGCAAAATATGGGAAAATAGCTCCAATGCTTAATGCTAGGGATCTCAAAAAGTAGTGCTTCTTGTGTATTCAGGTTTTTGTATTATTTTCCTTGACTGTAACATAAGAATCTCTTTGATGCTAGCTAATCTCATGTAGTGGGATTTTGACTCTGAGAAAACTCATTTGTGTTGTATTATGAAGCGTAGGTTGATTTTGTAAAATGTGTTTTGTTTGTTACTTTTTTTTGTTTGTTTCAGTTTGTTGGGTTTTTTGAGGAGGAATGGTGATTTGTTTTGCTGGAGCAATCCACATCAGAACTCAAGGAGAGATTCTGTTGTGTGGTGCATGAGAGTTACTTTCCTGTCAAAGATGCAATGCACTGTCTTACTTCTCCTCTTGCAGAATCTGGCTTGGTGTCCTAAGGGAAGAATGCTAACACAAGATAAAACAAAAAGCCCCCCCCCCTTCCCCAAGCATCTCAAAGAAACCCCAAAGGACATAGCATTACCTGGCAAAATTTTAGGCTTCATGCCTTTTTTGTCATCTTGATGGGATTTCTTTTTAATGTGGAGATGTTTCTTATTATTGTGGTATAGCGAAAACCCTCTCAGTCCAGGGCCCCTTTTTTCTTTTTCTGTTTTTTTCTAGCACTTCTAGAGGTAAAAAAAGGTTACTCATTCGACTCCAATAAATCTGTTAAGAAGACAGACTTTCTTTTGTTCAGAGGTTAATACAGTTCCACATGCAATCACTTCACTTAACTCCATGAGCATTTAATAATCTGTTTCAATAATGTAATACCATATGTATGTAGTATATAATACTGTATATATCTCATCTATATTAACTGTAGGTCCTTGAAATGCACTTTGATATTTACATCTTCTGTGCATTTCAGCATCTGCAGCTGTGATATATTTTGTGGTCATAACTTCCAGCATCAATTCAGCCACATCTGTTTTTTCCTGAAACAGACAACAACATTAAAATGGTCTCATGTGCTGTCAAATAGGCTTGCAGAGTAATGTACGCTGTGTGGCTCCTGATCTGGGAAACCAATGCCTCCCATGCTTCGTTGCCGGTGTGAGGAATGTCCGTGGATGCTCTATCCTGCAGAGGTGCCGACTATACGAGTCCCACGAAGCACTTAAGCATGTGCTTACCATTAAGCTCATAAGTACAGTCAGTGATCTTAAGCATGAGCTTAAGTGCATTATTGACACAGGGCCAGAGGGCTAAGTGCCATCCAGAGAAGTCATGGTTGCCTGTGTCCTGGGGTGACGATAGCTCACCCCCCTCCCCTAATTTATTACAGCTGCAGCTTCTGCAGGCACTGAAATGTTACAAGAAACATGAAAAAAGGTGAGAGACAAGGATTGTTTTGGTTACACCTGAGCAGATCTGCCTCGTTGATTTCACTGGCAGGTCTGCCATTGCTGGAGGTGCAAATTCCCACGCTACCAAAGGCTGTTAAAGACACTGGGATTGTTAAAGGCTTACCAGCTCATTACACAGTTGGTAACCTAAAGAGAGAGCATCAACAAAACTCAGGCTTTGAACCAGCGAGCTTTCAGTCATATGGGTTGTTTTTAACTCTGTTTATAGTCTCATGGTTCATTTGAACCCCCAGCTAAATAAAGTTTGCCCCTTCTAATGTGGGTGCAGCCACTGGACACAACGTGAGGTGAGAAGGAGCTACTCCTTAACCTTCCGGTTTGTAAATAAAACAGAAGGTAGACCAAAAGAAAGGGAGACAACTAAAATGTTTTTTTGCTTTCAGATTTTTAAATCTGTCCATTTTCTCTTGCCCTCTCTGTATGCCACTTCGATCACATAGGAGTGGGAATCATCTGATTCATCAGATGATCTGATCCCATGCTTTATATACAACTGCAAGCTTCATTGGAAGCTTTACATGTACAAGTTTTATATACTCTAGTGCTGAGCAATTCCAATTTCTAAGACTTCACTGACATTCTGCTTCTTTGGAAGAGAAGATGCCTCCCTCCTTTTGGTCTTTGCTCACTCCAAAACCATTGTGACCTTAAGGAAATGTGTGTGATCTCAGGGTGAAATTGGATCCTGGTATGCTGAACAGCCTTTTCTGAAGCTGTCCCTTTGCGACTGTGCCCATGATACGACAAAGATTTTTAGAAGTTGTATATGGGAAGGACGTGAAGGAAGAGAGAGCCTACTCCTGCATTAATATATATTTTCTTCATTTAGGCACTTAACAGTGCTTTTAACAATAACTTACTGTAAAAAAGAAAGGAGACATGAGTTGTGAGAAGCTTTTTAAAATACTCAGTAGTTATATCTGGTGATATACTTCTTGTTTATTGCTAACTGTTTGTTGTTATTTTAGTGGGAAGAAATTAGCGGACTGGATGAAAACTACACTCCTATACGAACATACCAGGTATGCCAGGTGATGGAATCAAACCAAAACAACTGGCTTCGGACTAACTGGATTGCAAAAAGCAATGCACAAAGGATTTTTGTAGAACTGAAATTCACTCTGAGGGATTGTAACAGTCTTCCTGGAGTTCTGGGGACTTGTAAAGAAACTTTTAACTTGTATTATTATGAAACAGACTACGACACTGGCAGGAATATCCGAGAAAACCAATATATAAAAATAGACACTATTGCAGCAGATGAAAGTTTTACCCAGGGTGATCTTGGGGAGAGAAAAATGAAACTTAACACAGAGGTGAGAGAAATTGGACCTTTGTCCAAAAAAGGATTCTATCTTGCGTTTCAGGATGTAGGGGCCTGCATTGCTTTGGTCTCTGTCAAAGTCTACTACAAGAAGTGCTGGTCCATCATTGAGAACTTAGCTATTTTTCCTGACACAGTGACTGGCTCAGAGTTTTCCTCTTTAGTTGAAGTGCGTGGAACTTGTGTCAGCAGTGCGGAGGAGGAGGCGGAGAACTCGCCGAAGATGCACTGTAGTGCGGAGGGAGAATGGTTAGTGCCTATTGGAAAATGTATCTGCAAAGCAGGATACCAGCAGAAAGGAGACACGTGTGAACGTAAGTAAACACGCAACTTGCTGCAACTTGCTGTAAATTTAAGGTCATGTTCCACCAGCTTTTTTTTTTTCCCTTTTTTTTAAAGAGAAATGCATCATCAGTCTGCTTTTAAAGTTTTCAGATCCTCAATCTGTGAAGTTCACACTGGTTAATCTAAACCAGTCAGTCTGTCTGGTTATGAAAATCAGTGGTTGCACAATGCACTTTTAAATATAAAGAAAAAAAAGTTGAAGTCATAAGAAGTATAAAGATAGGTTCAGGACTAACATTATGAATTGATTAATGTAGTGTTTCTTGTGCCTCTTGGTAAGGATGAGTAAGTCATACCTATCACAGAACATTGTATCAATAATGTCAGGTGTGAGTAGGTAAACAGTGTGTTCTTTCACGTGATCTCTGACAAGAATTATAAGGAAACTAAATTGAATACAGCGAACAGAATGGGGTGTGGTTAGTAATGGGAAGAATACACACAAAATCAAAACTGAGCTAGAGATCTTTGTCAAGCGTGTAAAAATTCTAAATGCAAGACAAATATTTCAAACAGAGTATCAAATTTTCAAAACAAAGTATGGTATACTTTTGACAGTGTTTCTTTTTGCAAAAAACTAACTCTAAACTTTTGGCTTGCAGTTCAGTCATTGTGATTATTTTAAAATACAGGCAGATCAGAGACTACTGAGTTGTACTTCCTGATTCAAGACTAATTCAGTTAACTATGTTCTTAAATTATACTTCTCTTAGCATTACTGTCACTGGGGCTACAGGCATAAGGCATTTCTGCTTAGCATGAGAAAGAATGTTTTATTGTCTTTGCTTCCAGTAAGAACAAGAGAATCTGTAGTTTGTTTGAAAACAGGTATTTTCATGTACATTTAATATGTTTATAATTTTTATCACAAGATAACACAAGGTGTCATATATCATTATATGTTTATTGCAAGATAGACTGACATTTGTTAATGAGAAAGTGAAAAAATGGAAAAAAAGTCATTGAAAGTGAAAAAGTGGAAAAACCCCCACAAGTCTATGAAGAGGAGAAATGTACATAATCTCCAAAGCAGAGCTGGCAGTCCTCACTAGGTCTGAGGTGCCTTGGTCTGATGAGGACTTCAAAAACTGTGGAGGATTTGGGACATCCTAAAACAAAGTAAATGAGTCTCTTTATTAATAGTTTGTCCTCATGAAAAAACACAGTCCTGCTTTTGATGAGTTTTTATGTGACGGTTCAGTAGAAGATGAAGTAAGTGGAGTTGATCTGGAGTTGATCTTCGTAGCTCCACACAAATCTTCCATTGTTCTGTTGGGAAAGGATGAAGTCTTAAACACTGCAGAGGGTGATCTCATTAGGAGTAATTGTAATGTGAAAAACTGCCCTGACAAAACCGTTCAGTAAGACTGTATTAGAGATCTGTTAAAAATATTAAGTGCTGTGTCCCATAGAAGTCTGTGTTGAGGTTTTAGATTTTTTTTTCTGAGTGACTGATTTTTTTCCTTATTTTAGTTAACTTGCTCTTGATTACAGACCTAGTTATCAGTGATGTAATTAATATACTAATTTTATTTGACATTCAATAAGGGAGAGAAAATATCAAAAAACCCCCCAGTATATGATAGGAATGGGTCGGGGATATGAGCTGAGTGAGCATGGCAGGGATGGATAGAGAAGAAATTGATGTTTGATGACTGGAGTTCAAATAACCTGTTTATTAAACAGGCTTCTTAATTTCTAACCACCCTGATGTTGACAAAAGAATTAAATGATAACTTGTACTTGAGTCTGGTGGCGTGCTCATTTGCAAGAACACTTCCCTTTTTTGGCTTGCTTCCAAAGCAATCGCTGGGAGAACACGCTACTCTGGAAGCAGTCCAGAGGATCATTTATGGTATTTTTCCTCTTTTCTTTCCGTGATCCTGTTAAGAATTTCAAAACAAACTCTGGCCCCATGTTGAGGCAAGCTAATGTGTTTGAGAGGGAAAAGGTGGTCGGCAGGCACCCGGCGAGTGTGCGCTGAGTCGGCGGCTCCGAGTCAGAATGATCTGGGTTACTGTGGCACATGCTTGTAATTGCTGTCTGTGTGTCCTGTCTGGGCTGGAAAATGTTATTAAGTATGATCAGCTACGTAGTGGCTGATAATACAGCTGGTACACCGATACTGCGTCTGTTTTTTGTGACAGATCTTGAGAGAAACTTATCTGAACATTGACACTAATGCAACTGGCTATCTGTTACTGTCAAGCTGTGTAACAGATCAAGTGGAAGCAAGTTGGTGTGTGCTTCCTTAACCCAGAGCTTTTATAGTCCTGTCTGAGGGCTCACTTCTGCAAATGCTTTGTACCTGGCATGCTGTGTGACTTCTCTGGGGCTTCTCAGGGCAGAAAGTATTGTGCTCTGTCAGGATGGGCAGCAGTCTGTGATTCTCCTCTCGCACTTGCTAAAGCTCTGCTGAATTAACTTAACACAATAGGATGGTCTTTTAAAGATACAGAATAATACCTTATCTGGCTGCGTTGTAGCAAAGGTAGGAGTAGATGGCCACATTGTAGTTGCAAAAATCTCTTCAGCCTGTAACTCAGCATGGATTTTCATTTGTGTTAGGCTAGCTTGATTGGCTGTTGGTGATTGAATAATGTGTTCCTTTTGCATACAGCTCCTCTCCTGTTTGTGAAATTTATTGAGTTCAACTATTAAAACAATTGAATTTTGATTTATACACAACTCTGCACTGGATGCATTTGTGGTGGTGGTTTTTTTTTTGGTTGGGTTTTTTGTTTTGTTTTTGGTTTTTTTTCTGTGAATGTAAGTAACTTGTAGTGCTGGGAAGGAAGAAAGCAATCATGAGTGGTGAAACACAATCTGGAAAATAAGGTCCCCTGTGTTCCCTCTTCATTGCTTGATCTTGTGAGTTAATTTTTTTTTTCCTTTTGGATGTACACCAGTTACTTATGACAATATGAGTGCCAAAGAATCCTTACAATCGCAATGATCGAACAGATACATAAGAGAGCCAAATTTCAGAGAGGTCACAAATGCAACTTAAAGCAAAATCTTAAAGCTCTGTGAAACAAACATGAGAAGACTAGGTAAGCCTCTGAACTTCCAGTTGCAGGTTGTTTTGCTTATGTACAAGGAAACTATTTTCTCAGTGTTAATCTTAGGTCTGCTGGTGTGTAGCACTAGGCTTATGTGTGGAAATCATACATTTTAAAGGATTATCTTGAAGGGTACCTAGCAGCAGTACCAGAAAGGTACTTAGATATGTTCAGTTCTTTTAACACTATGTATTGCATCTGTTCTGGGAAAAAAACCCCATCCAACCAACCAAAAAATCCTCAACCACAAAGCCCAATGGACTTCTCAGTAACTGTAATGGACTCTCAATAGGTCTAACCTGGACTTTTCTCACAGTAAAATTAATTTGATATGTTATGCATGTAAAGGAGTACACTGTGATCAGTGATTGATATTTGAAGGTGAAAATAATTCTATGAGAGCTTCTAGTATAATGCATTTTCCATCTGTTTCATGTTAGTTGGGGGTGGAGAGGGAGAGAATTAAATTTATTCAATCAGAGCAGTAGAGTGATATTTCAGAAGGTAGGAAGCTTCTCTTGATGTTACTGAACTGAGAAATTACATAGATCACTGAGCACCAAGTCCAAAAATTCAAATTCCTAGGGAAAGCCAAAGCCAAATGGGTGAATTTTACTGTTAAACATATTATAATACTGTATGCATTAACAGTTGTTTCATTGGCCTCCAAATGAGGAGAGGATTATAGCTATTTGCACATTTTGTCTTGGTGAGGTAAAAAGGGAGCTACAGGCTTTTCTTTCCAGACTTTTTCAAGTGCTATACACTGTGCCAAAGAGCAAGCTGCATCTGTTCCTTCTCTTTTTAGTATTTGGGACAAACTTTTTCTCTCTTCACTTTGTGAGATATTACTTGATAACAGATCCAGGATCTGAATTTGCCTTATGTGCAGCATATTTATGGTAAACTATGCGTAGTTGTGGTTTTTTTGTTTGGTTGGTTTTTTCTTCTTTCTTTCTTGTGTGTTTTGTTTCTCAATGTTACGCCATTTAGGAGCTGATGTGCCACATGTTTATTAATAGAGGACAATGAATTTAGATGGGAATGTGAATAAGTCATCATTAAAATAAGTATTACTATGCTTTCCAAAAGCCCAACCTGCACATTTTGTGAATTGGGTGTAGAGTTCAGCTCAGGGAATATGTCATAGAAGCTGTGGGTGACCTGCAATTTGAGTAACCTATGCTGACATTCCTGCACTTTCCACTTGAAATTTTTTTTCCTTGTGGAGATGGGGAAAATGGTAGAAAACTTTTCAATAGCATTTATATCATCAAGACTTTAAATGTTTCCTCTTTTGAAGGAGAGTTACCTTTCTTCCTTTTGCTTCCAAAATTACTCTAGGGAAGAGAATGTAATTAGTTTCAGCTAATTGAACCTGAGCAGAGAATGAGGGTATCTCTGTGTCACTGAGTCTTGTCATTTTCTCAGAAGCCCATAGAAGTTCAACAGCAGAGCATCTATCTCCTTCTGTTTTTATTCCCTAACATATTAAATAACTTTTCTGTTCCTTTTTTAAAAAAGGTTAGCGGGATCGGATATCAGTCACCACATACAGCTGAATATGAACTATATGATTAAAAAAAAAAAGTTTTAAAGGTAGGTATCTTTGCAAAGGATCCTAACAGGGTTCAGGAAAATAAATTAGATACTTTAAAGTGAAAGTAAGACCTTCTAGCTGGATGGTCAAGAATTACTGAAGGTCTTTCTACCATGAAATGGAGAGCTTTGATTTCTGCCTCAAGCCCCCCTTGGAATTTGTAGAAAGTTGAATGTTTTGACTGTCATTCACCCTCTTGACTTCCCTTCTTGTCAGGGAGGTGTCGTAGAAAGATATATTTTCTCACTATAGCTTCCTTTCAAAACAGTCTAATGTTCATAAAGAAAATTATTTTTGCAAATTTATTAGTCTCTCCAAGTAATTTGGATTTCTTTGATCTATTTTGTTCATGTTCTTCAGCTTTCTGGATCTGCAAGCACAGAAAGTGGAAAGGGAAAAGAGCTATGTCCGCTGTTAAACATGACCTCTTTGAAAGTGGTTTCCAAATGAAGTAACACAAAATGGCTGGTGTTCTCAGAGGTCAGGGCTAGCCGTTCCCTGAAACAAACTGATGCCTTCATGCTTCATAAAATCTGTTTCAGGTCTCTTCTGTGTTGTCTTTCAGCCCTAAGATACAATTGATTTTTTGTAGTGTTGCTTCGCCTGAAGTATCTGACTTAGTTGGATAAGTATGATTATAGGCTGTCATTGTTTTGGTGATACAGCATCCTCTCCCAAATGTGACATAAAGATATGAGAGAAGTAAAATGATGAGAAGTCAAAGTGGTAAGTAATGAAGGCAGTCAAAACCATCTAGTTTTCACTGATAATGCTATCAGAGTGATCCCTAAAATGAATCAACTGCAGAGCTACTGACAGATTTAGTTCCCAATACTAGTAGTTTTGCTCCAGAAGAGCTGAAGGAGGTGAAATTGCACATGCAAATGGGCAATCAGGTGCCCAGATCCTAGAAGAGGGGTTGTTGGATAATGTAGTTTAATGTAGAGCTCTTTCCCTCTCCACCCTCTCTTCTCCTCTGCCCTCTGGCCTACCCCTCTTCCCAGCTTCTGCTGTCTTCAGGAATTAATTTTAGTTCTGCATTTTACTTGAGGTTTGATGAATACCAGTTTCTTAAACTAAATTTGCTGCATGGTTTTGGTTGTGTTTTTTGGGTTTTTTTTGGTTTGTTTTTGTTGGTTTTTTTTTTTTTTGGTGTGGTTTTGGTTTTTTTTTTTGTCAGATCCACTGCTGTGCGCAGATTTTGAAATGAAAACAAAACCAGCAGTGAGATCTAAGAGAATTTTAGTAATATCTCCTTTAGTTACAGGGGAAGCACTAAAACTGTCTTTTATGGGTCTGGGATGCCACTACAGAATTAGCTACGGTTGCTCAACAGCTGGGTCATTAACTCCTTAACCATAAAGTCTATCTGGTGTTTGTTCTAAATGAAGCTTTAGTTGGTATTTAGAAATGGAATCTCATTCTGTCAAGTCCGTTGCTCAAAACCGTATGTTTTGCTTCTGAAACAAACTTTCCTGCCCAGAAATCATTTGTGAAAGGTGCAATAGGAGTCTAATGGCTTTGCTATAATTTTGCAAGTTTGCTATGTTTCTAAGTATAAAAAAGATTCCCTACATGAAAAAGAAGCTTCTTACTTGGAAATTCTAAGAGGGGTTTTTTTGTTTGTTTGTTGGTGTGGGTTTTTCGTTTTTTTCCAAGGTTTCTGTTAACCTCTTAGAATTAGGCCACTAAAAATAAATTTAAGTATTTTTTCATTTCTGAATAAAAAATGGGAGAAGTCACATACAATCCTCATTAGGAGTATCATAAGTATACATGCATTCCCCTAAGTATGACTATTAGCTTTTTAAGAAAAAGCTAAATAAAACCCATCCAGAAAACAAGGTTTCAGGAGCTGAAAAAAGAGTTAGTAGGTTACAGAGAAACTGAAAGTAGGGATCAATTAATGGAAAAACTGATCACAGGAAAGAGGAGAATGTGTTAATAACTATTTACCTAATCTACTTCACGTATCTATAAAACATATATTATCTTTATGGTGAAATGCTGTTGAAAGTTGTTCAAGAAAGCTGCAGTTCAAAGTATAAATCATTCTCTGTAAATAAGGAACCTTAAGTAAAGGGCTGAATTTGAGGTTTTTATTTAAGAAGTGAGACAACCATATGGCAAGATCTATGTTTGGTACTGAGGCTGAAAAAAAAAGGAAATTATGTGGGCAAAATGTTTGGTTAACTAGATTAGCTTTTGAATTTTGATGCATCCTAAATGTCCTCTGTTATTGTGAAAATATTTGCTCCTTAACAACAGTTCCTATATATTAAGCAGTATTAAATCCTTAAGAATGTCTTTCTGTTTTCACTTGGGAAACTGTGGAGATAGTTTCAGTGTAGGTTTTCAGTTACTATAATGCTTATTATTACTCGAACTGTAGAGTAAAAATTAGTCATTGCTTCTTGACTTCTCAGCTGGCTTGCCCTATACTATGCAAGCTCTGTCTGCAATGCTAATTTAATTATTAAAAACAATAAGCCATACATAGTTAATTGTGGTTTAACAGTTTTTAGATTGAAAGCAAATAAAACATTCAAATTAATATCTGCAAAGTCAGAAGGGATCTTTGAAGTTTTATAATAAGTTATATAAGTTAAATACATACAACTTAATTGTGTTGTTTTTTGCTTCTCCTAGAGGTGCTGTAAATGCTACTTTTACAAAAACTTAGGACTGGAACCAAATTGAGAGTAAAACAGTTTGTAGGAGTTTCTTTCAAGAAAAAGTATATTCGGGGAGCTTATTAAAAGCCAAGCACTTAATGGGAAAAATACGTAGATGATTTCTACTGTAACCCTTCACAGAGTTTTGTGGTGTCAAGGAGAACCAAAAAAGGTGCAGGTTTGCTATTTAAGTCAGCATTACCTGGTTTTAATTTCATAAAAAGAAACCCCTCTTTACAGCATGGTGTGTCTAATTTCTTCTATAGTGTTGCATTATTGTGAAAACAGAAGCAGTAGCGAATGTATTTAAGACATTTTTATGAACACACTTCTCCTTACTTGGAAAAGCTTTTATCCCTGTGCACTGCCTAATCTTTGTGCTGCTGCTTGTCTTAAGGAGGATAAAGTTGCTCACATCTGTAACAAACATCAGGGTTTTTTACCTAGGGTAATTTGATACTTTAACCTCCTAATTTTTATGATTTGGATTAGTTACATGTGTCTCTTTGCAAGACATGGCTCTCCTGCAATAATAGTATCAAGCATTTTTCCAATGAAAGTCTAATTAACTCCAATTGTTAATATCATCTGATATCAGTGCATAGCTCAAATGTGTGTGATTGATGGGAAAAAAAAAAGGAAGTACGTGACTGAAAAAATTATTGTTAATATTTTGCAATGTATTTAGTGTACACAAATGCAAAAGTTATTTCTTGTTGTAATTGTGAAATCCACTAAGGCTTTAGAGATGCTGGAGTAAGTCTACAGCAGGCTAGCAGCTGATTTTTTTTTTCTTTAACAACAAAAAAAACCCCTGGTACTACGTATTACCATAAATAAACATGCTGAGAAAGTGTAAAAATACTTTTTGTAAAAATAGAGGTTTCTAATTTTCACTAAACAAGTTGTAAGTATTTTAAAGAAGCAATGCCTAATGCAGGAAATGATCTGCAGAACTGCAGGCTGAGGCACCATCTCCAGAACTTAATGGCTAGAATCCCATTAACTTAAAGAGAGTAACATCATGTGCTGATGTTTTCCTACTGAGGAAAGTGCTAAAGTTTTAGGTAGGTGTAAGCATATACATAAACCTGAAACTTCTATGTTGATGAAACATATTTAAATGCATCCTATATTATAATTTTCAGATTTGTAATATTGTGCTGCTGAAAATGTATACAGAGAAGTGAATATAAACAGGACCCTAAAATTGTACCCTGATGTACCCTGATGGTACATCTCCCACTGCTGAGATATATAATCTCTATGATAATAAGTGGGTATAACTTGTTACTATTCTTTCCTTGCATGTAGTGAATATGATATATCATGCAGTGTGGATGACTGGTGTTCATTTTAGAGTGGATGGAACACAGTGGATTAAACTCATGTGGAAGTCAAGCAGTATTTGGAGGTCTTCTGGCAGGTGACTAATGTGAGTGGCCTTGTGAAGCCATATGCATGTGACCTGCTGTACATTGCCTTTCTTTGTCTCACTGGATGTGTCCTCATAGTGTGACTAAACTGCAAGTCTCCCCTGACAGGTGCTAGAGCTAATTTTTCTCAAATGACCATGTATATGCTTTATTTCCAGTCTTTTAACATAGTGTACTTGTACATATTTTCCTATGGAAGTCCAAACCCATGTGTAAGAGAGAACAGGACATCCTTCATCCACTTGTGATGGACTGGAGCTTGTATTATTGACCCGATCCACTTGACCTGGAAAGTTGGAATAGCATGGGGCCTCCAACCCTCCAAATCCCTCAGTTTACGAGCTGATGTTAATTTTTGGGTAATAAAGGTAGTATTTTTTAACTTGCTGAGTGTACCTTTTTTTCTTCTTTTTTACACTAAACTATTATATGGGTAGATTTTGAGGAGAAATTATGCATTTATTAAATATGTATGTGATGCCTATTTGAATCAACATCACTGTACAAATGTACCCTGTTTGACATAATTTGTGTCTGCAGAGGGCTGTTGCTGGTGTTGAGAAACTCATTAAATCTCTAATACAAAATATTGGAACCCTTGCTTAGCTACCATGAAAATTCTTAAAGAATGTTCGCAATTGAGGCATTACAAGTAAAGTTTATTGTATTCCTAAAAGTTGGGTAGTTGTGTGCCAAAATAGCTCAGCTCTGATAATGCTGGAACAAATTGCAATTTCAAAAATTTGTCTGTGGGACATGGTCTGAGTGGGAAACGTGGCTGTGATCACTGGCCATATTTACATGATCTCACTCAACTCATGTTATCCAGGCTTAGGTCAACTATTTTTCTTGCTGAGGAGAATTTGAACTTGGACTCTTGCTTCAAGTAGGGCATGTCTTTTAACCAACATGCAGTCACAGTTAGAAGGTTTTATTAGCTACTGCTGAAACTTGTTCTTTCCATCATGTAGCAGTTAGAACCATTCATATGGACTGACAGATTCCAATCCCTTAGGTTATGAGCTTTCTTTTTTATATAAATATACTTATTTATATGAATATATATAATGTAGAAAATGCACAAACATATATATTACATGTCAACCATTTAATCTTGACTGAGTTCTAGTGTTTCCAAATGTTGGTATAAATTTGTTTTGATTAATTATTTGCATTGTGTATATACATATGTATTTATTAGGTGAATGGTAGAACTAGAGAAAAAGTTCTACTGATCTTTTATTTTGCTTATAAAAGTGATGTGTTTGTATGTCAAAGCAACTGGAGATGTATTGATCTTTCCCCTCGTTTCTGTTAGAATGTATAGTTTTGTTTGAAGACTTGAAACATTAAGTAGGAAAATGTAACTAGAAATAAAAAAGATTGTATGGAACAGATTTTTTTTTTAAGATAATATTTGGTATTTTGTTTTTAATTGCTACATAGAGGTGGTTTTGGGATGTGAGTGGAGTACTTCAAAGACAGGGTATTTTTACTTGATTTTATTTTCTTGGATTGTGCCCATGATACAGCCTCTTAGCTGAAATCAGGCATTGAATCTTGGATATTTGATTTCTCAGGTTTCAAAATGAAACCTTTTTTTCTTGATCAATTTATTTGCACAGTAAAGAAATTAAATAACTCTCAATTTTTTTTTGTTCAATTTGTTGAAAAGGTTTGTTCCATATCAGTAGCTCTTTAGAAAAAAATAACATTCATTATATTATTTCTTGAGTATATTATAATTGTGACATTGTTCTGTGCTGATTGTGCAAGGACACAATTGCCTGTTATACAGACAAATGGACAGCTTTCGAAGTGTGGTCAGTTTTATTGGCAGTAACTAGAAAAAAAGAGTAGTGATAAAGTCCTTCCAAATGATAACTAAAGGAAATAGACATTGTTTTAACTGTTAGCAAATCCAAGGCTCCACATTGTCACCTTATTATCTCACCTATGGACATCTCAGCTGGATTTCATCTGCAGTCTGATGCTGGGAAGTGTGAAAGTATCATGTGCTTAAAATCATAAGCAGGGTTGAAAATCATGTCCCCCTGTGCAGATGGAATAGAATTTTCAATCTGTGATCTCTGACTCTCTCTCCTCTTTACTTAACACTTATAATTAGTAGCATATAATTTAATTTTCTGATTAAAAGGTGCAATTTTTTTGTCTTTATGATGTATATGTTAGTCTGTCTTCTTTGTTTGTCAGTTAAAATAAGTCTCTACTTGTCCTATTATTGAAAAAGTCTTGTCAGTGGAATTGCTAGTGAATAATACTGGTAAACAAGGGAGAGAAATAACATCTTTTTGAAACAGTTTTTCTTTTCCCTGGGCAAATGTGACATAGGAGGAGACAATGACATACCTACTTTTGATCTTTTATCTTAAAGATTTTCTGTCATATTTAGAGCTACAGTCATTGTATTGTGTATTATTGTTGTAAAAAATCATGTACCCAAGAAGATAAGATTCAAAATTCCATGACAAGTAGAGATGAATGGTTTTTAGAAAATAAAGCACAGGCTGATAGCACAAATGATGTGCAATATCTGAGTAAAGGGATTTTTTTTCTCTCCTTAATACAAGGACTAAATGAAAATGCAATACCTGTTCTTACAAAATAAACCCCACTTTTATAATTCCACCATTTAAAGTCATTTTTTTTTGTTTAAACTGTGACAAAGGTATTCATTGTTAATTAACATTCAGGAGATAACTGACTGTCAGTTGCCAGTCAGCATGGAGCTTGGAAGAGTGTTGACATTGATTGATGGACATGTTCTGGGACTATGCACAAACAACCTGCTCAGGTCATCTGAATACACAGAAACACTACAGATCAGCTCCTCATACACAAAAAGCTTGGGCTGTCCTTCTTTCCTAAGGGAGGATATCCTTCAAGGTATTCCAGATCCCTTGATTTGTAAGTTAAGTTCCTGCACTGTGTCACCAGTTAAGAAAAGTTCAGTTTAGTGTGGTAAATATAGATAACATGTGACTGTCTGTTTCTAGCGGTTTGTGATTGAGGTGCTTAAGCATTCAGCTTGAAGGAATATTTTTTTATGTTGCTTTTTGGAGTGCTATATGTACTTACCTAATGGATATATACTAATGCAATTTTTTCTTTAGGCCAAAGAAAATCCCCAACCCCTGATTTATGTTACTTTGAAACACACAGATGGGAGATGTCTTTCAATCTTGCTATCTCTATGGTCTCTTCAAAAATGAGTTTCAAAAATCTGCAGTGATATCAGTTGCGTGCAGGAACTGGAATCAGTATTTTATTTGGATTCAGTGAAATGAAGACACCCTTATGGCACCCTCACACCTCCTTTTAAAGGAAGATATAAGCAAGCTCTAGTGTCTCACATACCCGTTCCACTTACCCTAGGCTGAGTAGCCTGTGTGCTGTGGGAAGAGCTTCTGAACTCCTCCTGCTTCTTGTGGTGGGCTTGTACAACAGTGGCAGTGCTTAGCTAAAGAAACAGAGTATTGTGGTTTATGGGCTGTAGAGGCTTTCAGGGAGATGACTGTTTCCTGTGTGATAAACATATGATAAGCACCTGTTTAGCAGATACTTACTTCTCATCACTTTTCTCAATTTTGCTTTTTTGAATATGCTTCCAAAAATATCATCGTTGACTTGGATATATTCAGTAAGAAACAGGGCTGCTCATGAAAGTGATTGAAAAAGGGAGCGTATGACTGGAGCCCTTTTCCTGTGATTATCCATGGGGGCAAAACTCCTGTGCTCTATTACATGACTCTGTAGGTTAAAAATTGGATCTGTCTTGTCTTTCTTAAAATCCCCGTAACTTACAGCTTTGGGAGACATTGCAGTTCCACCCACTCCAGATGGAAGAAGCGTGCTGCTGGGAATCCCTTGCCAATCTCTGTTCCTGATAACGGTTTCTGAAGCATATTGGGGAAATCTGTTGAGAGTTGTTATAATTTCATACTTGTGTGCCAAATTTCTCTTTCCCTGTTTCTTCCAAGTACCTGCTACTGGGGTTCCTTAATGCTTCTCTGGGGCTGGCAGGGTATTCCTGCAATGAGGCTGAGCCCCCTGCTTTTACCCAGTGGAAAAGGGCACCACAAACATTGCTACTGCAAACTGCAAACCTGCATATTGTCCCTTGGGTAAAATCTTGCTTTCTTTACTCATTAAAAAAAAAAAAAGAGTCCCTTGTGACTGCTTGTGAAAGTAAGAAAAACAAGAATTGGCCCCATGTCATAACCATCTGTTACTAACACAAAGAGCAAGAGCCCAGTCTTGCAGTCCTTGCTAAAAGCAGTTTGTTTAATAGGAATTACTACAAATATGAAAAATGTGTGTTTTCTTCATTACTGTGACAATATTCCCTTCCAGTAGTGAAAAAAAAAAGTCATCATGAATCTCGGTGTACAGTCACACAATTGCATTATTTTATATTGTGGTAGGCCGTATGCAATAAACATCTCATTCTAAGAAAAATATGTATTGCAGTATTTTCAAAAATCACTTCAGCTACTTTCATGCATATTTTTTTCATAGTACATCTTTTTATTTTACGGCTGAATTATGACTGGGTTTTCTTTTCTGCTGTATTTATGACTGAGGTAAGCCTTTTTTAATTTATTTTTTATAGCAGCTAGTTTGAAAATGGTGCCATTTTTTCCTTTCCTTCAGCAGAAAATGTTTGACTTTTTACTTGGTGACTCCCCTGCCCCAGACATACACACTCTGCAGTCTCCTCCCTCAATTATAACTACAAGCGTTACTGAAAATAATATACTGAAATAATTTGATCCATCTTGCCATGCTACACTATGGCAGAGAGGTAGTTTTGGTGGCTCTTACTTCTGTTCACCTTTAGGATGAACTGCTAGGTTGGATTGCATTTTTTCCCCCCAACTTTGTGACCACCTTCGTATTTTGTGTTTCTACCTTCATTTTTGAGAGATTATTCCATACTATTTAATACAAACCCTGTATCTCTTTTAAGGATCAGTTTGATGTCTTCCTGCCCATTTGTTTTTTTATCAGTTCATCACTAGTTCTGAGAGTTGTGCCTGTCCCTGCAAGGTAACTTGAGCCATAAGTGTTGATAGGAGCATTTAATCCATGCTCCTTCTCTTCTGGCTATAAATCTGTTAGGCAGAACATGGGTTGCTGTAATCCTGTTGATTGCACCTCAGTGGCAGGCCAGTCCCCTGGCAGGCTGCAGTGCCTTTAAGAGTGGCTTTGAACAATCAGTCTGGCACAGAGCACATGCAGCATAGCCCAGAATCTGGGAAAATACATAAATTATGATAGGAGGCTGTGTGTTTCCATGGTGTATGCAGAAAGACAGGAATTGCTGTATTGGATCAAACAAGTGGCTTGTCAAATCCATTACTCTTTCGCCAGCAAATGTCCAGTAGCAGATGTTTGGGAAAAAAAAATGAAGGAACATCAGTTTTGCTTTTCTTCAGCCCAAAAACATTCTCTAACAGCTCTATTATGTCTCCTTTGTATTCTTTCTTCAGTCATTTTATCATTCAAATGTTAGAATAATTGTTTTCATAACATGTAATAGATATGTTCCATATGAGCTCCTAGTGAATTTTTGTGATTTTTCTTAAGCTTGTGCCCTCAGATTTAGATAGACTGGAAATTCTACAGACGTTTGCATTATTAACTATTCAAGCCTTAAATTTAAACTTTGAACTTGACTGGAAAGGCCCTTGAGGATCTGATGTAGAAGCATATACAGTAACAACACTAAATTGATTTCTGTGCATTGAGAGATGTAGATTTTTACCAGTTTGATTGGGAAAACTAATTTCATAATTTTTAAATGATATGTAGGACAAATGCAGTAAAGTTTTATTACAGGAACATCACAGCAACTTCTTTTTCTGTATTTACAGACACTTTGAGCCATGGAAGGGTTAACCCCACCCCCCCACCCCCCCAGGCAAGCAGGGTATCACTTTCCTTAAAATGCCATTGGGAAACCGAGATAAATGGTGAAGCATTTTCTGTGTTGACATGATGTTCGCCTGTCCGATTGCATCCTTCCCAACAGACAGCAGAGAAGCAATTACAAAAAAAGACATCTGTGCCAAGGTTTGGCTAGCCAGGGAGGGCAAGCTCTTGTGTTTAAGAGGTAGAGAATCCAATTGATGAAAATGTCTGGGCCTGTTAGCACCAATAAAGCTGAAGGCCACTGGGAAGCTCAGAGAGGGTCTTTTGTTGCGGAGATAGAAAAGAGGCCGAAGTTGTGACACTTGGGGAGGAATAGGGTCAGCCAGTACGATCATCCATCTTCCTCAATGGCAGCTTTCTGTCAGTTTTTAACCCTGCTCAGCAGAGGATCTAAGCCCCTATTGTTGGCACCAGCCAATTCTCAGCCAAGTGTAAATGAAGTTAATATTCACTGACCTTATGCATAGCCAATGAAGGCCCTTGATGTCATCCTGGAAATAATGTTATCTGACACTTCAAAAAGCAGATGTTGGCAGGTTGTTTGTGGTTTTTTGCTGAGCCAGTACGCAAAGACGCATTGTTTAGGCACCTCGCATTTAAACTGATTTCCATAATAACCACAAATAGGCCTTTTTAACCTTAAATTGACATAGTTATGGTTTTAGTTTGCATGTCATTATATGCTGCTCACAAAGCCTGGCTAACCTGCACTAAGTGGTCAGGGCGAAGTAGCTTGGTTCACTTAGATAAGAAATATATGGGTCAGTGAGCAAAATATATTTATGCTGATAAAACAGTGAGCAATTAAAATAGTTTAAATAGTTCAAATCAGACATTTTTAGAGCAAAATGAAGAATAGGATTTGATTTTGCAACATACCTCCATGAAAGGAAATTTATAACAGAAGTGAAAAAAAACCTCAAAAAAACGCTTTCAGAGATACAGCTTTTAATTTGAAAAGCCTACTGCAAGCAACTGTTAATATCTTCTTTTGTCTCCAGTAATCTTTTGTCATGGTGAAACATGATTATTCTAATGTTTTAATCACAGAAAGTTAAATAATTCTTATAGGTTTCACTTCACCAGAAATTTGTCTAATACACCAGCATACTGGTGATATGGTCATATTTGTACAGTGCATTTCATCCAGACAGATCCTCAAACCTTCTGCAGGCTTCTAGAAACAGAACACATCCACATTTCTCTTGTGTAAAAGCCGGTGTCAAACATATGTTGTAACTCTAGGGTGAAACATTATGGTTCTTTTTAAAGCACAGTGCTGTTTCTCAGCAGCCTGTGGCTCTGATTCGAGGAAAGTTATAAACATGTACCACACATGGGAGGTGAAAAGTATTTGATTTGGTTTATTTTTCTTGTAAATTAGCTATAATTCTGGCTCATGTGTGCTTATCTTACACAAGATGAGCATAATAATATATGGTAATAAAGTGCAGATGCGGGATGAGTAGTCAAATATTTCAGCTGTATCAACCAGTGAACTTCGCGCAACCAGGTTTTTCCCCTCTGTGTACAAAATGCAGCAGCAGGTAACAGAAATCTAGAAAATTCTCTATAATGCCATGGTATTGGTATTAAAAATGTGTTTGAATAATAACTGTAGTATGGTTAGCACCTTTCAGGCTGTGATGTATTCTTCCTGTCCTTTTGAAAAAGAACTCAGACTAGCATGACTTTTTTTTTTTTTTTNCCTGAAGCTTGCATTGGCTTTTTTTTTTTTTTTTTTTTTTTGGTCAAAGAATGAGTTAATAGTTGCACTGAGAAAGCCTGATAATCACAGTTGCTTGGGAAGCAATTATCTGACAAGCTGGCAAAGATGAGAAATACCAGAACAGATCTGCATCTAATTGAAATCACTCAAATCTGATCTTAAGATAAACAGTCCTAGTATTTTTGGAAACTGTGTTATTGATTGTGTTCTTCCCTTCAGTTATGTTTGTTTGTACCTGTTAGAGAAGTGAACATATTTCCTGTAGTAACAGATTTCCTTAGAAACTCATTAGCTAGAGATTTCTCGCTATGTCTTCGCTCAATATTAACTCACATCAGATGGGATTTAACAAAAAAAGAGAGAAATATATTCACCACGTTCCTGGATGAAATTTTATGGAATTGATGATTGATTTTGTTTGAAGTAAAGCATTGTGTATTTCATTAGCTCCTGGTTATTTGCGTGCTG
This sequence comes from Donacobius atricapilla, assembly GCA_013397315.1. Lineage (NCBI taxonomy): Eukaryota > Metazoa > Chordata > Aves > Passeriformes > Mimidae > Donacobius > Donacobius atricapilla. The sequence continues at coordinate 23,635 of WBMY01016107.1, forward strand.
TCTGTGATATATGATGACTCAGTCATATAGCTCAGATGATTAAAAGGCTAATTTTAGTTTAGAACTAATTTTAATGGCGTATCTGATAGGACTAATTTGTCCAGATAGATTAACTTAGATCCCCCCTCCCTGCCTGTCCCAGTCCTATATTCAGTTTATTCTACAATCATTCTGAAAATACATGAAGTTAGATGAAAATTTCTGAAATACAGAATTACAGCCAGCTATTGAACAGTGTGGAAAGAGCAATGAGCCAGAGAGCACTGAAAGCAATGAGGCACCTTAGTGGGCCTTTAACAAGCCCTAAGTCTGCTAAGCAAGCAAATTAATTTGTTTAAGACTTTACAAAGACCCATTTCTTCTGTAAGTTATATTGAGTAATAACCAGATTGAGTCACATTTTCGTTTTACTACTCTGCTGTAAATTGGTTCATTTCGGGCTCAGTTTTGTTAGTCTGCCCCTTTGTCAGGCTTTATCCTATGAAAAGTGTAGAATGCCAAAAGAAACATCAAACTGACCCGATTCTGCCCTCTCCTCCAGCAGAAATGGATACTGAACTACAGAAGTTTATTTCCTGTTTTTGGAGGGAGACTGTGAAAGAAAAATTTGCTTTTGTGAATTAACCCATGGATAGATTGATTCATTTCATCCTGTGGGTATTGAATATTGTTCTTATTTTAGTTGAAAGTTTACAAAATGCTAGCTTTCCATGGGCAGGCTGCTGAGGAAGTGATCCAAAAATAATATAAATTGGAAGTGTTTGGTTTAATGTACTTTTCTGTTTGTTTGTGGTTTGTGCTTGTTTTGTTTTGTTTTTTTTTTCCCTTACGCAGAACAAAACAAGAAATGCTTTGGAGTAAATGTCAGCAGAAGGTTCATTAGGGGGATAGGGACACAGCTAGGTGTGGGGAGGTGGTTGGGGTCTCTCCTGCTGGTGGAAGGCACTACCAGCAGTGGGTTTGCTGGTGGCATTGGTGCTGTGTCTGGCGGTTCTGATAAAGGAAACCTGTCAGGGAGTGTGAATCCAATGTTCCAGCTTGGAACTAGGTTGGTTTTGCTCCTGATTCATCTCATCTGTAAGAGGTGAGGTTTTTAACAGCAGATTTTTTTTTCTGTTTCTATTGTTTAGAATAATATATAATTTTCATCTCTGGACTCTGGGTCTCTGCAGAAACAGTCTCTATGGATCTGGGTTCATTTGTATTGCGTTGTTAGCATGGCTGTGACTTTCTTTGACAGTTACGTCAACTGGGAAGAGAAGAATGGAATTAGATATGAAGAATTGCTTTGTTCTCCAGAGTTTCTAGAAAACATCGTTGAAGCTGTAGCATGAAATCTCTAGCGCATCTGCAGATGATTTGTACTAATAAAGAATACCCAGCGAAACTCTGTTGGAGAAAATAATACTGGAAGAGAAAAGCACAGAAAAATCAATTGTATGAAGAGATAGAATATTTAGTACTGACTCATCTTCCCTAATCAGTAGAAAAATGGATTATATGACTAATAAAGAATCACCTCAAAGAGAACAGTTAAACCATGTACCATTTTGTCAAACAGATCAAAAATACTGTAAATAACCTACCAATAATGACATACATGATTTTACAGCAAAGAAAATTTGCCATATGGGGGAAAAAAGTCAAATGAATAATGTAAAGCACCTGCTGTCAGAAAAAAAATCAAATGAATGGCATAAAGCAGCTGCTGTCAGATTGAGGCCTGGGAATGTATCACTGGGGAGAGGGAAGGAGAGGGTAAGTCAGTTATGAGGAACTTTGGACAGGTGAGGAGATGCAATCTAAAGACAAGATTTTGGGCAGGGGCTGAGTTTGAGGACGGTGGTGTTTCTCAACTTCTGTCCTATACTTCACTGTGCCAGGCAGTGGAAGTGTCAAGAGGTGGATGAGCATCAATGGAATGCAGGAGCTCTCATCGCGGTGGTCGGCATCCCATCTATGGCTGGCTTACCATGGCCAAGCGGTATCGGAACGCTGTGCAAATACCCAGCACCTCAGGCCCGAGGGGTGTGCCGGGGAGCCGCCGCCGCTAATGACACAGCACCTCACAGCCCCTCTTGATAGGATCCACCCCTTCTTAGGGCTCTGCCTTTGTTTTGTAAAGTCAATAACGCAAATGTGCAAGAATAAAGGTGAGGCCTGACCTTGCCATTTTGAAATGACTGGGAGATTGTCTTTACCTTTCATGAGCACTAAGGTCTGTTTGCTGCCTCTCTTTTGTTTTTTGGGTTTTTATAATTGAAATGTTAATTAGTAACAGTTTTCAAAGTGTCTTGCACACACAGAGAAAAGAGAATTTTTAACAGATGAGATATCTGTTTTAATAGATGAAATATCAACAGTAAATATTGTGGAAATACCTTTCATAAGTAATAAAAAAAGAAGGGCTCATTTGTAAGCACAGACATGTTCTTACTTAGTGGAGGAGAATAAGGAAGAATAATTCTTCCTCTTCCCTGCTGCTCCTCTTTTTCCTCAAATGGCAGAGGGTGTGACAAAAGTTAGATTTTTGTACTACCCATGCAAAAGACTTCATTGTGTTTTATCCACATGGCAAGAGAGGCAGGAACAATATCACTTAAAAAAAAAAAAAAAAACCAACAAAAAAACAGAGAGGTGCAATTTGAATTTGTGACCTCAGCCTGAGGTGCTTAGTTTCTGTGCTTTTCACTGAGCAAGGAGGAGTGTCTCTTTTCTCGCTGCACCATCTCCAAGTGCCTGCAAAACTGGAAATTAATGATGAGTTGAATAAAAGAAGCTGAAGCTGAGAAAAGAAGCTTCTGAAGCTGAGAATTTATTGTTTGTTTAATTTTTTTTTACTTCTTTAGATAGACACACATAACTCATGTAGCTGAGATTAGTTGGGTCCCCACAATATCAGGAATGTCTGAAATAAAAATTATTCTTTAATCCCTCTGTATGCATCTGTTCAGTCTCTGAGTGTAATTGGGTCATCTTTTCAAAATATTTTCTACAACTGTAAGGATGAGAAGCCATTTTTTCCTCAAGCTAGAGTTTAGATGGTCATTCAGAAATAATAACAGTAACAAAACCATATGATTCTTGGCACTGGAATATAAAATAGATTACCAATTGCTTTACAATTATGAATTAAAGAAAAGTAAGAAATTCACAACTTCATATGTTCAAGCATACTTAGATTTTGAAGCCCATTTTTAAACCCTCATTTAAAATAACTGCGAAGTTCTTTTTTAAATATTTGGTTGGTTTGGGATTCTTTTTCTTTTTTTTTTTTTTGAATATATTCTTTTATTCATGATGAGCCAGTGTATCTTGGAGTACTAAACCAGGGATCTTAACTTTAATGACAGGACTGCTTTGGAAGTGACAGCCTAATCATAATAAATTCGAGCAGGTTTTACCTCTATAAAATCATCATAGGCAAAGTGTCTCCAAGCGTGGGAGAAAATTTATTTGTTGCATAGGTGTAAAGGAGGACATAATTTTACTTGTGGCAACACTGTTAACCACTGATGAGGAATGGGAAGGAGAGAAACCTCTTGGGGGCTTTGAAAGATCCTAAGAAAAAAAATGGGTTTGGATTGCTGATGAATAGCAAAACCATCCTTTTTATTGCAAACTAAGCATATTTCCTGCAGAATTCACCAAGCAGACCATAGGCATGAATGGTTATCTCTCTCCCACATGACTGTAGAGGCCCTTGTGGAGTGAAATCTTTGCTACAGCCTGCATGTGTAAAACACTCTCTACATCTAGACTGCAGAGGACTTAGAGCACATGAGATCTGGCTCTTCCACAGCCTCTCTCATGCAGCACATCAGGGAGCACAGAACTTACGTTCCAATGTCTGCATAATTAGAGTCTCCCTATGGGTAAAATACAGGTTAAAAGTGAGGAAATATCCTTCTACACTGAGCAGCAGAAGGTTTCTAGTCAGGGCACACCTGTTCCTCCGTGCTGAAGAGTGCAGGGTAAAACAGGAATTGTTGGTGCAGAGCAAGCATGTCACGGGGAATTCAGGTTTTAAAGTGGTTTAAACTAAGTAGGAACAAGTCTCACTCTGTTTGCATGGTTATAATCAGGAACAACTGGCTGTGAAGACAGCAGTGGTCCTCAGCTTGCAAATCAGATGTTTAGCTATGAGTTCCAGTGCCTAATTTCTTTAACACTAAACTTCACTAAATGGAGATAAACTACTGGATGTGCAATACCAGCCTGATGATTTCAGAACTGTATTCCTCTGCGTTTTTCTGCTTTGCATGTATTTTTTACTTCCACTGAAGTAACGCACATTTCTCTCAGTATACACCCCTAGAAGTTTACAGCCTTGCTGCTGCCCATTTATGATATGACATCTACATTCCTTGAATGATCAGCTCCTACTCTGCTGAATTAACTGAGTTTCTTTGCACCACTGAGAGGTAGCTCTTAATCCTGTGCTAAAAATAAAGTGCAGGAATTTGTTAAAGTTATGCTGGACAATAAAATAAGTTTGAATTTGCCTCATTGCATGAAGTGCCTCTTGCGAGCTCTTGTACTGTTGTCATGAACTTTATGGCTATTTGCTGCTGTACAGTTTCAACTCCTGCAGAAATACATTTCAGTTGCTATTCTTGAATTTTTTAAGGGTCAGCTGCCAAGTACTTCTGATGTTTGACAAATGTTGAGTAGTTAAGGATATCAAAAGGAAATAAGTGATAAGGGTTAATCAAAAAATAAAAATGGAAATGCTCAAAATTTAAAGTGGCCAGTGCAAATAAGTAGAGGTGACCCTCCTGTAGTTAACCCTTCTGTATGCATATTGTTCATTGGCCCAGGAGTTTAAAGTTTTTTGTTGAGATGTCTTTGTGTTTTCCAGTTATGGGCTGTTTAGGGCTGTATTAAAGTCCAAAATAATCTGTTTGCTTCAAAGGAAAAAAGTAATGCCTTCTAGGCAGTATTATTCTAGGACTAAGAGAATGCCTTTCTATTTTTGTCACAAAGCTATCGCAAATGGTGCACCTGAGGCCTGAAGGGGATCATCTCAACGGAGTTAAAAATGGTTGTTCTTTTATTAATAAAGCACAGTGTATTATGTTTGTGCCTGTCTTTGCTGCTTTCACAGAGACATTTTAAGTCATTAAGAACCCATTGATATGTTTATTCTCACCACAGTTCACTAATAACACTCAAAGGCATTAGTATCTGACTACTGTGCATTTGTAAAAAGTTGCAGTGCTGGGTCAACACACATCCTGCTTTTCTATCATAAATGAGAAATCTTAAGACATTAATAGATTAAAATATTTTAAATATTTCTAGTGTCAGTTTTAAACAGATTTAAACTATTTCTAGTGTCAGCTTTGTCTTACCTTTCTCTTTTTTTTTGCATGTTCCTACAGTTCTGAGGTAGGTCCTAATTAGCATATCATATGGATAATTTTGCATTATTTTCAATTTGAAACAATGATTAAACATAGTTTGACCAACTTACAAAATGATGTAGCTAAAGATAATTCTCTTATATGACCAGGAGTCTCATACTCTTCCTTGCTGCCTCAGTAAGCACAAAGAACTAATGGACTCTTGCAGTACACTGGTAGAAATTCATAACAAAACAAAACAATGTGTAAGTCATGGACAAGCAAAATAATTTTCTGTCTGTTTATAAAATTATTGCTTTTAATTTGGCCACTGGTACAACTAATAAGTTTGTAAAAATCAAGCTTTGTGTGGAAAATACCACTTTCTACAAAATATTCCAATTTATGCATGTTTTTCTGCCACCACATTTTATTTGCATGAGATAGGTTCATCCATGTTTCCATGAAAGCAAATGGTAATTCTGCTGAATTTATTAATCAAGCATTGCATAAAAACTGGATGCCATTTTCTGTTCAGCTATTCCCACTGGATTTTCCCTGGTGGAAGTTAGAAGGTGTAATTTTGGCCTTGGTGATGTGAATGGCTGTGAATCTTAGTTTAATTGGACCAGGAATTGAACCAAAGTATTCTGCTTATTATCTTATATTCATTTTCATGATAGCTATTTGTGATGTCACAAAGCAGAGACATCGTGGGTAAAACAGACATCTAGAGGAGGTACATTTCTAAGCCTCATACATAATGATTTATTTTAAATGACCTGCAATAAGAGAAAATAATAGTGGAAATTCAGTGATGTTTAAAGATATTTCACAGCTTGCTGTTAGAAAGAGTTGATGTTTTTATTATGTACTGGTGAAAATGAAAAGGTTAAAACTTCTTTCTGATTTTTAGCATTGTTGTAATGACTATGTACATGCACTGCTTCCTATACTAAATTTTGATCTGAACAATGTACAGGACTCTGAATGATACAGGATCAAGGTTTATCTTTCTATTTTGATTCCAAAAATGTTGTCCACTGTCACAGGAGAAGTGAACTTCATCAGACGTGACTTGACTTCACATCTGCGCAGGAGGTTATGCCTTGTAAAAGAGCAGAGCTGTGAATGAAACCTTTGTCTTCAGCTTCCTTGTAATCCTGCAGTGCAGTTGAGCATGTTAGCTCAGTTGGAATAATGTGCTGATTTTCTAAAGATGAAAAAAAAAAAAAAAATTAAGCCCTTTCCTCATTTGAGGTTCCTAGTTGGCACTACCTGCTTTGGTTTTATCAACTCTGATTTCAGTCTGTCACTTTGCCTGGCTAAATATAAAAAACTGATACACTCCTGTCCTTGAAGAATATTCAAGAAATGCAGTCCCTGTGAGAATGCTATTTTGTAGCAGCAGGGATCCTTTTTTCCTGTCATTTTCTTAATTTGGTCTCTGTTTCAAATCTTTATCAGCACCTGTCCTTTTAAGGAAACAGATTAAAATGTCTAGGGGTAAACAGAGGCTTGATTTTGTGTGAATGTACAGCTTCTGTGCTTTTGCAATACATGCAGTTATGAACAGGGATGCCACATGCTTTAATGTCCTAATGGATCTAAACTGCTTTGCTTCCTTGTCTTTGTGAATGCTGATTTTAGTTCTCCTTTCTCTATATTAGGCATAAATCAAATGTATATTCAAATTTTTTTTTTTAGAACAAGAAACATGGTGTATGAAATGCTGCATAATGCAGTCAGGGCTGGAGAAGGGTTATCCGTTACAAAACTGTGGAGATATAGAAGAAAATGCTAAAGATACTTGGGTTAATAAAATGATAACAATATTCTGAAATATTACAGAATATATTGCAGTAGCTGAAATATATTGATGACTGTCTGATTGGGTTAGAGATAAAAGCAGTAGACATGCATTTGCTCTGCTTGCTCTCATTTAATTTCATCATAGTGAGTCACATAGGCATCAAGATTTATATGTGTCTGATAAGTAGTCAGGATAGAGAGTGCTAATGATGGTTGTAATGCTTTCTAGAATTCTATTTCTTCTGACTTTGGTTGACATTGTGACTCTAAATACTGCAGATTCTGTAAATTAGTAAATGGGAGACAGAGGAGGGGACAACCCGCCTTAACACGGTATTCATCAATATTTAGTCATCCATAGGTTGATTTTTTTAAATTCTTCCCTTCCCCCCATGTCTGGACAGCAGAATGCATGGTGCTTCTCAGGGAATATTTATCAGATTGGACTGTGCATTTATTGGAAGAAATTCAGGGAAAGTACGTCATAAAACATTCTGAGGTCTTTTTTTGTTTGGTGTTTTTTTGTATGTGTTTGTTGTGGTTTTGTTTGGGTTTTTTTTT
>WBMY01016107.1:31388-53666 GCA_013397315.1 Donacobius atricapilla
TTTTTTTTTTTTTTTTTTTTCTTTTGCAAGGAACTTATTTATCCTTCAATTCATAGAAATTCTTTTTCACCAGTGATCAGTGCAGAATGGAAAGACTTGGCTGAGTCTTACTGGTTCACATGGGACAACTGTTTCTAGTGCAGTCTGTTTCTGCTGATGGCCCTAGCACTGACATGACAGATGCTTGGAAAGCTGCTGTCCCTACTGCCACTGTTGTTGACACCATTGCAAATTCTTAAAGGAAAGCTGCAAAGAGTCTTACTCTAGTTGAAAAAGAAGACCCACAGTTAAAAACAAGGTAGTCTTTTACAGCCTGATCCTGTAGGGTCTCTCTTGCCATCAAGTGCTTTTGGATGGTCTTAACTGTAGGTAATGGGTTGAAGGTCTTCACCTCTTTAAATAGATTGTGGTGTTAATAGAAGAATTTGGAATATTGTGAGGTGTTTGCCCATCTCTTACTGTCTTCATTTATATGACTTAGGTGTTTGCTGCCGTTGTAGCAGTGGTCCTTAGAGGAACTACTTTTTCCAGGACTTGAACAAAGAGAGGAATGACAGTATTGCAGCTAGAAAAAACATGGGAAAAGATAGCTATGGGCAATTTCCACAGCTCTTAATAAGTAGCAAGAGCAAGTATAGCAGAGAAAATCAATAAAAGCCCCTTGTCTACCTTCTTACCTCCACAACCCTTTCCTGAAACCCACAAGAAAAAAAGACGAAAGAATAAAGCATTTATCTTCAATGTGCCTGTCTGTTAGGTACATCCTATGGCTGACAGCAAGGCTCTTTTCCACTCCATCATTTCAGGTTTGTTTTGGTGGAGAAGAGAGTCAGTTATTTTATTCAATTCTATCAGCTGTTAGAAAGTACTCCCGATTCTACTGATATTTTCCTTTGAGAAGTTTAAATTCTTCTGAAATGGCACAGATTTTACTGAAGGCTGTTGTTGCTGTTTTGTGTATTAATGCCTACGTGTGTCAGCCAGACTTAAGAAGAGGAATCAGTTGATTCTGGGGTGCTCTGCTCCGTGTACCTAGTGGGACTATATCGCTGCTTTGCTCCTTTTTTTTCATTATTTATCCAGAGAAGACAGAGAAATTGAGTTGGGTCTGGTAACAAAATTTTTAAGTGCCAATGTGGGGAATGGATCTCAAACACAAATTTTGACTTAGGACTCTTGTACTCTCCTTCTACAAAATTTTCTCCTATGAAGAAGAGTGCTTAGCCTGAAAAACTGGACAAATACCTATTCTAGGTAACAGAGAAGCAGGACGAAATCACGAAATAAAACCAAGTGTCGATTTGTCCCTCTTCTACTTTATACTTCTGCTTAAAACAGAATAGAGGCCATAAACTCTAAATTTTCAGGCTGTACTATATCTTATCATGTCTAATGGAATTTGAAACAGAGCAGGGTAACCATCTTTCTGCAGCTCTTTATACGAAATCTGGTTTAATGACTATTTCCACAAAGAGAAGTGTACAAAAATATCCATGAGGCTTATAGGTATTTGAATAAAACAATTTTGAAGAAAAACCAGTATTTTGCATTTTTCTCTACTGAAACCAACTGGAACTATGGCTAAAAAAAAAGACTAAACTTCTCATTTTAAACAGTTTCCTTGATGTGACGTAAGGACATTGTGCATATATTGTTGTTGACTTGGTCACTTCAGAGTGAGGAACTATGAAGACAGACGCAGTGAAAAAGTATGTTATCTTCCCTAATAAGGGAATGGGAATTCAAAATTGACAGACAGGTTTGGTGTACTCAATGTCAGGAATTCAAGCTGAAGAAGACAAGGCAATAAGATGTCAGCATGCCTGGAAGAATAATATACACATTCTCTGATAGAACAATGACAAGCTAGAAGAGGTGAGTTACCATGATGATCAGTTACTGTGCTCATCTTCTTTTAGGCAACGTATCTGTTGCCCAGAGAAGGTGTGGATTCCCCATCCCTGGAAGTGTTCCAGACCAGGCTGGATGGGGCCCTGAGCAACCTAGTCTAGTGGAAGGTGTCCCGGCCCATGGCAGGGGGTGGGGATGGGAGTTTGGAACTAGGTAATCTTTAAGGTCCCTTCCAACCCAAACCATTCTATAATTCAATTATTCTTTAAGGAAACGGGTACTTCAAGGGAATAATTTCCCAAGGTCATTGAAATGTAAAATAACTTTATTGAAAGAAATTGAGAACAAATAAAATGCCTGCGGCTTTAAAATGTTTTGGATGTGAGAAGAAAATTAAGGAGATAACGCAGATGTATGGATTGTCAAATGTTATTTTATGCAGAATAATTGCCTTTTCCCACTCCAGTGACATATTTAAGCATGGCTACAGCCTCAATAAAGTAAACCTAAGCCCTACACAATTAAGGTAACTCTACAGAAAATTAGGATCTAAAAGCAGCAGAAGTTTGCATTGCCTGTTTGACCTTCATGAGAACAGCAATGCCATCAATCTTTTAAGTTTAACAGAAGTGGTATAAAATTTGAGGAAGACATAAATTTTGCTGCATATGCAAAGAGCTGCATGTAAATGGCCTATATACCTGTCAAATCTTTAGCTGAACAATATAGACGGAGATAATACCACAAGTCAATCCCTTCCTCAAGTTTTGTGTTACTGGATTTGATTTACTAGTAAAACCACATAAACACCTCCTAATCTTGAATTCTGGGTCTATCTGAGGTGTTGCTTTGTCCCCTTTTCTCTTCTGTCTTTCTCATCTGAAAGAGCTGCTTGATTTGGAAACTACTCATCTACCAGTCTGACTTGGAATTTGTTGTCTTCATTTGTAAGATTGTGATTTTTTTTTTTAATTTATTTGGGGAATTTTTTTTGGGCTGTGTTGATTGGGGGTTTTTTTAAGCAGCTCAGTGCACACAAACTCTTTTATTTCTATGTAAAAATCTGTGTAAAGTCTGCCAACCTGTTACAAATGCTACAAATAAAAAAGAAGTATTTTATTTCTATATGCCAGTGGATATAAACAACTTACACAGTGTCAGGAATAATTGATACTAATTTTTAGGACAATTACTATATGATTGATTAGACTGTGGGCCTTGATGCCAAAGGACATTGTCGAAACATAATCATGGAAAAGGTCAAGTGTCTGTATTTTTAAACTGTACAGCAGAAACTCTTAATTCTGCAGATCAGTTATGGCTGACAGAAAATTTTATAGCAGCTTCACTGCAAACACAAAGCAGATGGTGTAAGTGAATTCAGTTAAAAAAAAAAAAGCAATCAGTACAGCAACCCTAGCAACACCTATTTTCACATTAAATTCCATTTCTTTTTCACAAGCTCCCATTATCAGACTTTGATGAAACAGGGTTTTTTGACTACTAATCCACAATACGTGCTATGTTCAGCACTGAAGGAGGATGAGTGAAAATCCAGCACAATGTATGGGCTGTTTGAAATCTCTAGTACTACTGGAAAAACATCAGATTGGAGGATATATTGGCTTAAGTCCATCCAAAAGTTCTTCTTAAGAATGTTACTGGTTGAAAACCAGTTTTTCTGCAGTGCTGATATACATTTGGGTTCATTCTTGCAAATATGTCCAGTAAAGTCACTCTTACATCAAATGTGTTTGCATGCATAGCCAAAACCTATCGCTGCATTTGAAACAGATTCTAGTGAACTTTACATTCCTTTTGCATCTTATAACTCCTTATTCTGAATGGCATTTTGTTTTTACAAAGTTCCCAGTAATTATCACATGACTTAAATTCAGATTAGAGTTTCAAGAACTTAGGAGCTTTATAGGACACAGAAACCAAACGGGCAAAAAACTGCACAAATGTGCTTTATTAATTTAACATGAGAATAAGTGACTGGGCAAAGGGTTGGCACACTATGTAGTGCAGGAAGTAGCCTGTTTATCAGGGATTCCCAGATCCCTCAGAAAACTCCACAATTATTGGTTGTTGCTTCATGCATTCAGGCATACATAGGCAAAAAGCCTAATAAAGAGCTTCTGCATCTGCTATTTCAGTGATGTCATAGGTTTCTTTGTTCCAAAGAAAGAAGAAAGATGAGACATGGAAAGAAAAATAGAGTTTGTTTAAAATTTCTCTTCATAACAAATGTGTACGTGATAAAGTCTTTTTAACGGTGCAACTTTCTGCAGGCACTAATAACTGAGTGTGTTTACTTTTTCTTTGGTTCACCCAAACTATTTTTTACTCATATCATTCATCTGTGGCTGCATGATAGGCCAGCAGAGAGGGTTGTATCAATGAAAAATGAAGGATCAGTGATACATAAGTGAAGCGTGTACATGTGTACACACATGCCCACAAATTAAGATTCTTCAAACGTGTGTCCTATCTGTACTGCTTGCTGTAATGCAGGAAATTGCCAGCTAGCATTTGTATTCATATCGTATTAGTTTTCATCACCATCCACATAAGTGTCATAATAACCTAATACAATCATAAACAACTTGACTGCACCAGTATTTTGTTTTGAATTTAGAGAACTAGTTACAGTACACCAGTTCTTTACTCAAAAGCTCAAATATGCCAACCTCAGCTTGCTATCTCATTCCCTGTAGGCATACATTACTCATTTCGGCTCAGTCACCAAGATTTTGTGTGACAAGCTATAAAAAGCTCTACAACACTATGTGTATGGCTGTAGGTGGATCCAGCTATTATTAAAGAATTTCAGACAATCCAGTGTTCTAATTTCTCATCACTACCCAACCTCATAGGAGGCTAGATGAACTTTGTGCATATGAAAACAGAAGATACTTTATGAGGCTACGCAGCTGGGTACAATTTGAGGATTACTGGTAATTTGTATGACTGGATACTTTATGTATTTATGGATTTATTTGAAGCTGTTGCCTGGAGAGCAGTTCCACTGACCGTTTGCAAGAGGCTTGGGTTGGGTTTGTAAACATTGTTTGTCTGGTCTTGTTTGAGGTGGGGTATGGTGTGCAGTGTGTAGGTTGACTGATGTGATACAGGAGTCACAGAAGACCCATATTCTTTTGGACCATTAGCTTGAGGACCTGGCAGGATAAGCCTTTGGCAACTGGGAACTGAGTCGTGGGTCTCCATCAACTATAGTGAGAACTGAGCTGCACATGACATGTGTAAGCACTAACTGAAATTCAGGTGTAAAATGTTGGGAGAAATCACATCCCAAATGTTTAATCTGTGGCCTGTTGTCAGCTGGGCAGTAGAGATCAAGGGATTAATTTCGACAATTTCTCTAAAAATATTAATACGCTATCACGTTGCTGCAGTTTCTGTTGATATTTCCCTCCCAACAGCCCTTTTTTTTCCTGCAGAAGCCCTCTGGGCAGACTCAGGATACCTAGGTCTCAGTCTGACTTTGTATTTAAATCCAGTGTCAGAGTTGGCCAACCTTTTCCCTTTGTGTAGCTTTCCTGTCACTGTCCCAGAGGAGACCCATTTGAGAGCAGTGGGTCTGCTGGACTGGTGTGCTTGCTGGTGATAAGGAGGTGAGTTGTGTAATGGAAATGTGTCTGGCTCAGTGATTAGAAAAAGTTGGGAAGGGGAGGAACTGAGCGCCCTGTATGAGGACTGCGTGCTTGGTTTGTTTATCACTTCTCAGCCCTATTCCTTGGTTTATAGTGGGCCTTCACAGCCACTCTACTCTCTGAATTTATTCCATCTTTGTTTTTCTTATTAAATTACCTTAAATTAAAATTTACTTGTATCTTTAATCATTCAGAAAAAAACACTATTTAAATATTTAATGCAGAAAATTGCAAGACTGGGGAAGAAGGAGAGCAATACTAGGGAGCCAGTAGACTTTAGGGTAGTGTACCAGAAATGAGGATGGAAATGCATTAGAGGCCAGGGAGATACCAGGGAATGCTTTTTATCAGTGACAGTATCTGCTGTCCCCTGGGCCATTGCCATGACTTTCACGCCTTTGTGGGATATGTTTTATTTCTTCCTTGGCAGTCCATGCTTTTGAGAATGAATGAATGATTCTTGAATAGATCTGCCTAATTAAAAGCCCTAAATTCCACCTTAAGTGGAAAACTGAGTTTTGCCATGGGCTGCAAGGGCACTTCTGTGATGTGGACAGTTTCTATTGGGAGCTGCAAACTTGTTAGGTGAGGATGAACTGGCCTCTTTGCCTGGTATTGAACTTTATAAAAATTTGCTTATTCTCCGCCCTCATACATAAAACAGCTTTTTTTTTTTTTCTGTTTTCTTTTTGTTTGTGACTATAACAACTTGCTTCCTTCATTGTTCTTCTTTCAGTATCTTGCTCTTTTTTTCAGAGAGCAAACTTTTGCAGTTTCTTGAGCACTGAGGAACCAACATCTACAGATTTGTCTTTCTAAAAAACTCCACAGAGGTGTTCGAAAAATTACTCGCACAAAAAATCATTTGAGATACCAATTGTTCACAATTGGATGCTGAGTCACCTCTACGTCTGTTAAATATTTTAAGTAGTGATTTGTCAGTCAATACCAACAACTAAAGCTTCTCTAAATAAAGAATTCATGTTTTCCCCTCATGATGGTGTCACTATCAAGGAGAAGAGAGCAACAGGAGTGAACTTTAGAGCAAAAGAGTTTGTCCTGAGGACTTGATGTTCACACTAAGTAAGTTTCAGGAAGGTGTTATTTGTGGTAGGTCCACTCTGATCCAATTGTAGTTGGAACACATAAATTTCACTTTTGGGGCACATTTCTGGTTATTTTCCTCTGAAAACAAACCTGTTCACTTGCTCTGAGATTATGTGATAGGAACCAAAACACAGTAAGCATGGATGACTGGGAAAATCCCTTCAAAAGTGCACCCTGCAGCCAAACAAAAATGTGAATGTGGATGTACTAGTTTATATTGACCTTCTTTCTATTCCTTTTCAGTTTTCAGTTGAAAAAAGTTGAAACCCAAGATACAAATAAAAAACTGATAACAAAACTCCGAAAATAGAAATTCTAAATTTCCAAGCCCTTAAAACTTTCATAGATGTTTTGGAATATTGGCATCCTTGAAAATATTCCTGAAAGCTGAGCAGATGCAATGGAGATGGTTCATGTGTCTATATTGCAGTCTTTGCTATGAAATACTAGTGGTCTCAGTGGACCTTTGATCTTCCTTGTTTGCCTTGTCTTTATTGCATGATTCAGGTCATCCATTGTCCAAGACACTTATTATTTCAATGGGTTTGGTTTGAGCCCTTGGGGCTGTAATTTCTCAGCTGAGTAATACCAGTAAGTTTTTGGAAATTTGCAGAGAACTATGATTGCACAGTTCCAGAGAACTTGGGCCTTGCATGTACACAGACTTGTTCTCTCAGGGGTTTTAAAGGATTAAATGTAATAGCAGTGTACACTGAAACAGAAAGTGTGATAATCTTAGCTTGCTTACGTGGCAGAAGCAGCTAGAAGTGCGCAGCATTTTCAGTGAAAAAATCTTTTGTGTGGTTAGATAAATATCGTCTTGTCTTCTTTAACAAAAATAAAATTCATGTTTTGAGATTGCGTCATGCTGGTTCCATAAAGCTTCCTTGGATATCTAGCTCCCTTTTTTGCAGTGGTGTTTAATCACTTGCAGTATCATACACTCTTCAGCCGTGCACATTATCCCTTAATTATATACGACTAAGCCCCTCTTGACTGTAAGACATGTTGTTTGTTCAAATGCACTTACAAATCCATTTTCTTATCAGTTCTTTGCTGAACATTTACACAACGGGGTACTGTTTAAATATGAAAATAAACCTTTTATAAAAAAATTGTTTGACCCACCCACCTGGCCTCCATCTGTGATTGTTCCGTCTCTGCAATCTGTTGTCTGCTTTTCCTCAGCGTGTTCGTTATCTTTTTGGATGGCTGCTATCTTTGAGTGACTTTATTGCCCCTCCCTATTTTCTCTGTGCTTAGTAGAAAGTGACATTTTCAAATCATAAGGATCAGCCAGGCAGATTTGATACGCTCTCTGCTATAAGACACACTTCTGTTCAGAGTATGCAATTAGTAAAGACAACTTAATTTCACAGTATCACAACTCATGCTGTACAATTTGGAATTAAAGCACTGTGTGAATCCAAGGAGTTTTATCATAAAAACTAGTGCAGATAAATCTCTCCGAATTAGCAATGTTTTTTCTTACCACACACTTACTGAAACCCTGAAGTTCCTTCGTATTTTGTTCCAGTTCAGTTTCATGTCAATGAATTACCATAGTAATGCTTTTCCTTTTTTTTTCCCCTTTCATTAAAGGGGAGTTGTGTGTTTGTAATCTCTTAATAAACTGATGCTCTAATTTTTAGATAAAGAGGTTAAATCCATTTTTATTTTAAAGGATTATAGTTAAATTCTTACAAAGACAGTTAAATTTCCAGTCTGTACACTGATAAATTTTTTATTGTCTTCTGTGAACCAGGAAGGGAATCCTTTCTTAAAGAAAATAGAGTATCTTTTTTTGTTTCCTTTTTGGCAGCATTTCTGTTTTTTCCCATTCCAAGCCAAATGTAACTGTGGAGAACAGTTGCTTTTTTGCATTAAAGTTCCTTCAAGACCACCACAATGGATTCAAAGGCATGAGCATATTATTTTCTAAGTAAGACAATCAGCATTAAATGTAGAAATATCTGAGACCAGGATATGTAAGTGAAGTTATATTTAGATTCTATAGCACTGTTGTGCTGAAGTGGAGTAATTTCTCTCTTGTGGGTTCTTAGAAGTTGGTCTTTTGTTTGGATGGATTTGCCTGCTGTATAATGATGGCCTTGAGGAATGTGGTACAGAAACCTGTGAAAAACTTTTTCTGGACTGGGGCCTGGAATGGTAATAATAGGTCATTGTCCAAAGGAAACAAAAATGTGTTATTAAGTTATTTTAACTTCATTTCAATTGGAAAGCTTATAGAGATGCCTGCTTCTATTCCATTTCACAAGAAAGCCCTCCAGATTTATTTCTTGCCAGCCAATTATTAAGCACCATTACAGTTAAATTAAATTAAACACCCACGACAAGTTGACTGTCTCAAAGCTTCAGGAAGAAACAGAACAGATCCATTTGCACCACATGCTTTACAGAGACCTTTATCCTTGAACCATGAAATCTGAGAGAGATCTGAGACTCCCCAAAAAGCCCTTCATTATTTCACAGGGCCCAAAATGATTTTTTGAAAAATTTCAAATTATCTGAGGCTTTCATAGGAAACTCTTCCATTTTATTTGTATCTGGAGAGCTGTAGGGACAGGATTTTGGGGATTTTTGGAGGGAATCATCTGTGTGAAGAGGGAGTCTGCCATGAAGATAGGCAGGATGATTAAGCTTAGAGCTGTTCTCTCCACAGAAGTAGAAGCTACTCAGTTTATATTTTTACTAACTTTGCATTTTATTAATGCATTGATTAAATGTTGTTGCCGAAAGGAGTTTTTCTACTCCTTTTCCACTTTCCACTCCATTTTTCAGCCCCCTGCCCTGTGTTAGTGCCTTCACAGACACTTAATGACTGTAGAGTAAACTGGATTGAGGAACCAATAGAACAACACAAAAGTTAGTTTTACAGTATTATATCACAAGGTTTTGTACATAAGACTTTAGTGACATATGAATTATCTTTCCCATATAATACATTTTTATGTTTTGCAGAAGTGTGTTGCTGTTGGGGAACTCCTTTGTCAGCATAGGTGTGTCTACATTGTATTTTGGACACCAGCATTGAGCATTTGAGCAAAACAGACTGTCTGAGTGTTCAGGCAAGTGTTAGGTGAACTTCATGGCATCCTGGGGAGCAAAACTTGGCCTAGTATCCTCCAGCTGGCTTGAGCCAACACTGTCCCACCCATACCTGTTCATGGATGGGGTCAGGCAGGCAGGTCAAGGTCTGGATTCTCCTGGAAGGCTGCAGAGGGGCAGATCCAGTCTGCAAGGAGCCTGAGAAATATCTACCTGCAGGCATCTGCAGTTCCTGGGGCAGCGTAAGCCATCTGTCCCCTGCAGCCTCGGGACTTGTCCATTGAGGAACAACTCCAAAGGATGAAAGGCAAGTTGCAAACCTTGATACTGCACACTTAGATCTCCTTGAGTGGTAGATGTAGCTGATGTATTTCAATGGTAGACCTAAACTTACTCCTCTTTCTGTTATCCCTCTGATGGTGATTTAGAAGCAGCTCTGTCAGAAAAGCTATCATCCTGTTGTCCCTTCACCAGTTCATGTTTCTTTTCCTAGAAGTTTCTCAGTCCTGCTCCCAGGAAGGAAGAATAGGGGTAGCCAGGGGAGTGAGAGGATTATTCAGATATTTGTAAACTATTTTTGTAAGGTTTGGTGAAAGAACACAGTGGCTCTCTGATTAGAAGATTCTGACAGCTGTACTGACAAGACTATGGATGTTAATTTGGCAAGGGAAATGAGAGCCATTTGGGGGGCTTACCAGGCATTAGAGATGCTCATGTCAGGGGACGTGTAAACTGCTCTGTATAAAAGGTTGTCATATCATAGTTGTGTTGGAGTGGTGCTGTGTAATAAGGTTGCTATTTAGAGTGTGACCATTGCTCTTTGTTTGTTTGATTTGAGGTAATGAGGCTAAAAGACTGTAAAATAATGGAGTTTCTTAAAAAAATCAATAAGAGAATGAAAAAAACCCAATGAAAAAACCCAGTACCTAGTACTCAGTACTTTCGGATTCCACTGTACATTTTTGCCTTTAATATCCTACAATCATATAATTTTTTAGGTTGGAAAAGACCCTTGATCATCAGCTCGAACCGGTGCCTCAACACAGCCAAATCTACCACTTAACCATGTCCCTAAATGCCTCACATCTTTTAAATACGTCTGGGGACAATGACTCAACTACTTCCCTGGGCAGCCTATTCCAAAGCTTGCAGCCCTTTCAGTGAAGAATTTTTTCTTGTAGCCAAATTAAATCTCCTGTAGCACGCATTGAGGCCATTTCCTTTTGTCCCATCGATTGTTATGTAGGAGGAGAGGCTGACCCCCACCTCCTTATAACTTCCTTTTAGGCTGTCTTGTAGAGAGCAATAAGGTCTTCCCTGAACTTCCTTTTCTCCAGGGTAAACAACTGCAGTTCCCTCGGCTGCTTCTTGCAAGAACTTCTTCAGATTCTTCACCAACTCTGTTGCTTTTATCTGGACTTGATTCAGCACCTGAGTGTTCTCCTTGTAGTGAGGGACCCAGGATGAGCACAGTACTAGAGGTTAAATATTGTTTTGTTAAAGCCAAAGGCCTTTGCTACATTAGAATGTCAGGTAAGAAGACCCAGAAGACTATGAAAATCTTGTTGGCTTGAAATTCAAAGATTTGTTTTCAAATTATTTTAAAATTGTTTTCCAAATGATTTGTCGGTGATCAGATTTTACTGTATTTTTATTTAGAAAACAAGCAAACCCAAAATACGAGCCCCTCCCCTTCCCAAATTCCATTATTTTCATTACTGTTTTGATGTTTTTCATTCTCTTTACAAAGCAACAGGAAAGCTTACCTAAGGCACACTGGCAATACCAAAGCCCAGGTGTGCATTATGCACCTCGAAATGTAACTTTGTGTATGGCCAGACAAGGTATGGCTGTACAGAACTTGCGTGAAATCAGAGGAGTTTAGTCACAGAATCGCCACTGTCAAAAGTCCCTGATGAACTCAGTGAGTTGTTTAAGTGGCAATATTATGTAAGCTTCATTGTTTGAGCTATGCCCCTTGAATAGGGAAGCAAAAAAGTTAAAGAAAAATCTCATGAAAGCAATCTATTGTATTAATTTCATCACCATTGGCTTGGGGTGTTTCTGTGCTGGTTTTTTGTTGGTTTTTTTGTGTTTTGTTTTTTTGTTTTTTGTTTTTTTTTAAATTCATGTTCTTACATCTATTAGAGTTTAATTTTATATGACTAAAAACCAAAAAACCCAACAAAAAAATCTTTACAGGAATGTGACAAATTTAGCACGAATTTTTCATGTAGCATCACTTACATCCAAGTTTGCACAGCCAATTTCTTTTTGTTGCAGCAGTTCTCTGTTGTCATACAAATATCCTATCAGACCATCATAACTTTCACAACATAAGTTGGTTTGGTGATTTGCTGAATTTTTAGTCACTGTAGTTTTAACAGTTTCTTTTTTTTAGTAAAAATTTCAAAAAGTTTAAAACCGAATATTACCATTTTAATAAAAGAGGAAGGGACAATAATCAAAACCTGAGATGAAGAAGCTGCGAGCAAATCAAGCTCAGTTCTTCATTACTTTTCTGACTGGTTGAGAACCTTCCGAGGAAGACGGATTAAATTTCTACTACTTACAATACTCCAGGCATGTATTCTTTTTTTTTTTTTTTTTTTTGTGATGAAACTATACCATGTCCTGCAAAGTGTGAGCATTTGCTCCCAAACTGGCTAATGAGTTGAGCTGTCACTCAACTCTGAGCAGAAGCTACTCAGGCACCTTGCAAACCTAATCCTGAGGGAAGGGCATGGTTGAACAAAAAGGGAGAAATAGGAAAAGAATGGACAGAAAAGCCAGAATATCTCTTCTTTAATTTTCTAGCTCACCTTTCAGTTTTGAACTCTGTAACAGAGTGACCGGGTTACATACCTCTGCATTTTTAGTGTCTTTGAATCTTTCACATGTTAATTTCCCTCCATTTTCCTGGTGGCTTTATATTGGTCATTTCCAAGAACGTTAATGAGAGGCACATGCCTTATCCTTGTAAACGGAATATTTAGAGAAACATTATGTCATAGCCTCAATGCACAACTTTTAACTCACCCAGTTAATTAATTCTCCTCAGAATATATAGCATGTCTTTAATTGCCATTTAGATGTAGTCTTTTATGTACTGATTTGGAATGATTAGATCCAAAGTAATTTTGCTGTTGCAGTATAGTGACATTGGGTATTCTTGGATTTGTAGGATATGTTCTTCAATCTGATTACCTTGTCCTTGTCTATAAATTAGCCAGGAAAACAGCAGAGCACCACTTGGTGCCTATGTTTCTTTGCAGCTAGATAAGTTAAAAAGGCACATATGCTGACACGCTTACTTTTGGGGCTTTGTTTGGTATGGTTTTGTTTTTGGTTTTTTTTAGCAGATTTGTAGAGAGGTGAAGCTTTCACTTCATCCAGTGTAAAAATCAGAGCAAGTGACTGTTACCTAGCAAGCGTTCTCCTTCTGGATCTCTGTGTGACCAGTGGTATGTGAGCATCTCTCAAAAGACATTAGCAGGATTTTGGAAAACAAGGGCATATTAGGCTTGGAAAATGAATATGAGGTCGGAGAGATTCCTGACAGGCAACAGCAAACATTCAGTGAATGATGGTATGCAGCCATGGGACAACCTTATTTAGGTATGTCATTCGCACTATAGCTTGGGCACCATTAAAAGTCCTGAGTTTACTCTGACTAAAACATACAACGTAGTTCCTTAGTTGAAACATGAATAATCTTTAGATGTTATTGCAGTTTAAAAATCAAGCTAAAATAAACTTCTTTTTCAGTTAGACGTTTATCATTGCATAGTAGTTAGACAAAATACTACAGTCTAAGCTTCTTATAAAACAATATATATTAGGTGCCAGAGAAGGCATAACAGATGCCATCTCTCACTATAAAAGTAATTTACAGTTTCAAACATAGCCATGACTGGAACATACACAAATTATTGGAAAAGGGGATCAGAGGTTATAAAGTCTCTTTTTGTTAGCAGATTTCTTATGTCTAATATTTCACATTGAAATCTGTGGTTGGGAATTGTTTTATAATGGTTTGCTTTCAGTTTATCTAGAATTTTCAGAGACTTAGAAGTGCCTTTGGCCTATGCGATCTACCAGCCAAGTATCTCATAAGAGAACAGTGCCCCCCAAATGTTTTAAAAGAATTACTTTTTGACACTGTGAAAGGTTAAACCTTTTGCATTTCTAATGTCTCCCGTGCCAAATTGTCATGTGTTTGTAGCAGGTTAATACAGAAGGGGGTTGACAAATCTTGCTATAATCACTACCCCATGTTGCTTTTATCCTGGTCTGCTGCTCATTTTGGTTGTGAAAAACCCTAATACATCAGTGACAGGAGGTCTGGATTTGTGGCTGACTGTTATAATTACTCCCACTGAGGCACTGTCAATAGGATTAAAATAAAGATTCTAGACCTGTCCATCGTAGATGAGGTCAGCAACACTAGCAGTGGGAGTACTGTTTCTGCAAGCTGTGCTTTTAGTCCTGAGTTATGGAACCATAGACATTAATATGAAGCAAATATTTGAAAGCTCCAGTGGAGAAAGACCAGCTCTTTTTTTTTCTGCATTAGCTAAAATATCCATCTGTAATAAATAATCTAACAGCATCCATCTATGTCCTGGCCATACATATATGTATGTTAATTTTCAAATGTATCTGAGCCCCAGAGAGTTTGAATTACAGAACAATCCATTTTGCGTTTTAAAATTAATAAAGTCTTTGCAGCTGCGTAACTTCATTCAGGAAACATCTGTACGCACTCTTTGTGTGTACATCATTTCTGTGAAAAGAGGGTTAGCTGAATTCTCTTTGATTTTCTCAGGCTTGGAGAAGGTAGAAATGTAGGGAGTTGATTAGGATAATGGAAAACGAAGCGCAAGAATGGCGAGTTTTGCCCACACTGCTTGTAGGAAAAAATACAATGTGGAGGATCACTTATAATATAGTCAATTTATTCAAGTGAAGAGAGAGAGGAACCCAGGGGAAAACCTGAACCCTTCCAAGATGGGCAGTCAATTTGCCATGGTTTTCGGTGACAAAACCTGGTACCCCAGTCTTTTAGGTAATACTGATGTTGTTGAAACTCTGTGATTACTCCTTTGTCATCCCTTGATGCTAGCTCTGGAAAAGTGGGGTTTTTTTAAACATTAGTTCCATTTTAGTGTGCATAAAACTGTCACACCACTAAGGCTTACGAGTGATGGCAAACTCAGGGAATGATGCTCAAACCAGAGTAAACAGACGAGCTCTTGCTCTGCTAGCACAGTATGTCATCTTTATTCTTATCCTCTTACACCAGACTACTTTTTATAATGAGATCAAGCAGTAATTAGTGCATTCACCTCTTTAATTATTTTCATATAAACTCAAAAGTAATTATCAAAAGCCATGTTCAATCAAGTGTCTAACATGCTGAAACAATTGTGTGGCCTTTATATCTTAAGCTGATATGCCACCTGGAAGCCTTGTGCTTCCAAATATGGAGATCTTTTTTTTAATTGTTTATTGTAGTAGCAAATAATTTTCTTGATTAATGTGTCAGTGCCCTATAACTGTTTATTCTTTTCCTTTGCTTATATAAACATCACTTGTTACATATGTTGCTCATGGCCTTCACCATATTTCCATTGTTGCTTCCAATTTAAGTTCCTTGACTATCCTAGACACAAAATGAATCTCCTAGTGTTTATAGTGAAAAGGCTACATAAAAATGAATAGTACATAACACATCCTTGTTTTCCTTTTTCCTGTCCCAAAGTGGGACTTTAGACTGCGGTTAGTTGCCCTCTACATCTGTTTTCATTCCCTTCATTCCTTACCCAGAGGTCCTGGGGCTTTTTTTTTTTTTTTTATAAATATGAAAAGAAAATACACATTATTTGATCTCTAGCAGGCCACTAAAGCATGTGTTGAGCTCACAGCAGAGAAGCTGCTATTTTTCTCCATTAGGTGCAGTCAGCAGCTTATGCCACAGATGTGGCATCATAGTTAGCGTGTGTTAATTCCTCAGTATTTGCTTTTGGCATTGCGAAATTCCATTCTTTACAGTATCTGTGTAGCCCCTTCAGGGATACCAAACGCGCTGGCTAAGAGTGTTTGCGAGTGCCCCGACGGCAGCGGCACATGCTGAACACGTTTCCAGGTGGGCGCTGCGCGCCAGTGCTGCAGCCGTGCCCAGCCCTGTGCCAGACCCTACTGTCACCGTACATCCTTGTTACAGCCGAGCCCTACTGCATGTACCAGAAGAAACCAACTTAGCCCAAGCCCAGAAAGACTGCCGCTATGATTTTCTGGAGGGTCTTCAATTGCATACAGACAGAATAGTGTACTGCTTTATCTAGGGTTTCCTCAGTCTCAAAACCCAACCCCAGGAAGGCTCTCTCATCCGAGAGATTTTGTTCACATTGTCTTTGTAGTTCATGCAGGAGCTCTGCCAGCTTCCCAACAAGAAAAATCTCTGTTTCATGGAGGAGGTGAGAAGACTTGCTCTGAGGAGCAGCCATGGCTCTTGCAGACAAGTGAACAAATCCAAGGAGCTGGTCCGCCCTGGGAGTCAGTGATGGACAGTCTGTAATGGTTTTGAGGCCAAGATACTAAGCAAAGAATTGTGCCTTGGCTGAAGCAAGCCTTTCTTCTGTATTTATTGTTGTTTTTGTAGTATATGGGGAAAGAATTAAAACCTAATTGTGTTGTTTTAAGCTGGTTGAGGTCAGGCAGGTAGGTGCTATTCTGTGTCTTTGTGCTGTCAGTAACATGTAAGACTTTGCAGCAGCTGTTTGAATAAAATGGGAGCTTCATCTGGGAAGAGCTGTTCTATTAAATTAGCGGCCCTAAATGACACAACAGAGTAAATGGAAGAGAATTGTATTTTTTGATGCCTTTCTTACCTTTCTCCCCACCCTGTGCTGCCTTTTGTCGTACCCCAGAAGCCCTTTAGTTGCAAAACTATTGCTGGATCTTAACTTGCTTGAGGAACATCAAATGAGTTCACATTTTAATCACATCAGCAGTGATGAGGATTAGATCTACAACATCAGAGTGCCATCTCACCAGTCATATGCCCCTGCATATCTTCTGTCATTGCTTGAGATCTGTGCCTTGACTTACAATTTGGGCTCCCTTTACAGGGAAGAAATGCAGCTAATGAATGCTTTCCTGTACTAATAAAATGAAATATTAAAATGGATGTGATCAAATGTCATTTGAATTGCCTGAAGCTTTGCCATGAGATACTTTTGTGAAAGAATAGTTGTATTTATCACCTCTAGATTTGCATTTACGGAGCTCTGAGTGTTGTTTGGCTAATGTGTTTGTTTTCATTTTTTTACAATTAATTTTTCTTAATGTTCCTTATGGAGGTAGCAGCAGTGGGGATTTTATACCACCTGTCCCTGTAATCTTAAAAATATTACATGAAGAACTGAATTAAAGCAAAATATGTAGAATTAAAACAGTGTGGAACAAAACAATCTATCTAAATTGCTCATAAAATAAAAAAATCCACCATGACAATTTGGCAAGGGAGGACAAAAGGGACGGAAAAAAAAGAATCAAACCAGCATTTTTGAATTATTCTTACCCATCTGTTATCTGTGTAGCTGACTGGCAGGTTCTCACACCTTCATAAGTGATCTGTGCAACACCATGTTGGTAGAGTTTTCAGCTGTAATTTTCTTTGCAAGGACAATGGTATGTGTTAAGAACAGATAAAGACCCATAGGTCCCCAGTTTTTAAGCAATAGAAGTGTTCTACTGCTAGCCCGAAAAAACCAATTTTTGTGAGAAACTTAATTTTATGAAGAAAGATGGGAGAATAATTTAATTGTATTCCTCTAATGAGTACCTTTAATTATAGTGTACAGCCCTGCATACCCTACTTGCTGAAGAACTGCAAAATTTTTAAAAATCCTATTTAAAAGTGCTGTTTTCATATGGTTAAAAAATTCAGTTCTGGAATATTCTGCCCCTTATAGCTCTGGGATTTATAAGTTAAAGGGATGGTTATTGAATGTCGTCACAAGCCTCTTAAGTGGACAAAAAGCTAATGGAATTGTAGCATGATATGAATGCCTGAACCTGCTGCCTGTGTTATGCTGTGTGGGAGAATAATTGGCTTTCAGTCATGTAAACTAGTCACAGACACTCAGATCCTTTGAACTCTAATAAGAAATGCACACTTACTTTAAATAGTGAGTGACTGAGCATATATATGTCTTGATCAAGTCATCAGGAAAAAAAAAATTAAAACCGAAAAGGAGTTTTCTGTTTACATTTTGTTATTTCTGTCTGAAATCTTTATTTTACTCTCTGCATCTTCGTCGTGTAATGTTCCCTGCTGAGAAGGACAGGCTGGAAACACAGTAGGGATCTTTGCCTTTTAAGTTGCTCTTTGCTTTGCGGAGGACTACATTTTGGAAGTTCCGGAGTATTTGACCAGTGTTTAGTTTGGTATAAGAGGAACATGACAATTTAAGAAAGGCAGGAAACTATTATTTGGTATTTTTAGCTACATTTCTATTGCAAATATTAAAAAAGTGGACAGAAGTTTAAATGTATGTCTTAAGTTATATGTATACAAATCCATTCAGCTTTTGTGAGCTTTGGTCAGAAAATTCTGAAACAACCTTGGTTAAAGGTATAAAAGGATAATTTTGAGTTGAATTTGCCACAACTATGAATTCACAGGTCATGTTTATCTAAAGTGCTTCTCCAAAATTATTTTTCTTGTACTTTCTAAATCGCATGTCTAGCAGCAACTATGGCACAATCAAGCTATAGCACATTTTACAAGCAGGACTAGATTTTCTTCTAATGCAAACTTGTACCCCTTTGTCAAAATCAAAGGCTACAAGCTTTGCATGCTAATTGGCTCTGCCAAATAGTTTAGCTTCCATCTACTGGGGTTTTTTTCAGCACAACAAACTCTAAATGTTATGGCAGATTTAAGCATATTTTTCTTAAAAAAACCTTAATGTATTGATATAGTAATAGACAGCCTGAATTTCCTACTGGTGTGATCCACATCCTACATAATTTGTTGGCTTTAATCTAGTGTTGTCATAAATATTGCTGCTTTTATTTTTTTTCTCTGTTGCATAAAATAATCAGACTACTATGACTCGGGTTGCATTAGCAATACCATAGGTCCAGTCCAAAGGCTATTAAAGTCAAAGATACTCCTCATTGACTTACTGAGCTTTGGATAAAGTTCATTGTTTTCACGCTCTTTCCATCACTGCAGTACCAGGCAACTGAAATACCTGTTCCAAATATCAGTGTCTTTTGATACTTTGCATTTCTGTTCTGAGAAAATATCCAAGCAAATATGAATGTAACCAAAGTAAATTCTCTCCCTCTGAATAGAGAATGACTATTTAACTAGCTTTAATATTTTGATACCCAGTACAAAGTTTCACCCGCTGTCCCTTTCCTTTGCATACAGGTGGTGGCTTAAGAAGGTTAGACTGCCTGTTAGGGTTGGAATAAAAAAAAAAAAAAAAGAGTTAAATATTCTGATTGAAAATACTTCTGCTTTATTAGAAAGTTCTGGAGGACTTTTGTGTTTTGTTTCACAGGTCGACAATGTTTGTTGGTTTGCGCTTAACCTCAGTGCTAAAACTGAGTCTTAATCTGTTTTCAGTTTTAGTGTTGTCTGATCCCCACTTCCCTCTTCCTCATTACCTACAGTCCTCCTAGTTTATACATTCTTAAGCTGGCTGTCCAGGTTGCAGTGCTCTGCTTGCAAGTCTAATGGTATGTGTGTTTTATGTATGTTTCTGCTTTGGTTACTGTGGCAGTAGCTGCAGGAAGTATTTCTAAACATCAGTGTTGTAACGCAACACATTTTTTAAAATCATGGGTTCACAGTGGGCAGGCCAAGTAAGGAATTCTCTTATATGCATATTCGTATTGTCTACCTTTTGTCTTTTTCTTGACAGTTTTAACACGTTAGTTTCAGCTTACTTGTCTCTTTCTGTGAAACAGGGCAAATCAATTGAGCAGTTTATGCTGTCTTCTCACCTCCTCTTTCTTCATGTTCCTACCAGAGTTATCTTTTAAACAAATGTTCATACCTCATTCTTTCCTCAAATCAGAGTTTGCTGGTGGGTTACAGCTTCTTTGGGTTTCTGAGATCAGGGAAAAATAAATTTACTCCAAAACAACTTGTTCAGGTACCATAAATTCTTCAGTGGCCTTAGAGCATATCTCAAGAATGTTTTCCTTTTCTTTAGGCCTACTGGTGGCATCCAGATATTTCACACCATTATTGTACTCTTCTTTGGTGAAAAACAGACGTTTCTTGTATTTATGTGACCCTCTGTTTTAAAATATTGTACTGCCAGCTGTTGAGGTACGTATAGTATATATTTGAATTCATAAAAATGCCACAAAATCATTAACAGCATCATCTGAAGAAAAAGGAACTGTGAGCATATCTTGCTTGGGCCAACATAACAGAATGGGCAGTTTAGATATTTACAGAAATGCATACCTCATGTGACAGAAACAAAAAAAGATCAGAATAGAAGTCCATGCAAATCTAAATCTTAATTTGTTTTGTTCTGCTTTAGCTTGTGGCCGTGGTTTCTACAAATCCTCCTCACAAGATCTGCAGTGCTCCCGCTGCCCCACTCACAGCTTCTCTGACAAGGAAGGATCTTCCAGATGCGACTGTGAAGATAGCTATTATAGAGCACCTTCTGATCCACCATATGTCGCATGCACAAGTGAGTGAGTCATGAATTTAATAGTAAAGGACGTTGCTTAACCAACCAGGCGCAGCTGCTTGCAGCGAGTAGTTTTGTCTGGCTTTTCCTGTGTTTGAAAAGTACATTTGCAACGGTAAAAGAAATTGAAAGGCAGAGGGGAAAAGGGTTGACAGTGAATACAGAATCAGCATAAATATAATTTTCAAGTTTGCTTGATACAGCATTGGAAAACATTGCATGTTGCACAAGTGCATAACACACTGTAATGGATATAATACAGGCCCGGTTGTCCCTAAATTGTTGTAGACAATGTGCATTATGTGATATAATACCAAAATTAGTAATGTGAAAAATGAAAAGTAGCCTCTGTGGTGCAGCTCTTTGATTGAACTGTAATTGGATCTGACTTAACCTTCTAACTGCAAATAGATTGGCCTGCACAGATTGGTGGTTCAAATAGTGTAAGTCTCCTAAATCCAAAACATCACTAAATATCTCTGTAAATCATACCAGCGCTGGTAACAAAAGACTAGGTGCAGCCTGTGCAGTATGTTTAGAAGAGACGAACAAATCCCATATTTTGGAAACCTTTAAAAGAGAACCTTTAAGGTATATTAACCATTCCTTTTAATTACATAGAAGAGAAACAGCTAAATCAGTCGCAGTAAATATACAGACAATTGTTATTCTGATGTCTTAATGGAAATAAATAAAGCTCTTACCAAATGAGTTCAAGAAAGCTTTTATGCAGCCCGTACTAAAAATAATGAAATGTTTATGTGAAGAAAAATGCTTCAACTGTTTTCTGTCTCAGTAATTAAAATGCTACCTGTGTGTCCCACTGTGGTTTTGTGTAATTACCCCGGACTTCTTTGTGTATTATGTAGGACCTCCATCTGCACCACAGAACCTAATTTTCAATATCAACCAGACTACTGTGAGTTTGGAGTGGAGTCCTCCTGCTGACAACGGGGGAAGAAGTGATGTGACCTACCGCATTTTGTGCAAGAGGTGCAGCTGGGAGCAGGGCGAGTGTGTTCCCTGTGGGAGCAACATTGGATATATGCCCCAGCAAACTGGATTAGTAGATAACTATGTCACTGTCATGGACCTGCTAGCTCATGCTAACTACACGTTTGAAGTTGAAGCTGTGAATGGGGTTTCTGACTTGAGTCGTTCCCAGAGGCTTTTTGCAGCTGTCAGTATTACCACCGGCCAAGCAGGTAAGTTTTCATCACTTATGAATCTCAACACTGTGAGACTGAGAGAAATTTGGAACATGCAAACTATAGATGCAGTAAATCAGGAGCATGTTGGGTGTGTTCTGGCTCATTAATCTTTTCATCTTGCCAGCTATTTAATTTGAGCTTATACTATTTCAGGATAACCTGTTCCGTTTCTTGGCCTCAGGATTGCTTTCAGAAAGCATTCACAAAAGACTTAAAGAAGACACACAGCTTTATTATTAAATAAAATTTCTTAACTTAGGAACTTTGTTGTTGTTGTTCTTACTTCATTATAGCTAATTCCCTAGTATTTGAAGGTAAAAAAATAGATGTGACAGTTCTATGCAGACTTCTTTTTTTAAATTTTTTAAACATATATGGGAGTACTAGGTCACTGGAAGATGATTTGGATTTCTGATGGTGTTTTCTGTGTTAATGTTTTCCCTCAGGACAATATTTCTGATTTATCTTCTATTTCCAGATATTTGATTATGAGATGCAATGAGAATGTGATGATTATTCTTTGTTTCTTCTATTTATCATAATCTGACAGGTGATATGTCAGGGGAAATAAAATCAAACCAGCATATCACCCTAGGGAAAAAAAGGGCTTTAGTTGTCTGCAGCTCAATG
>WBMY01016107.1:53689-84190 GCA_013397315.1 Donacobius atricapilla
AAAAGTTAAAGACTTCTCAGATTAAGGTTTCTGGCCTGACAAGTTGTTTGTTGATAAAATTACAGGAAAAAGTGTACTGTGGTCTTAAAGAGAGGATAGTCAAACTAACCTTTTGTAATTTGAACAATGTTAAACCTAATATTATTTGCAAGATCCGGTTTTCAAAGAAATGTCGTAAAAGAAAATATGAAGTGAATAACTGATATGGTGCTTCCTGTAAAAACAGCTGACTAATATTTTAAAGGATACTTCATACTTATATCTTGGAGGAAATTTCAATGAATGTGAATCATGCTAGTTTTTTTTTTTTTAGTGCTGCAGAAATGATCCCCTAAAGTAATGTTTTGAACTAAGAACAAACTCACCAAACAGGGCAAACAAACAAACAGGAAAATCTGTAGTTATTTTATACTTTAAAGATAGTCATCTCAAAAAAAGAAAAAAGGAACAAGAAATTTAGTTCAAAACCTTCCTTCCCTCCTCCCAGATTTAGGACAGTTGATATGGTTGTTAAAGTTTGGCTGGAGTATTTATGGGATATTTAATCTCCCTAAAGTGCTTTCATGGATTCCAAACACATTTTATATTATTTTGGAACCATCTCTCTGGCTGAGAGGGTTGGTCTCTGTGTTCATTCAGTTCTTAAAGTTTGTGATGAGATTTTTAGCACAGAAAACTTACCCAGAAACTATTTTTGCACCACAGATGATGCTATTTTGGCTCCTTGATTTTTCTTCTTCAAAATAATTCTCCAAACATGCACAGGTGGACAGCTCTCTGTAGATGACTGTAGAGAACTATCACATGAAGAAGAAGATTTGGACTTTTTCCCATTTAGCTGAATCAAATTACTTTATGTGCTTTGATGGTTCAGTGGCACACAGGGTAAAGGAAGTAACAGTGCAATTTAGTGGCTGGTATCACATCTCAGGAAGACAAAAAAATGCCTTAGTCAGAAGTTTGTTGTGTTTTCTCCAAGATAACGCATTATAGTTCATTATTTTGTGTTTTCATAGTCATGGATTTGCAGGGCTTTTATTGGGCCAGAAGATACAATAAGATTATCCTGTGCAATCTTATAAGTATCATGAACTATGTGATTTTATTAAGTGATCCTCACATCAAGCCCAGAGATGTGTGAAACTATAGCTTGCATATATATTAGAGACAACATCTAGACTTTACTAAAGATGTAAAGTAATCAAAAATCTTCAACCTCCTAGACAAACTCTGTAAGACCATGAATCAGGAGATCTACTCTCCATTTTATTGTGGGATTATACACAGACCAGCATTTCCCAGCATTTGGCGCTGTTTAGAGAATGGATACAACTGAAGGTTTGCCTCTTTAGCGCTTCTGAATATAAAAAATTTAAAAGCTTCCAATTTGGCATCTAAAAGGAATATACATGGGAGACTGATTTAAAAAAAAAAAAGAAAAAAAAATGCTTTCAGCTCTTTTTGTTGCAGTTTTCTCTGTAGAATGAAGGTAACCTTCACTTTTCCTTACCAAGCTCTTCAAGATTTTCTGATTAGAGGTGCCACATAAATGCAGCTTTTTTTTTTTTTTCCACAGAATTACAAAATATGTGTTAAAGAAATACAGACATTCAGAACAAGTGCATTTAGCAAAAGGAAAGATCTCTTCTATATTATTTTTGCAGCAGCATGTTTTGGATCCTAATACTGACTTCTTTGATTTCTCAAGGAGGAAAATATTTTAGGTGGAACAGATTGATGACTATAATTGAACAGAAAGAGGCTGGTTGCTCAAAGGAGACTGTTACGCTTCTGTGTTTCTCTTTTATTTTACCATGGAGAGAAAGAAAATGTTGGATTTATTTATAGCCAAGTAAACTAGGATTCATGCAGCTCTCATTTGTTCCTGCATGACTGTTCTGTATTACTTCTGGCAAAACTGACTTTTTCTATGCCTGTATTGCTTTTTCTGTGCGTAAATGTGTCTAACTAAACCTTCTTCACATGTTATTATGCTAACACAATAGGTGGCTATATATAATTACTGGGTTCACCAGTTGCACAGAGGATTGCAATGAGATTTTCCCTTTGTAGTTTTGGTTTAATTGAATTGCTCCTTTGTGACCATAGTCACAAAATTCAAATCATTGTGTAATGATAACAGGAAATTACTGATAAAAGAATGGGGTTATGGAATATATTTGG
The DNA here is from genome assembly GCA_013397315.1 of Donacobius atricapilla. Lineage (NCBI taxonomy): Eukaryota > Metazoa > Chordata > Aves > Passeriformes > Mimidae > Donacobius > Donacobius atricapilla. The sequence goes on from WBMY01016107.1 coordinate 55,874, forward strand.
CATTTCTTCACCCACACGTAACAAGCTTCTGATGAGACAAAGAGAGCATGCCACATAAAAGAACCAGGTCGTGGATAAAAACCTATTTATATTTGTGGAAATAATGAAATTACTGCAGGTGGGTAGGTATCATTTCACATTGCTTATGTATATACATGTATGACACATTGCTATTCATTCCTTGTTTTAAAAAGACTTTGTGACTAGGCTATCAGTTGTCATAGGGCATATTTTTATGCTTCAGCCAAGAGCCATGAGGTTTTTGGTATTGCTTTGTTTTCTTTTTTTTTACAAGATTAAGTACACCAAGTTCCCCAGGAGTAAACCATCTTGTTTTGTATCTTGCCTATCCAGCATCACGAAAAGAACACAGGGTGTCATCCCAGTAGTGCAGACTGATCCATGAGAATCCCTGCATCCTTGTAGAATTCAGATTTGAATGTGACAATTACAGTCAGTAGTTACAATAAACATGTACCAAAGAGCTGCACCTGGCAAACAGTTGACAAGCACTACCTTCGCAAGCTTATTGAATGGGTTTTTACCAAAGATAAAACTGACCACTTCCCTGATAAGATATTCCCCTTTCAGTTCTACTTGTAGTTCCTTTTGATCCATCAAATTCCTTCCTAAATTTTATATTTTTTCCATACAACACTCAGAATGTGAATGGAAATTGGGTAGTTTCCACTGCTGATCAATATTTGTTGTATTTTGGCATTCATGCATTTTCATTTTAAGAAATATGCTTCAATAACAATTTTACAATTTTTCTGTTAATATTTTTGCAAAGATAGTGTATTTTTAATACTTTCTGCATTCTTTCCTCTAGAATTTATCTGAATGAACAATGGACTCATCTCTGGTAAAGGGTTATATACCCCCAACCTACCCTGGCATTGATAAAGCTTAGGATATTTTGAATGAATACCAAAATTCATCAGGGTTTGAGAAAATTCAAGTTTGTGTCCTGAGCCAGTTTAAATTGTCCTTATAGTCATTGAAGAGTAAAAATCATATCCATGGGGCCAATCATCATGCCTTATTACCGTAACTAAGACAAACAGAAGTTAAAATGTAATGCCAATACCTGCCCCTAAATGTACTCATTGCTCTTATTCAGGGAGCACTTGTTAGTGTTTGCTGCTGCTTCACAGCAAGAGAAAGGTGCCCCATAGCACTCTTAGGTCATACTGTGCCTTCAGATGCACTTAATGCTGACAACTTCAAGTGGTTAAAAAAACCCTGATTCAGTTCCATAATCAAGGCTTACTCTTGAAATACATTCTTTTTTAGTAACTATTTCCTTTGTATATGTTGACTTGCTGCCATTCCATTATTACATCTTAAGGTTCAGTTTTAAGACCTTTTCCTACCAAAAAAAAAAAAAAAAAGCAGATCCCAAATTTCACAGTTAAAAAAAGAAAAAAAGAATCTGAATTTTTCAAATTGGCATTATCCCAACAACTTGAACTGAAAAAAAAGCTATAAAATCATGACTATTAGCAGCAGCACCGTTGATTTACATAACAATAAGAAATGGCTGAGTGCATAAATGCAAATCTGTGGGATGGGTTCTGCCTTTCTTAGGTAATTCTGTAGTCTTTCTAAATAAGAGAGACACTCTACATTCTCTCATGTTACATTCTCCTTTCATTCTTCCTACTTCTAATTTTCCTTTGTTTCTTTGTTTCTTTACACTTTTTCCCCAGCTCTCAATTATCACTACTCATTTTTAAAAGTCTCTTCTTTCATAGCCTCTGCACTACTGACCGTCTATTTGTTTCCTGTTCCCTGTCAATCTCACTTAAGCCTGGCTTGCCTTCATCTAGATCTTCCATCCAATGTTCACTTCTGGTGCTGCATGGCAGCTTATTACAAATAGCTTCAGTGTTCAACTTAACATTTCTTCAATGTTTTCCCATTCCAGTGGACTTCCTTTAGCTATAGGTTTCCTTGGCTATTTCCTGCTAATGACTTTATTTTTCGAGCTGTGCTTCATCTCCTAATGTCCAGTCGTAGATCAGTTTTCACACTTTGACACAGCTACATCATCAGCATATATTTTTTTAAAAGCAATGCCTGATGTAAAAAGAATTCAGATTATAAAAGTAATGTTTTCTTTTTACCAAATGTGTTCCACCTGTTGAGCTGGGGGAACTGTTTTACAAAAAGTCACTTTTTAAATGCCATATTCACTAAATGCTTCCATTAAACTGAGATTTTTAGAAACATATATGTGATGATGACTGCATTTTGGGTTACCTTTTTGCATATTTTTTTAATGGGAGCTATATGGATGTCTGTGCTTGTTCTTAATAATATTTAAAATATATTTTAATTTTTTTAAAAAAATTCCTAGACTGGTAGGCAGAGAGCATAGCTGTGTAAGTGTTCTGCACTCCATGGTCATCAACTAAAAAGGGAAAAATTAGAGTAGAAATCAGTTGCATATGCTAGTTATTATTATTCTACTTTTTTAGATGTCTTTTCGGTACATTAAAAGAACGAATTGGGTTATTTCTGTGGAGCTAAGACTGCCTATTGATCTGCAATCACATTACCTTGAACTAATATCACAGATTTTTTTTCAGGAGGTGATAACTGAGTTTATGCCTGAATTAAACTGATGGATAAAAACTTGATAAGAATTCCAGTCTCTGTATAGCAAATACCATCAGATCAAGGAAAGTAGTTTGTTCACTCACTGATTGTATCAGGTCATATTTAATATTGTGACATCCACAAGGTTATAGAGATACTACAGAATTGCAATGTTGGGGCATTATTATTAGATTATTAAATGTTAGATTTTTCTTCAGGAGTTTCACATAGAAGGAAACATCCGTCTAGGATATAATATTTGAGAGTTTTGATGACATTTTATATACATACACAGAACATGTATATTCACAAAAAATTTGGAATGACAAGTGGTATGTTTCATAAGAAAATGGATCACAGAGTAGCTAATTGATATTAATTCCTTTTTTTTTTTTCCCTACTATTTAGTTCTAATTTGTTCCAATATTTTGTACTGAAAGATAAGAGAGATAAAAAGCAAGCAGATGCTAACTGTGTTGCTTAGGGTCTGATCCTGCACCGCTGAAGTCAGTGGAAGCCTTGTCATTGACTTCAATAGGAGCAGGATTTGAACCTCATGCTCTATCAGAACACACAGGAACAAAAGCAATGGGCGCTCTGTCATCCTGAAAGGAAATTTTAACTTCATGTCCTATTTTGAGTCTGACTATGTCAGGTTTTTACACATCAGTTTGTGACTTAATGTAATTTGGATTTTTTGTATAGTATACTAAAATATGTTGGGTTTTTTGTTTGTTTTGTTTTGTCTTGTTTTTGGTTTTGTTTTTTTCTCAAGTGGGTATCCGAACTCTTGCCTGTCCAGCTGTATCATAAAAGCTTTTTTTGGAAGAGATACAATAATTTTTGCTAGGAAAGTAATTTTTTTCTATAAAGACTATGTGAATTTTAAAATAGTTAGAAGTGAAAAGAATGGGAAGCTATACTCTAGTGTAACTACGCAAAGATAAAGTAAAGCTTCAGCTTCAGAAAAACAGAGCTCCAAATTAGAAATGGTCTGATTAAGCTATGTATGTTGAATGTTTGGTGGCAACCTGCTCAGAGAAGCATGACAGCCGCAGGGCTATTGACTTTCCTGTGCACTGAGCTATTGAGAAAGCAGGTTATGTCACCATGGTCTAATGTACACTACTCAAGAATAATTTCACCAGCTGCACAATAAAAAACTATGTACTTGAGGAAGAAAATGAGCAACATAAAGTACAATTTAGCCATGGAAAGGAGGGATTGCTTTGCTGATGTCACATAAAGACTAGGAGCCTCTTTTTTCTTTTAAAAACATGTACCAGCTATCTCCTGAATATTTATGAGTTAAACCAATTGTTTTCATAAAAACAGTGATGAAAAATTAATCCTGATCTGAAAAAGCAAATATATGTGTTAACATCACAGTCTATGACCAGTGTCTAAAATTAAAGAGCTGTACTTTTGACACCTGCAGAGAGACTTTTTAAACCCTCATAAATATGCCTAGCTTCTTCTTTCACTTCATCCATAGTTAGATATTTTTTTCTCACGGCCTTTTCAACAGAGTAGAAACTCTTTGTATTTTATAATACTTTTTGGGAGCTTTAATACGTAGTTCTGTGATGACCCAGCTAACGTCAAAGACTTTCAAGATAGCTTCTCTACAAAGACAGGAAGTCACTTGATATATCTATGCTTGGTGATACACATTCTAGAGCAGCTAATTAACTTATGTTCAAAGAATATACAACTCCACAGACCTATGATTTTCACAGCAGAACAACATCCCCAGATCTTCCTTTTACTGCTTCCTGTGAACTGTAGTATGGTAACTGGATACAGGATACAAATAAGTGGAGATCATGGTCAGTAGGACCTCTGAACTCAGTGTTTGTTTCAGACCTTTTGAAGAATTGAAGTGCCATTGTCATTAGAACAAACAAAACCTTTTAGGTGTTCAGATGCTTTTTAAATGATAAATGAACATCACTGTTGAAAGCCACTATTGCAAGTGTATAAGTGCTACCAAATGTGAAATCCTAATTAAGGTTGAATGCAGTGAATTAAAAAATCCTTAGACTATAACATCTCTATATAGTGAGGTATTTGATGCCAGCATGGCATGGAGCCAACCTACTGTAATGAGTCCTGCGGAAATCTTTAGAAGAGAGAAGGTAGCTTATATAGGGAGAGCTAAAGAAGTTTCGTCAGCAAGCTTAAATGATGCCACATAGAATTGTCCAGTAATTAAGGACAGTGTATTTCCAGTTTCCTTTTTTTATATGTATTCTCTTTAGAAACAGAGTCAGAGATTGTGCTGGTTCTCTTTTGGAGCATATTATATTTTATTCAGTTACTTATTTTATATTTGTTGTGTGTGCCAATAAACCTCCTTTTTTTAGAAGGAAAACCAGATTTGGCTAAATGGGCCTTCAGTGGAAAAACGCAAGTCTTCCTCTTCTGGCTCATGGTCTTCTGGCAGTCTAGGGAGTATTAATGGCCCAAGAATAAATGGTTCACCTCTGGAAGGAAAGGGTGAAGGTAGACAAATTCTGTGAAGAGCTGGCTATGATCTTTCTGATCACAGTGGGGTAATAAGAAAGGGAGACATCTCCCTTAACAGCGCATTGCTGACTTACCCACTATGACAGCCCATGGGTGTCAGCAGATTTTTCAGCTACTGGAGTGGTCTCAATAATTAATAGCTTGGACAATTTTTGCCAAATTTGACATGTTGCTGCCCTATGTAGTTTCTTCTGCTTTGTATGAAATAGAACCAGTCCTGACTCCACAGGGTGTTTTATAACAACAGTTGTATCCACTACTCTTTAGTGTATATATTGTTTTGTACAGTTAAGCATTTCTGTAGTCTTTCCCTGTAACAGTCAAAATATCTAATTGGTTCTATTTCTAGAGAGAACTCCCAGGGCAATTTACCGAGGAAGCCATGGTTGAAGGCTGCAAATTGACAACAATAAAAGTGTTATCCCAAGTTCAATAGTTAATGTTAAGATAGGAGATGCTGATTATCTTTTTCTTTGCTTCGTTAGTGATGAATGGAAGCAAATTTGATGCAGACAGCAATGTGGTGGAATGATGCAGAGCTATCTATGAAAACATCTGTACTAATCCACCAATGCAGTAAATTATAGCTACAAGCAAATGACATTGATCCAAGAGGATCATTAACAGCTTTAACCAACTGATCCAAGTAATAGGGTAAATGAGAGAACATTATCAAGATCTGATTTTTACCGCTGTCAACTACAATTGCTAAAACATGGAAGTTACCACTTCCTCTCAACTTCAACCATTTTATGACTTAAATTTAGTGTATCCTATTGTGGTCAGACAACAAGGATCAATTAAGTGGTAAAATACGCAGGAAAAAACTGCCCAGTGATCATGCACTCCATTTACCAGGAGGTCAGCCACAAAGGGAGAGATAATTGCTGCAAGCCAGCAAAATTAATCGAGGATGAGCCAGAAAGGATGATGTATGGTCTGTGACAAAGAACGTGACAGAGATGTACATATAAACCTGTAGCTCCTTGCCTTGTTGAGGACACAAGGACGAGACAAGGAGACATGTGAAAAACAATTAGCATGGCTTCAGAGTGAGCAATTCTTAATTATCCATAACATGTTGACATCAGATAATTAGTGTCCCAATTTTTAACAATATTTGGTCATTAACTACAGTAGAATAAGAAAGATCAAGAACAGAGCCATTTGTCTGAGCTAAGTGTTACATAATGGTGTCTACATGTGAACATAATACAACTAAATCATGCTCGTGGTATTGACACAGAAATCTTCTTGCTGTGGGACCAATATAAATGTCCTAAATTCAAGCTTATAACAAGCTGCTTTTTATGTTTCCATAAGGTAGTTTGTTTGTGTTGGCAGCCTGCAAAATAAATAAGACTTTAGTGATAGCTGTAGTTTAAAACTCTTTGACTTGCTGCTTTTCGTTTGTACATTTAAATTTTCGCAGCAAGTGTAATAAGTCGTATGACTCAGACCATTTTAATATTAATGCTAATTAAGAAAAGGTCATTTCTACCTCAGTTTTCTAAACATCCAGGACTGTGAGCATGCTAAATGCTCATCTCTTTGGAAAATCTTCCTTCAGCTTCTTTATCCTCTGTCAACAGGTTTTGACCCTTTTTAACTATGTTTGACAGAGAGGTAGAAATCTTACGATCTTACCTGTAGTCAGTGGGCCAATAAATACTTCATTCCTTACTGAATGAAGTAAATCATGTGTCAGACACAAGAGAATCCACATGGGCAGAAACACAGACAAACTTAAGAAAAAATATTCACAAAACTGCTCAAAATTTTTCCAGTGTTAATGCAAGAAATCTTAGAAGTGCAGAATGGGATTTTTCATATGTTACTCCAATCTTGTTTCTGCTCTATAGGAAAAGGAGGGGGGGGAACAGATACACACGTCTACATGCACACACATAGCTACATGTAGCTCAGTCTCCTTTTGATCACTCTTTCTTCTATCCTGTTAAGTGTATTTTTCAGAATTTTTAAGACAGATCTCACTTCCTCTTAAGTAGGTTTAAGATGAGGGATGAGGTCCTGCCACTGTGATCCTTAGCTTTGCTCTGTATGACCCCTCCTAACTCTTACCTGTGTTTCAACAGCTTGTACAAAATTATCCATTGACTCTGATGTATTCTCTCATATGTGTGTATTAGCAGCAGCAGACCCTTCAGTTTCTGTATCTGCCATCTCATGTCTACTGATGGATCTATTAGCCATCTCTCCTTTCAACCTTTTCTGTCTGTTGCCTAAATGTTTCTTTTTTTTTTTTGAGAATCCCATTTCCTAATGCTTCATGGAGAGCTCATATTTTTCCATAGCACCCAAGCTCCTATCAGGCAGTAGTGGCTGAGTCAGCAGAGCAGATTCAAAGCTAGTAAACCCTGATGCTTATGTGAGAAAGGCCATTTCAATAAAGAGTCTATTTAAGTTCATACAGCCTCTAATCATGGCTGTGAAATGAGGAATTGGATGCTAATATTTCAGAGCCAATACAGTAATGATGTGTCTCTGTGGACCTCCTGTGGAATTATTCCAAATATTCCCTTGCATAGCTAAGATCAAAATTTCACCCTTAGTTCTAATTTTTTGTGTTGCAGCTAAACTGATAATGAAGAGGGAAAAGTGTCATTGCACTTTATATTGTGTAGAGTTAATCACATGAAGTATTTTAGGGCTAAACATTCTGCTCTTCGATGTTGGCATTAAACATTAGCATTTAAATCTTTGGTGGATATTTACACTGTTGTAGTCAGTGGAGATTGATAGGTTTCTTTAGGGAGTGATTTGGAACAGGAGCCAAGTTTAGGAACTGTGCATCGACTCGTCCTTAATTACAGAGGAAGCGTTTGATTACCTTCCCTATTTAGCCACCTAAATTAACTGGCAAAAGTTGATGACTTGAATGCCCTCTTCCTCCCACCCCCCACATATACAAATGTTAATTTCTGACACAATGTTATCATTCAATATTTACATGATTTTATTTCTCTTCAGGAAAATACTAAGCAAGCAAGCAAATTTTAAAATATTTTATTGTCTGTGGGATTTTAAAACTCTAAAAAAGAATTTGCTTGTCTTATTAGTAATTCATGTTATGAAGACTCTTTGAAGCTGTTTACTAAGGAATGAACTAACCAAGGTGCTTAGTGAGGATAGTCATATACAGGTGTGTCCTAAAAATAGGGATATTTCACTTGATTGCAGTTTATAGCGTTAATGTTAAAAATGTTTTAAAAATATAAAATACTGTTGTATGATTTATTTTTATTGTAATGCTAGTTAAGAGTCCCCATTAGGAGGGCAGCAGGTGCTTTACAGCTTATTTTGCCTACAACAGTGCAGTGATGGCCACCCATCAGTGTTAAAACCTTCCATGTAAAACATGAATTTGATCAGCCATGCAGTGGCACAGAACAATTACCGTCAGAAAACCTTCAATGCGCAGTAAGTAGACAAAGTGAACTCCTTCACCAAACTCATGGGAGCTATTTCTCAACATTTCCCTCGCAGGTACTCCAGCCTCTCAGAATACTGTCACATTCACAAGGCTTTGGGGGGGTAAATTCTGTATGCCAAAGAGACTACCTTTCAGACCTGTCCTGAGGTGCTGGTGATGATCTCTCAGGCAGATGTGTACCATCCCATTTAGCAATCTATAGATCTAAATTGATAGTTCAAACTCCACTGGGATACCAGCAGACAGGCAGTGGGACTCTTAAAGAAACTAATGGGTGTTCCCTGTTTACCAAAGTTAGGCGTGCTCAAAAGAGATCAGGATTTATCCTCTGTTCCTGGCATGTCAGGACTCATGCTTGCAAAATTAACTTCTTTGTCTCTCAAAACAATGTTCCCATGTTGAAATTGCCAGATTTATGCCCAACTAACAGAGCATGCTAACAAAGTAACAGTATGGACAAGCATGTGTTCATACTCCATTTTCAACTCTACCACCATTTACCTTACTAGATTAAGTTTACCAAGTCTCCTGAGGTAAACTTATAGATCAGGAGGTCTATAAAATTTGACTTCTTGCAAAATATTATAATGAGCTAATCTCAAAGTGATAAACCTATTCATAAAATCAGCACAGCTCCTTTTCTGGGGGAAATACCACAGCTGCAAACTGCAGTGAAGTTGGTAAACTGCTACCATGCCTCTCTTGGTCACATGGTCATATAAATTTTTGTGAATGTAGGACACTCCTGGGAACAGTCATAGCTTGTTTCATAAATTCTGTTTTGAAAAAGGTTTATGCTTTACATTGGACTCACAGAAAGTGCTTAAATTTATCGTTCCTATTTTTAAAGTTTGCATTATATTTCAATACTGACTAAAATTTTCCTTTCCTCTACTCACTATGAAGCCTAGGGAAGGTAAAAATATTCAGAGAATGAATAAAAATAGTTTTGAAGCTCTTGATAAAACACAGAGAATTGTTGTTTCAAAATGTAGGAAGACCTCAAGCATATTTTTGATAGAAGAAATTAGGTAAAGACTTTCTAAAAAATGTTCCTCTTCATGCTCTGATTCAGAGTCAGTGGTAAGTTTCTCTTTAACTCTCATAGCTATCTAAGCCATTTAAAATGACTACAAAGGACAAATAGGGTGGCACAAAATTGCTTTCCATTGAACTACCTCTGAACAGTCAGTATTATTCAGTATCACAAACTAGAGAGCAAGCACACATTAAAAAAAGAAAGTGTAAAAAGAAGGTGGTAATTATTGAACTTTTTCCATACATTGATCCTTTTTCATATATTTTAATAATCTCAGATGTTACATCTAATAAAAGGTTGTTTAGAAATTTTCTGTAAAAAGGTGGGATTTGGGAAATGCTTACCCATTAAATGCTCCATTTTCCTCAAATATGGAATAAATACTTAGGAATTTGCATAAATTAGCTGTAAAAAATGACTTGATCCTGTGGTTTTGGGTTTTTTTTCTGTGTTCAGAAGTGCGTGTAGTGTAATGCTTTGAACTTAATCGGTGCATCTCTGGGGGAGCTTTGGTGTAAAAGGAGTGGATTTTGACCCATGTAGCTGTAGAAAGTAAAAGTCAGTGATCTCCATTAGACTGTATATCCCGCTGGGTAGTATCAGTTGCCCTTTTGTTATTGTAAGCTCTTTCTCTTACTTTTACTGTTTAAATAAATATATTGAAGCCAAAGAGTTAATGACAAATTCAGGAAGTCTTGACTTAACGGTGATGAAGTGAGATGCGTTTTGTGCCATTCAATGTACACAATTTATAGCCCCGTTTGATTGCCGCGGCATGTCCTCTGCCTGTAAGGATTGCACCCAGGGGACCAGTCAACTTATTAATTCATCACTTGCTGCCTTTCATGGTGCAATAGCTCTTTACGGCGTACAAGCAGAGAGAGCCTGGAATCTGAAGGCTGCCGGCCGACTGGTTCCACTCTAGCTGCCCCTTTGTGTGCAGGCACAATGATGGTAACTTTTCCCGGCGCTCCTCTTTCTCGGAGGCCACGTTACCCTCCTTTTGTCTGACAACAGGAGCACGGTTACACGGCCTTCCAGGGAGGAGCAGCCTTCCACAAGTTAACCTGTAGCTTTTTTAACTGCCTTTTGATTTATCTGTCATCTGATACATCAGCAATGAATAATTTTCATGGAAGGTGCACTTTAATTACCTTCCCATTTGACTAGCATTATCATGCCCTATCTAGGTAATTAATCTCACAAAGTATCCAATTTCAGTCTTTATTGCTGGCAGGCAGGCCTTCTGAATTATATGTGCTTGAATGGGCATTGGGTCTGTTGTTAAACCAAACAGGCCATGAAACAAATTTTGGGTCTTTTTTTTTTTTTTTTTTTTTTTCCTTAGCTAAGTAGGTTCATACAGATGTTGTGGTCTAGTTGCTTTTTTTGACATAGTTGAGATTTGCATAATGTAAAGCAGGAACGGGCAATGGTAGAAAATGGTGTCTGCCAAAAAAAGAAAAACACAGATCATAAAAGTCAATCAGTCTCTGAAGAAATAGTTACCAGGTTGTGAAACTAGGTACCAAAAATAATCTTTTTTTTTTTTTTTTTGCTCTTGAATAATGTATAACTCTCACAGTATGAGCTCTGTATGCCAAAGGGTTACTTAGTAGAACTGCTGCGCTCACAGGATAAATTAGAAGTCCCCCTCCCAATATCAGATTAAGGATTTCAAATTGTGTTCAAATTTGTGTTTCATTGCTCTGTGTGTGAAAGAGACCTTTAAAAATGTAGTATTGAAACAGAAGATTAAATAGCATGGACATAGATTTGTTGGTGAGGTTATTCTTTTTTCTTATGTCTGTCTCATTAAAAAAGGGTGAAGACCTAAGGTGTTTGGAAAACTGAAAAACAATTGCCTCAATGGTTAAAGATAAATAATTGCATGGTACAAATCTTTCATTTGGTTGCTTACAGTTTAGACACACAGAGTATTTTGGAAATTCCTTCCTAATTTTTCTGAAAGTGGTTTTTTTTTCTCTGTTTCTTCTCAGTTTCTTTCTCATTCCCTAATGAAAAAAAAGTTTATTTTTTTCCAAATGTCTTGACAGAAAAAAAAATCCAGATGCAATTGAGAATTACTTGAGAATTTTCACAAGTCTATTTCCTGGAAATAAATTTACTCACTTTATCACTGAAGCTGATGAAGTAGTGTGTTAGTTAAGTTTCATGTTTTAAGTTCAGAACAGAATTAAAGGATTAGACAAAAAAAAAAAAGAATTAATAAAATATGAGGATTTGTGAGGGAAATTATGATATCTTAAAATCATAGGATTTTTTTTTGTTGTTATAATTTTTAAGTTAGTCAAAGCAATCCATATGATGCTTATACCTAAAAGCCCTTGAAAGAAGCAGATAGTTTTACAAAGGGACAGTTGAACTTGTAACACAGTTTTTTTCATAACAGTACTACTTAAATATCATCATTTCATTATGTGACAGATTATTTTCTTATTTAATGGAGGTGCTTTTTTTTTTTAATCAAAAGTTCTCCATACACACAAAAAATTTATATGATTGTGGTTTATGCTTAGAATTATTTTAATGGAAAAAATCTGAAAAAATTTAAGTGGATGTAAAGTGGAGACGACTGTGTTTAACCATGTAACTCTTGCTTCTACCACTTTGAACTTCTGAAAATTGGAACAATAAACAGCATGGAGATTGATACTGGAATGCAGAATCTTTCACCTTTAGGTCACCAATTCAAATTCAGTAAACCAGTGACCAAAAATTGTTACCATATGAAAGTTGTTTGTGAACTGTGTGGAATTTAAATTATGATCTCAGTTCATTTTCTTCTTCATAAACTTCATCATAAGCAAGGCTTTTGGCAGTCGCTCAAAAGAGACGGTAAGATTAAAGGAGCATGACCCAGTAAACTTTTCACTCCTGGTCATGATCCCTTCAGGTGAACATAGTGGCTGGGGAGTTTTACGTTGCTGATGTGAATTGTACTTATTCTTTGGATAAAGACAAAATTTTAGTAGTTTTTTCCTTTAAATAGTATATTTTAATTAATTTTTGTCTTCAGAGGCAGATACTGACCCAGTGTTTTAGACTATCAGTCTCATGGGTACTCCTGGAGTTTGAATTACATTCAAACCAAAACCATTCATTGAATATAAGGAGAGAACAACTTGACTGCCTTTTCTTTTAAGCAGCTTTACCAAATGATAAACAGAGCTCTTCAGTGTGCCAGGAAAGAACATATTTTGGTAGTTACCAAATGGCTCCTGCCAAATATTCAGACATACATTGCAAGTATAGTCGCTCTTTTCAGTCACAGGAATATAAAAAGCCTTGAAAAAAACCTTTAAAGGACCTGAATAAAGTATGATCATTTTCAGGGCATGAAGGATCTTTTCCAGCTGCCAAGTTGCAGAGCTTTAGCTTTGACTTCGAAGACATATGTAATACTTGGTCTGAAAGTATATGTGTTCTCAAGTTGCACAGCTGGTGTTGAGACAAGATACAGGGTGCTTAATTAAGCTCTCTCAAAGTATGTTGCCTTAACAGCTTTCTTCAGAATGGTGATAGAGCAAAAACCATGCACAAAATAGCCATTTTGAAAGGTCATTTAAGGTACTGTACAACAGCTTTTGTCTGTTAAGAAGAGAATGGTCTACTGGTTCAGGCAGTGGACTGTGGCTCTTGAGATCCATGATAAATTACATAGTCATTCCCATAGGCATCTTGTGTTACTTCGGATAAATGACTTAATCTCTCCATGACACTGCTCTTCACGAGAAGAATAAGGATAATAGAACTTCTTTGCATCAAAGAAGCATTGTGAGGAAAAATCCATTAATGGCTGTGAGGCATTTCAGATACTATTTTGCTAGTGGTTTTATAAATATGAAGATATGTTAAAGTTATCTATCTTCCATGATTTGGTTTTTTGGGTGTTTTATCCTCTTCTTGTTAAAATGTGAAATAGAATTAAGCCCTTGTTTTCATGTTAATCTAGAGGTACTGGTGGTTTTTTCAGTAATGGCCAAATTATTTTAGGCTGGAATTCTTCTAAACCTCCTTAAACAGACTTTTTCATCCCTCTATATCTAAATCCTTCTACATTTTAAAGAGAGATTTTAAACAGGACTGGTCCAGTGTGTCATCCACTTTTTGAGAGAGCTTGCATCTCCTGCAGCTCTGCTAGGTGGACTGGGTAGCTGCCAGTGTTGCATATGAAGGAAACAAATCTCACCATGAATCTTGAATCTTTCAGACAGACAGAGCAGGTAGCAGAGTAAACCCTTAAGGATACTTCAATAATACATTAGCTTATTAAAAAAAAAAAAAAAAAGTACTGAGATTGTGAGCTTTCTGAAATAGTTTGTTCTTTCTGGAACTTTGCTTTTAATAACTAATAATTGTCACTTTTCTTGGCAACCTGACCCTTATGAATCTTTCTGCAGTGTTCTAGGAAAGTCTTCCATTGAATAAAACCAGATCTTGAATACAGCAATTATTGTAACACTGATGCATTCCTTCATTCCTTAATTGCACCTGGGAAGATCTGGACCTTGTTGCAGTTAATAAGCTGTTCACTCAGTACTCTAAAATAACAAGATTGGTCACGTTGAACTGCATTTTCATGGCTAATGTTTTTTCTCACCCCACTACTCCAAATGAGAGGAATAATTTTATGGAGACAGCACCATTGCTCTTGTATCTTTCATGTGGAAAGACCTTGGGTTTGTTTTATATTGGAAGTGTTACAAAGCTTAGGTGTCACCTTTCTGCCACATTGCAACATCACTAAAGATCAAGAGTTTGTTCAGACATATGAGCATAAGTTTCTGTTCCAGTGGCTGCAGGGCAGGCAATTTTAAACCTGATTGTCTCTAAGATTACACAAAAGTAGGTGTAAAGAACAGCAGAGGATACTAAACTTCAGGGATCACTTTTGTTATATTGGGTGGTTTTTTTTTGAACTACAGATAAAGTCATGTACAGTCAGCAAATCCAAACCACTAATATTAGGAGGTAATCACAGAGTAAAATTTAGGTACAAACACAGGACAATTTCCCACACCTCCAGCTGAGGTTGTGCAAAGGCAGAACCATCAAGCCTTGGCCTCCTGGTTCCTCCTGCAACACATTCTTGACGCCACCATTCTTCCTCACACGTTTGCTGTGTGAAGCTGTAATTGTTTTACCACCTTATTGCTCCACATTGCATTTTGTTGACTCAGACATAAGGGAAGAAAGAAACTCAGATGCTCAGCTGAAGCTTTGGGACTTCTACCTTTTTGGGTCCTGTGATGAACAGACTCCCACCCAGCGGTATAGGTAGAACCTAGCAGTCCACTATATACCACATTTTCTAAAACTTTCTCTACAGTAGTGAGAAAAGTCATTATTTTTTAAAAAGAAGACAGGAATTGTGGCCTCTTTATCTTTTCCTGAGCAGCACAAAAATGTATTCAGTTTAATGGAATGCCGTAATGCACTCCTAAACTGTCAGATTTCTAAATACGAGCCATACATCATGACAGTGCAGAACAATGTATTTTGTACCAAAGCAGTTCTATTAGAGAAAGTAAAAATATGTTAAACCTACCTTGATCATCAGAGAGCCATATGAATTCGCATTATTCTGTTAACCTTGAAATGAGTAGGTGCTACAATTTTTTATCTTTTTAAAGAAAAATCTGTTCGACTACAAACAATATTTTTCTTTGACAATATTATTAATGACTTCATAGACATCAGTAATTATTATTTGCACATACACAAAATATTAAAAATCTCATAGAAGCTTGTGTTACACATTATTATTTCTCTTTTGCCCAAGGGAATTTTCTAAGAGTTTTTCTTTTGTTTCGTTGGTGTGGGGTTTTTTGGGTTGTTTTTTTTTTTTTCAACTTGCATTCATTTTGAGTTAGAATACTAATTTTTTATTGTATTCTCTAGCTTTCAGTTTCTGTTGCCTACAGATTTCACTGAAATGCAAGCCAGTGTTAGAAAATACGGCCACAGAACTGTTACATAGATTTATAGATTTGCACTGAATTGTCTCAAGTGTAATTTCATACTAGGAACAGCTGAAAATGCAGTTCTAATACACATTTTAACCATCCAGGAAATTAACCTGTTAGGTGATCAACAGTAATTGTTTTATTAAATACATTTTGGGGGAGGGATATGAAGGGAAAAAAGAAAGTAATAATGTAAGATGATTGTAAGCGTTACAGTAAGTAAAATGATTAACTTTTTTTGTTGGAATTTATAAATTAAAATACAACCAGGCAGATCTAATATTGCAAAACATAAGAGTAGTTAGATTTTGGTAACTAGTTATGAATTAAAAGCAATCTATTCACATATGCTCATCACAGGAGACATCTTGGGGAATTTGATTTGGGGTTGTTTTTTGTTTGTTTTCATCATGAACATACATATAACAGAAGAACTGAAGATATATATATATGGCTGTGGAACAGATTTAATATAGTGTAATATCTACAGAGATTAACTGTGATGAAAAAATGAAACAGATGAGGCTTAGACTCCTATGAGAGTTGAAAGCAAATTCTTCACTTTTGTGACATTAGGTGCTGTATCGTTGTTATTGCTTTCTTGTCTTCAACTGATCTTAAAAAAATAAAAAAAAAAACAGTTTGAAAGCAGAAGCTTGGTAATGGCTGTATGATTAATGACAATGAGCTGCAGATCATTTTTTAAAAATAGTCATGAAACCATCTATATTTTAGATTTAGTAAAAAAAAATAGATTTTTTTTTTAACAAGTGTGAAGTAATTGATATTTTTGAATTTGACAAATTTATTTCCTTCTGAAAAGTCCAAAAGTGACCACTTGTAAAACAGCTTATTCTTCAGTGTGAGTTCAACATGGACTTCATCAGACCTGACCCTCTTTTTATTGCATGTGCACTGTGATCATCTCTGTGAGCCTGGAGAAACAGGTAGTTTAACGCTACATTAAGGAGTGATAATTAGCTCAGTTTCACAGCTGAAAAAGAAACGAAGTGCTTGAAGGGTCCTGTGTGCTGAGTGCTGGGTCCTGCATTTGTACTCATGACTCCAGTGGGAAGGAGGCAAGAGAACAGTTTCCTCTTATTCTCAGGTCTTGTTCCAAAGATCTCATGTAAAGGAAATGATGGAGTAGCATGGTTTTGAGAAGAGAGGAGAACCAGAATATTTTATCAGTAGCTCCTTATTAGGAGGAGATCAAGAATAGCATGAAATTTCACCCTCTGCTTCTAGAAAGTCAGGTGTCTCAGAAGGTTTCAGGAGAAACATGCTGGAAAAAAAGCTGTTGGACCTGCTTTGCTGAAAACATAGCTCCTTTCATCTGCCTTTAATTTGGCACTGGAGTGTATGTGGGTTTGAGAGCCAGAAAACCTGTCCTGAGGTGAGTGTGCCAGTGTTCATGGCTTCGTTTTTTTTTTTTTTTGAGAAAAGAACAGGCTAAGCCTTCTGTTAAAATAGGGTGCTGTGACTCAGAAATGCTGTTCCAGCACTATACCATAACCTGTGAAATAGGAGAGTCAGGTCCCTTCTTTAACCGTTGAGTTTATTGCGCTCCTTCATGTCTTAAGGATTACCCTTATTTTTAGTCTACAGAGGCGTGTTTATGTGTAGTCCCTAATCCTCTTCTTCTGTTGCCTTTGTTTCACCTGATAGATATTCAACCAGAATCACAGAATCCACACTGCCCCAGATTTTATTAGTATTCAGAAATACACTGGGATTCATTGTTAGGGGACAATCAGGAATGACATTCCAACTTAATGAAATGACTAGTACAGATGTGAAAACAAATGGTTAGCTTTGTACCATGAGATATTTAGGCTGGAAATTTCAAATTTTCTGGCCATCAGATCAGCGAGATTCTGAAACAGCCTTTTGATGGCTGACATAATCTGTTTTTAAGATGGAGTGGGAGACAATCTGTTTTTAAGATGGAGTGTGGACCTTCTTTTGGGAGGAATGACATCACATGGTTGCCTTAGATGGCAGGTGACTGGACAGAGTGATCTCAAAGTACCATTCCACTCCTACCTTCTTAATTAGGAAAATATATTTTTTTTTATGTTCTCTGGTTTCTCAAAAACATTTCACCTGCAATTTGATGGTGGTATTTTTTTGTTGCTTAAGAGAGGCTGGACGTCGAAAAGAAAAAAATTTGTTTAGATTGCACAAGCCTGGTAATTGGTATGTGAGCTGGAGATGATGAAATCGCTGTGTGTAGGGTAGAGAAACGAGGAGGACACTGTTCATCATTGAAATGGCTGGAAGGGATGTATAAACAGTTATGGCACTTTGTAATACCTGTTTTAATATCAATGTCAAGACTGATAAAGCATAGAGTAAGTGTTGTTTCATTGGATAGGGTAAATTTAGAAGGCAAGCAAAGACTTATTCCCAGTTTGTTTACTTTCAAATGAATGTTGGATTTGTTAACATTTTAGAATCTGTTAATTCTGCATCATCGGTGCTAGAAATCCATTTGACAGTATTCTAACTTCACCATTTTTTCGTCAAAACACTTGTTTGCAATTTGTGGGAGGACAAATCATGTCGTAGTGAGTAAAACAAGTACTTGGAAATACTGCTTTTATGTAGTATTTTTATTTTTACTGCTCTCATTTTAATACAGTTAAATGAGTTCAAATTAGATATTTTTTTTCTAATATGCCATCAGTGGTTCAAACCCAGAAGGCAAATTTATGATCCTTAATAGTAACTGGTCTTCTAGTCCTTTTTAAACAAGCTTTGCCTTTGTGTTGAACAAAAATTAGTTGCTCAAAGATTTTTCTGCTACAGATAATGGTAGTGTAGCCTTATGTAGTGTCTAAGTTCAAGGGACTCTTTGGAAGATTGTGTTTATCCTGGCTTTGTTAATGTTAAAACTTCTGCTCTTACACCCTGTGCTGCTAATGACCTAGCACCTTCCTGGAGGTGAAACAAGAAGATGCCAGTCAAAATCAAGGTGTGAAAATGAAGTTTGGAATTGTATTATATTGTATTGCTTTGCAATGGGTCATTAACTTGTCCTGTGAAATGAAACCCCTGGAGAAGGGACTTTGAGATTACAGATTATAAGTAGTGACATAATTGCCTGATTATGTAGAAATATGATCAAGGTTTTAAAACGTGCTTTCTCTGAATGCTTTAGGTGCTGGATGCCCACTGATTGATGCCCATGGTTTGATTTTCAGCAGTGATAATTGTGAGGAGCTGTTTCTTTCAAAGGGTCAGAAAGGAAGTTAGGGTGATAGGACATGAGTTCGTGTTGCACCAAGTTGCTCAATCAGGCTTCATGGACACAACAGAGCAGACACCTACCAGACTTCTTGTGAAAATTATTTTGCTGCATAAGTGAAATGCCACTGAACTTGTAGGCAATTGACATCTCTGAAAATCATGACGTGAGTTACAAAAAACAAGTAATTGAAAATTAGAGGCTACTTCTAAAAATTTGGGCATTGGCATGAATTGTTTATATGCATTCTTTTTTAATTATTATTGTATATCATTACTTGAAGCTTAGATAGAAAGGAAAATGGATTTCTTCATTGCAGATCATAGTTAATTTATCAAAAAAAGTAAAGCTCTGAAAGGAATTGCTTTTAAAACATTGTAGGTTTTGAATCCATTTTTCTTCCTTTAACAAATTGATCTGTCATTCTTGAAAGATCAGCAAAATCCCACAAAGACATAGTAGTTTTTGTACAGCTTTGAACATCATTAAATTGATTCTTTTATATGTGTGAGTGCACATATATATATGTGGTTTAATAACCTTCATTCACGTACCTACCACTCTTATTTAAATATAAAGTAATAACCTAGAAATTTTCCAGTATACATCTCCAGTGTTCAGTGTGCTGCCTGTTGTTATTTTGTTAGTTACTTAGTTGGCAGTGTTAAATTACACAAATATTTGACTCATGGTCACCGTAGCTATATTTCTTTAAACTGTTTCTTTTCACCTATCATACTGAGTTATAATGGGGAGTATTATTACTGGAACTGGATACCTGCAGTGTGAATCCAAATGTTGAAAGAAGTGCTAAGGATGATTCAGAAGATAGTTCTTTTGACTCTATTATGCCGAACTCATTGTCCCTTGTGGGAAAAAATAATTTTGCAATTGGATTTGTTGCCTTTCAAATGAACTAAAACCCCTGAAGTCCTGTCAGCTGTACCCTTGACACAATTTTCAAGAGGAGAGGCATTAACCTCAGTGTCCAAAGCAAATTCCAGTTTGAATAATTATGTCTCACATCCATGTCACTCCCCCTGTAGCTTCAGTTGGATTAGCTATTCATTGCCTGTCCCAAATCTTTGTGTAGCATTTCCATGTGCTCTATAAGAGGTTCTACATTTCACCCTAGAGCAAACTTTAATCGTCTTTCTTTGTCTGTCCCCACATACAGACACAGAATAATTGTGAAACTCTTTGCAGGCTCATAAAGAAGCTAGCCAAAGGCCAGCTGCATTAACTAAATTAAAATAAAATTCTAGATCCAGCACAATCTAAATTTAAAGCAGGACTTGAAATGGTTTTAGTGGCATATGTAATCTGCTCCTGTCAGTGGAGACAGTACAGACATCTATTCTCATCACTTTCGACATATCTGAATCATTTAACACAGTTGATCATGAGATAGTACTTTCTTGCTTAAGAGAGGTCGCAGGATCCAAAGTAATACACTAAAATGGTTGGCATTATTCCCAGACAAACACATCCAACCAGCAGTCAGGGCAGGCTGCCTTTCTGTTCTTCATTCCAGTGTCTTTCAAGAATCAGTTTTATTGCTAGCTCTTTTTGGCATCCATATTCAGCTACTGTGTGAACAGGTTGGATGGTATGCTGGAGAAATATGCAGATCACATACATTTCCTTTTGTCCTTTGAGGCCTGTAACAATTCACTGTTACAGTTTCACTGTAGTGGCAACTGATTGCAAAAACCAGCATAGAAATAAATAGTTGTTTGAAACTGAACCTAAATGAAGCAGACAGAATAAAGTGACAAGGTTCAGTGAGATTCCAGGCCCAGTGTAGGATCTTCTGGTGAAAGTTATATATTGGTTTTTCATCAATGCATTCCATAATTTAGTAGTACTTCTGTATTCTGTGTTGACACTAAAGCTGCTACTGAGTGGCATCTACTAAATAAAACTCCATGTCTCCTCTTTGCATAAGAGACTTGACCTCATCCTGGGGGATGCTGAACTGTATGTAGTTATTCTTGCATTTCTTCTACCTTAGATGATAGGAGCGCAGTATACCTGAGCATAAAGCTGTTGCTGACGAGGGAAAGTTATCTAGTACAAAAGGTTGCAGCAGCTCAGACCACTAGGAACACGAGACTGCCTTATATTGGCTTTTCAGAGAATTAGGCTTAACTGCAGTCTACACTCTTATCTTCAAGACTCTCTGGCCTGGGCCCAGATATCTAAAAGGCTATCTGAAGTCTCAGTGCTTGATAGTTTCACTGCTGGAAGTTCTTCAGTAGATTTCTACACAGAAAATATAAGGCTTATCTGTAGGAGAGAGCATACAGCCGTACAGTTTGCATCAAAGTCTCTGAGTTAATTCCCAAGGAATCTGATGACTATCAAAATATTGCTTTATTTCTCTGTGTGATGCAAATTTCTTGGACTCGCTTCTATCTTGATAGTTGCACAGAAACAGCCATAAGCAGAACAAAAAAGCACCTTGAAGCTTAGGTGTTCAGTTACTCATTCTCCTCCTCTTTGAGAAAGGGTGAAGAATGTATATTATATTTATATGCTTCTGTTTTTGTAAATATCCCTGACTTATAAACTAGTAGAGCTCAAAGAACTCTGGTGAAAATAGGCCAAATTATAACAAATTACTATACAGATGGAAAATCATTGTTATGAAAATTTGATCTATCATAGACTTTTCTTCTAAAGAAGCTGCTAAATTAGTTTTCCTAAGTCATATAGATAGTAGTGCAATATCTACACCAAGGTTAAATGCTAAAATTATGAACTAAATGTTATTTTTTTTTTAGTATTATTCTTTACTCTTAACCAGCAGGCAGAGATGCTGGCTACTAAACAACAAAAAAAAACAATTTATTTGTATGCAGAGCTGGATATTGATCTTGGGTTTAAAATTTGTCATAATTTTTTTTTGTTTGTTTTACAAAAGCATGTTTCTTCATTATTCTTTGACTGATGCTAGTAGTACTTCTTTTGGAGAAACTGAAGCTACAGAAGGTAGTAAAATGGTTTATGTATATGTGCGTCTGCATGTAACATCGTAATACTTGGTTTATTTCTGGCACTCATGTCTCTCACAATTAATTTTATTACTGAGATTATTTGTAATATTTCTTCAGTCAAAAATGTGAAAGTTATTTTTCACAGTTTAATTGTATTAACTTGTTAGATACAGCAACACTAAGTACTAGATTGCATTGTGTAATCTCTAGTAAGAACTGTTAGGTGATTAATTTAGTTGATAGATACATTTTCCTCTGACACGTTTGTATTCCTGCAGATAGACAAGTCATTGCTAAGTGAAACAGAAAAAATAAAATATACAAGCCTACATCTTTATACAGAATCTGGATACTTTTCTCATGACTGTCTCAATTAGTGTTTTTTTAATTTCACCAGCTGAACAAATTTTCTGGCTTTCCTACATACTAGACTTTAATAGTAAAAACCAGCTCAGACCAAAATCATGAGAAAGCTGTATCAAAAAAGCCCAGAAGTCTCTGATGTGGTGTCTAAGCTGTTAATTGCTTGCCACATTTACTTAAAACACATTCCTGGGTGACATTCTTTTTAATTAGTAGAAATTATTAGATGGAGCAGGATTTTTTTTTTTTTTAATTTCTGTAAGGAATATATGTACCAGAAAAGAAGAAGGTGTAATATCAAAAATAAAATTTAACTTTTTGAATAGAAAGGTATTTAGTTATAAAGGAGTACTTTACAAGTAAATGGGTCTGATGTCTCTTTAGTATGAAAATTTTTGCATTCCTCCATTCACTTCAATAAAACTACTCTTGGGATTTCAGCAAAAATTAAGAGAAGCATCATACCTTTTCATCCTTTGAATTTCCACTTGGATTTCTTTAAATTTGAGACCACAGTCTATTAATTGATTATTTTGCTGTTTTCTGATTTCTTATGTTACTACAACTGTTTAAAAGCCTTAACTGGGGTAGGGAGTTGTTCTGGTTTTGCCTCTACGATGACACTGTTCAGTACTGATGGACTGAATCAGCTGGTCTTTTGAGCTACATAGACCTGTATCTATTATTTTCAAACTGTTGTTCCTGAAGGTGTGAGATTACCTCAGGACTCTGGCATGTGGAGTTGAGGACTCTCAGAAGGAGCACTGTACAGGCTCTAGCAGGAATAGCAGGAAACACATATTTCAGCTTTTTATGGCTAGGATTATTCTTCTCCTCTGGCTCAGCCATTGTCCTATCCACATTTCGCAATAGCCACTCAAGCTTTCAAGGTGACAGGACTGGACTGCCTCACACCTTCTGTCGGGTTCCCTGTGGAGGAGGGGAAAATGATAAGCACTAGCTTTGTGCAGTTCAAACCTTATTCCTATTCCAGACTTGGTACATTATATTGCTTATTGCACAGTGGCAGGTGCTGCTCCTGGTGCCTTCTCACTACCAGAGGAACTTTCTGAAATGATTTTGACAGTTCAAGCAAGAGCCACATTCACAGTGTTTCTCTGACATTTCTTGAGGACTTTAATTTCTTTGTGTAAGAGGATCTGATTGTTCAAAGGCAAGAAGAGTTTAACAGATTGGGAGCTAGATCTCTGCCTGATACAAAGGGATATACACAGCCATGACTTAAGAGCATGCTAGACTGGTGGAAGTCAGTATAGACTGGTGGCACATCCAGGATTCTGGTGGGATGTTGTCAGCACTGACCCAACAGGTATTCCCCGCACAAATAGAAAAAGGGGGCATCTTTTGTTTTCATGAAAGGCTCTGAAAAACTACTGCCATCATCCAAATGTACTGAAGTGACAATTGCCGCTCTGGGTTTGCAAAGCAGTGCTTTGGGAGCAGGCTGGCAAAGACACCAGCCTTGCCTGCCTCCAGGCTGGGGCAGAGGGACCAGGAGCTATTTATAGCTGCTGCTGCCCATTGGTCAGGTCACAGTCACAGAGGCATTTGCAGGGCTCTGCAAAAGGCAATGTGAAAATTTGTCAGCTCTTGATTTACATTTTACTTATCTGTGGTTTTTGCACCAAGTTCATGCCGTAGGATTTTGTGGATTTGAGGCAGACTATAAATAGATGCTTGTGTTTTTTCTAAATATATTCATCAGAGGAAATAGAAAAGTGAAGGGCCACCTGGAGTTAAGATTTTAATATTTCAGTTGTTACAAACCAGCTCCAAAACCAATATTTTTTTCCCCCGGCAGATTTGGTGTGAAAATGTTTAGTTGAGCAGATGGAGCCACAGCTGGTAGTGTACATGTTTATCGGGATAGTTGGCATTTAGCTGCGTCCAAAACTGATGTCAGGCTTGAAGATGCTAAAAAGCAGGAATGACTGGAAGTGGAGAGGGTACTTAATCAGATCATCTAGCAGCAAATTTCTTTAATTTTTGTTACATTAGCCTTGTAAGAATAAATTTAATCTGGCAGGAAGTTAAAGGTTTAAAAATAAATCTTAAAAAAAAAAGGCAAAACAGGTAAACATTTGCTATTACTATGCTTTAATAAGTAGCCCGAGGAGTGCAGAACATAAACCAGAACGCATTGATGTTTAAGGCCTAGTTAGCAAATAACATGCATCTGCTGATGTTTAATTACCATGTATGCTTTGCTGGCAGATTTCAGAATCTGTACAGTTCGTATTTACCAATGTAATCCCTTGTTTCACACATGAGAACATTCAGCTGGAGGTTTGAGAGAGGAGAGGGCATGTGAATGGTAGTGAGGAACCAAGATGGAACAGATATGTGTAGACGGTAATGATTTTACAGTTGTGTCTAATGCACACAGTGAGGTTTGATGTCCCATTGTGCTAGGCACTGTGCAAACAGTGGGAGAGAGTCCCACTGCCAGGGAGTCTTAAAGGAGTATGGATTCAGAGACCAAAATCCTAATTTAAAACAAGCATTTCAGATTGAATCTCCTTAGAACAAGCTTAATATGAATGAGGGACAGAGGTACACTCTTTCTATGGTCCTGGCCTTGCAGTCTTAGGACAGTGTGGGATATTATTCTCTTTTGGTTAGTAGTATGCCATGCATTTATACCAGGTAATAGTTTGATTTCACTGTTATTTCTAGAACTAGACTTTTTAAAGCATAAACAGTTTCATAATTATTTTTTTCTTCACCATATTATTATTTTTCCCAGAACAATTGCTCTTCCTGTGCAAGACTTTCCCAAATGTTGTAGATGCACCTTGGGCTGTAAAGAAAAGTGGAACATGTTTTTTTCTTTTCCATAATACACAATATTTGATAACACTGGCATGGCAGAGATCTGTTACATTGGCATTCCTGTACAAATGGGGTAACATACAGGGAAGTGAGATTTATTCATGCACAGTACTATCCTGTAGGCAGCAAAGAATTTTTTCCTCATTTTTGGCATGTGATATTCTGAAGCAGACTCTTTTGCTTGTTGTCATTGCACAGGTAGCAGAGAAAAGTATCTCTCCAGGCATATAAAATGGCTGCATTATAAATTACAGTCTAAGGGGAACTGAACTGCTTTGCTAGATGACCAGTGGTGCCTGTCACCTTTTTGCCAGTGGGTTGTGAATGTACAGTGTACTGAAATGTAATGGTGCCTTCAATAACAGAGTAACAGCGTGTGGCATTGTGCAAACTCTGAGCAATTCTGCTTACCTTAGGGCATCCTTGGAGTTTGCTATTATACAAAAAGTGCCCCCCCTCAGCTCTCATCTCCGGGGGACTGTTCCAATTTCCCTCATAATCCAACCTGGGAAACATGAAAAAGTGCCAGAAGGGCATCCTAATCCTGCATTTCACTGAACTAGGCTTCCTGAGCTTGTACAGAATTCAAGTGCCATGTTTCTTCCCTGTAGGAAAGTTGCATAAGAAAATTATTATGTAGCAGCATTTAAAGAAGCTTCAATCATAGAGTGTACCTGTAAATGAAAATTATGCAAACATTCAAATTGTTGGCGTCTGTTTTTATATCAAGGCCATGTCCTGTTTTTAAAGCACATACGTGTTTATGCACTCTGGTGCACTCCCTGATGGCAGGGCAATGGCATAATTATGCAGACTTAATGATGGTGAAACAATGGCATGAGAGATAAAGAGCCATGATGTTTTATAAGGGAGTGGGTTTGTTATACATATTTACCTCATGCCAGTTCCACAGGACAGAAGACACAGTTTCTGTAGTAGGTGTGAGGGACATAGGGAACTTCTTTCAAATGGGATTATCTCCTAGCTGTGTCCAGATTCTTTTGGGGACCTATGAGACAGTAAGTTTATTCTCATTTCACCTTTTATATTTTATTGCTGTATCAGGGTTTTACTAATTGTGCTGGATCATACTGACTCCAGAGCAGTAAGTTTTATTATCACTAATATAGAACTTTTGGTCAAAAAATATTTTTATATTGGCATTTATGCAGTTTAGTATATTATAGATAAACCTGATAACCTGAAAGAATATGCTGCATTTTTTCTTTTTATGATTTTTCAATTTGAGCTCTGTGTTGATTTTTCAATAACACATAGCCGCTTTATCACCTAATTATGAAAATTATATTCCATGACATCTAATTAGAATGAAAATTTAGAGGATATGTTCTTACTTTGTGCAATGAACTTTGACAAAAATGCTTTGTACAGTAATGGCTGAACTCCTTTTAAAAAAGCTAATATAGCTGTTCTTCCCTGGGGTACAGCAAAGAGATATAAAGCTCATCTTTTGGAGCTCCTTTTTTCGTGGAGAAAATGATAACATACATACATAAATTTTCTGTAAAATTAATATATAATTTCACTAAAATTTCACTATATTAAAACCACATTTGATCTTAATTTCTAGTGAATACCAGCATTTAATAAATTAGTACTTTTTAAGGGCAGGTGCAAAAAGAAGGGGATTTTCTGATCTCAGTTGCATTTCTTTATTTTCATGGCATACATAAAACTAAAATTTAGCAGGTGGACTTTGCACTGAATCCAGGTACAGTTTTTACCCACAACTGGTGATGAATAATAAAGTATAAATAGATAAGAAGGCATATGTATGTGGCTTCACATCATATCTTTCTTCATACAAGTTTTTCTATAAAGTGTGCCAGAAGGATTTAGGCTTTTCAGAAAGGTATTGAAATCAGAAATGTATTCCAAAATAGTTGATAACAGAGACAATAGGAATTATCTAAATTAGGAAAATGGTAATATTTAAGCTGTGTTCTATAAAGAGGCAGAAATATTGGATGGCAGTTCAGCTGCTATAAACAGAGAAAGAATTAAAGTCCCTGCATAATCTGTTGCTTACAATTAGGATCTGAAAATTAAAATTTAATAAAGCAACCCATAAAGAAATTAGTATGGATATGTTCTGAGCAAGAAAGTACTTTACATAAAGAATACTATTGGAAGGGGTGTTGTAGCCCTAGCAAAGACACCAATTTATTTTAATTTTCCAAACATATCATGATACATTTGACTTACCTTTGGTATGGGGACATTATTGCTACAACAATGAGCTATACCTGGAAAAAAAACAATGGGAGTGGGTTAAGTAAACCAGTCTGCTGCATAAGAGTCGTAATGTATATTTGGACATGTTGCGAATGAAACAGAAATTGCACTTTATTCTCCTGTTGCTTGACACCTGAGATATGATTGTCTCCTTATTGTTTGCTTTCTTCAAGGCAACAAGAGTTTGAATGTACTTCTTTTGAAGGCAGGAGATCCAGAGTGCTGATTTAAAGTTTCTGTGTACTACTGCCTTCACATTTTGACTTAAAGTCAAGGCTGTGTGTTTCCTTGTATTTCAGGAAGCCAAACTCATGGATATGTTTTGTAAATTTGATTTTTCGTATTACCACTTTGTGGATTAGAGAGGGTTTTTTCATTCTTCATCTTCCTGTTTGCCAAATCAAACCAACTTGTTTATCTCTTTTTTATATATTTTGAGGAAATAGGCATAGATTACTTCAAAATGGAAAGTCTTTGCTGTGTTTTTCTTGTATGTGTCAGCACACTCAGTTGTAAAGTATAACTATTTGTAATGGGTTAAAATTCAAAATAGAAACAGTTAGATTTATTAACATACAGTAAAGGTAAACAAACAAAAAAAAACTAACTGCGAAACCCTCTCAAAAACAACCCCTCTTCCTCCTTAGCAACAATCAACTTTTCTACGAAAAAACAATGCAAAGGGGTAAAACATCAGAACTCTTAAGTCAGCATCACTTAATAAAATAGTCTTTCATTCAGTCTTTTGAGAGAGACAAGTCCCTCCTGATTCTTCTGGTAACTTTCCACAAGAGACACAGTCTGTTTGTGGCTCCCAGCTCCACTAATGCAGCCCGCCCGATACTGCATCATGTGAGCCTCCCAAAATGTAGCTTTTTATGACTACATAAGGGCTTGTAGATTTTTAAAGCACGGGGTTTCACCTTTTAAAGATGCACAGCTTCACAATAAAGGACTTCTTATTCTTTACTGGTGACGAG
>WBMY01016107.1:84715-112653 GCA_013397315.1 Donacobius atricapilla
TTGTTTTGATAACCAAAGATTTTCTTGTAATACTAACAGCCTTTTCACAACCTACCAGTTG
Organism: Donacobius atricapilla; assembly: GCA_013397315.1. NCBI lineage: Eukaryota > Metazoa > Chordata > Aves > Passeriformes > Mimidae > Donacobius > Donacobius atricapilla. The sequence continues at coordinate 84,777 of WBMY01016107.1, forward strand.
TGGCTTGATGGATTCATTCATCTACAGATTCTAGAGCCAGCTGCTCCTGTGTGCTACTGCTGCAAAGAAAAGCAGTTTGTAAAGATATAATGAACTTAATAAATCTCATGTTTTCAGATTTATGTTTTTATTCTCTACCAGTTATAGTAGAACCTATAGATAACACATTTTTCCGAAGATATAATAATAATAATAATAATAATAAATACTTAAATAAGAAACATGCCTTGTATAAAAAAGCAAGTATTTTACATGATTGTCATCTTTGGGAGAAGCAAAATTGCTGGTGGGTGTAGACAAGCAAGGATAATCTCACTGCCTCACACACTGTTGTTAAATACAACTAGTAGTAATGGTCTTATCTTTCAGAAATGTTCTTACACAGCAGCAGGGTCAGTCAATGACCTTTTTGTTTAACGCAGTAATTACATTATGTTTTCACAGAGATACGCCTTGTAGGGTTCATGTCCTAAGTATAGGAAAATCCCTAGGGAAGTGTGATGTACTGATTGTTTTCCAGTCTTCATATCTATCACAAATAAGGGTAAGAATTATTATCCAGTGTTGCACTGGAAATTTCTGATGGAGAGATATCAAGTGTTGCTAAAGATATGAAAGGATATCATTGGCAGAGTGTAGTACAGAATCCCAAAATCTCAACTACCAGTTTTGTTCATTAATCATTTAATCAGACTGATTACTTGATATGAACTTTTTTGGTAATTTATATTGTAAGTATTTTTTCTTATAGATTGGTCTGGTTAAGTTACACACATAGACTGCATTCACCTAAAGTATTAGAAATTGAAGACAATCTGATTGCTGTATGGTTCATAGTTTGGATAGAAACCTGGAAATGCCATACATTATCTTTCAGTGGAATTCCTCCATCTCTATTCCTATTTTCCCCTCTAAGTTTTTTCCTCTCTCCTTTCCTCACCTGTTTGAAATCGTCTATATATTTTATCCTTCAAAAAATGCATGAAGAGTCACATGGCAGCCAAGACCAGTTCAAAACCAGAGGGAAAAAATTACATGCAAAGCCAAAGCAGTGTTTCCCCCTCTATTACTGCATTGACATTGGAAGATGTTACTTCTTCTCATATGGCAGATTCTCCAAGGGGAGCTCTCAGGGCTTGAACAGACTTCAGGAGCATCCTGACACTTCTAGTCTTCAGCTGGCTGGCTGAGCAGGAAAAGGGAATCGTAATTTGCCGGGATACATTCCATCTCTCTGCACCATTTGAAAAGACTGGGCTGCGATAATTCAAAGCAGTAAGAAGTCAAAAGGAGTGAGACCTAATTCACTCCTTTGTGATGTACTACTCTAAACTTGTCAGCAGAACTGTATCTATCTATGTGCTGTCCAGAGAGCAGTCTTATAAGAACAGTTCTGTTTGGGTTTTATCACATACCACAGGGGTTTGAGTCTAGTTAAGGGAGAGAGAGAGATCAGAGTTTTCATTATACTGCTTCCTGCACTTCCTTCCCCCTCCTACTGTCACTTCTACCTTCTACCCCTTCACGGCTGCACTTTTGGTATCAGGCTTCCTAGGCAACAGTTCTCTCCCACTCAGATCTCTCTCCGACCTAAAAGATTGTTTAGTGACTCCTCCCAAACACTTCAGCAGAGTTAGATGTATGCATTTTGCCTCCCCTAAGGGAGAAGAAATAGAAGTACCTAGCTTGTTTAACAAGAGAAAGGCAGATAGGAAATGTTCCTTAAGTTGAAAATGCATGCATCTCATTCTAGAACAAACTTCCAGCCAAAAAAGCAGCAACCCCACAGTATTTTCAGTCTTCATATCCTGACCACATAAAGTTGTCTGCAATGTAGTTAACAGAGAATTAAATTTTGTGACACTGATATCTCTTTCCAGTCTTAGAAATGTGATGATTTGTCAGTGTTTATATACTGATTCCAAGAAATTTCAGAAATTAAACAACCTATTACCAAATAGAGGAAGTATCTAGAAACTGTGTCAGCCAAGCAGACGTATCTCCAGATTATTTTAGCCTGTTCTATTCTAGATGGAGAACTTCTCAAATCAGAATATGTAAATCAAGCTGTCACCCCATAGAAGCGGCATTTCTTAAAATGTTTATCCATTGTGTTCAGAAATTTCATCATTCCCTGGATTTTAGAGGAATAAAACCAAGCAAACTAAAAAAGAAGAGTAAAATAAACCTATTTTAAATCAGGTTCTCAGCATTTCAAAGGAAATAGCTTATGAATAAGAACTAAGCAAAGATTGATAATCATGTTACTGGTCAGGCTACGTGAACTTGATAGCATAGAAGGTAAATTCATGCTTTCTGTCAAAAAGAAAGTTAAATACTCACTCCATAGAAACTATATGGTTACCAGGGAAGTTTTTGAAGCTTCTTTTTGAACACTGATCTAAAAGATGGTTTCAGAAGAAATAAAAGAGAGGGTGGAGAAACTCAAATTCCCAGCATGTTACAGTCTTGTAGCAGCAGAAATCAGCAGACAATACAGTTTTGGTTGTTTTGAAGCAGTATCTGGTTCAGCATCTTTTGAGCCGGCATCACAGAATCATTTAGTTTGGAAAATACTTCCAAAGTTCATTGAGTCCAACCTTTTTGACTGATCTCCACCCTGTCAGCTAAGCCATAGCACTAACTGACATGTCCAGTCATTTGAATGCCTCCAAGATTGGTGACCCTACCACCATCCTGGGCAGCCAATTACAATGCTTAGCAACCCTTTCCATGAAGAAATTCTTCCTGATGTCCAACCTGAACCTCCCTTGGGCACAGCTTGAGGCTGTATCCTCTCATCCTGTCACTGGCTCTCCCCTGAGCCTGCATTCCTCCGGGCTAAACAACCCCAGCTCCCTCAGCCATTCCTCATATGACCTACTCCCTAGACCCTTTACCGGCTTCGTTGTCCTTTGTTGCCCTGTGTCTCATGGGTCCCTTTCACAGAGATTTAAGCTCTGGATAACACCTTCGGTTTACATTTGGTATGACATAATAGAAAATACAAGTTTAAGGAATACCACTGTGAAAGAATTCTATTTCATCTAATCCCAGACGAAAATAAACTCAGTGTATCTATGTTCTGACAAGGAGGATCTTAAATATTCCTTGTTTCTTGTGGGTTTTTTTCCTCTTCCCAGAATCAGAGTAGTATATTTCATAGTATTTTTTGTGCCTTCTAATACTTGTCTTCATTTAAAGTCAGTTTAATCCACACGTAATTTTTATTGGCCATCACAACAAGATAACTTCATTCCAGATAACATCAGAAGGTCCCAGTCATAGTAACAACAGGGTTTTTCTGATATGCAACTGGGCATTCTTACTATATAAATACAGCAGTTTAAGGGATGGAGCAACATGATTGCCTCTTAAAAAGTTTGCATTGTGTGCAGCTTTTTGATCTAATAGTGTAGAAATTTTTAACAGTTTTGGGTTTGGTATGGTGTCTGGGCCTGCATAATGAGAAGGAAGGCTGAGTGTAGAAAAGCTTGGTGGAGGAAGACAAGGAACATGCAGTTTCAGCTGCAAAGGAGTTGTACATTTCACAGAGTGCCACAAGGAGCTGACATATGAGTGTCACCTTCCCTATTCAGGAACGTGAAGTTTTTAAATGTCTGTGTCTCTTCTTTGTCCTTTTTACATTTCTTGTAATGCAGAAATTTTGTCTAGGATATTGCCACTATGAACAATCTCTGTTTCCTGAAACTAAAGAGGGAATGATTATCAAAAGAACTTCACCAAATTTTTATTTCATTCTTCATAATAATCTGGGGGCATTGAGGAGGAGGGATGAAGAGCAGTAAATTAGATGTGAATAACCAAATATGTATAAGTGTTTAGCTAGTTCAGCTTATGACTCATACCTTCTGTGTGCAAACAACTGAAGACTCATCTTGTGCGAGGTGACCTGGTATTTTAATAGTTGAGCTTTTTCTTTTGGAAAGCACAGAAGAAAGGATTTTAACGATTGAATTCCTTCTTGAGTATCTTTTATTCCCCTCAAGAAGAAGGATGAGAGAATTTAGAGATTGGTCTGAATCTTTTGATGAATTCAGCCAAGCAGTTCTCAGGGGTGGTAGCCCTGTTATCTCTAGATAAGGTCTTCTTATATGCCATGTATAATGAATTAATAATAAAATGATAGTCTGCTGCCTCAGGAATGTTCCAGTGTCTGTAGTTACTCCCTTCTGAGTCTGAATGTCAGTTATAACTTTTGGTCAGGTTATTCAGAATAAAAAACTGCAAGATGATGACTACAGAAGGGCAATTTCACATTGTAAAATTTGAAGTGTTGACTTAATAAAACTATCTGGGTACAATATTCAAACTGTCAAATTAATCTTGAAATATTACTGGCGGTAACAATCATGGGGGCCTTGTTTGGGTCTCAGGACTTTGTTGCATATCTTGTTGGGGGCCTCCTGTCATGCTGCTGGAATCTATTGGCTGTGTCACAGCAGAGGTCAGCCCCTGCAGGTTTAATTAGAGCTTAAAAAAAGTGCTAAAACCCTCAAATATATCAGCCATATTGTTCCAAAATGTGGACTATGTAAAATTTTCTTAAGAAAGTATCTTTTTTAGTGTTTGATCTTTGTATACTTTTAAGCCTAATCAACAAGCAAGGAGATTTAATCTGTTAAATAACAGGTAACAAGCTGTAAGTGATGTCCAGGTGTTAGAAAAACTAATTACTTGTAGGTAGAATTGCCTTGTTAAAGTTTAGGGCTTGATGTGTTCAATGATGTCAGACCTAGGGGGAGGTTAAAAAAGCTTGGGAAGAAGGATGCCCACTGATAGTGGACACAAAGAATGCAGAATTTACAGTCCACAAGGACATTTGCTAAAACTCCCAAGACAAGGAAGAAATTAATAAAGCCAATTCAGCAACTGTGCTGGAATCAGCCCCAACTGGGTAAAAGTTAATTCCGTCAGAGTGACATTGTGACCACTGAGTCATGGACCACTCACCCAAGAAACCCACTGACTCAAAAGGAAAGACTCAGCATGTGGACTAATTAGCATGAGAAACAACAGAATCATTAACCAATAGAAGATAGAATACTAATTAATAAGAAAACTATGTAACTTGTTATGAGTGGTAAAAAGTTTGGATAGTGGGTGTGCTTGATCTGGAGAATACCACCAAGCAGCAACTCTGAAATAAATAATCGGTGTCTCTCTTGAGTGTCTAATTTTTGGGTTGTGGCGTGCTGGGTAATGAATCCGATTTTTGTGGACAACACAAAATGTTGTGTTTTTAAATATAGAGACACCTTGAGAACGTGTAGAGATTTAAGTTTTCCAAATAATTTAAAAGCAAGCTGAAAACCAAGAACAGTCCACGAACTTGATATATATAATTTGAACCATCATGGACCTCAGAAAAAATACTAGGACCTGAAGTGGATTAATGTTTGTCTTACCTGTAAATCCTTGATAATATATAGGAGTCTGTAGAATTGACTGCTACAGAATAGATGTTGCCAAAAGAAGAGTAGAATGCCCAGGCTGTATAGAAAATTACACATAGTATATCATATTTTAGGTAGGATTTATAAATGTGAAACTATTTAAGGAAAATTTAATAACCATGTTTGTAGGATTTCTGCTTTGGCTGAATCCTTTCTTCCTAAGAATTTGTGTGTAAAACTACAAAGGCTCATGCCTTCAAGGCTTCAGTCTTTTTCTGTCCAAAGCCAGAGTCTTGAAAGTGGGGAGAGCTAAGGAAGGACAAACCATAATAAAATTCACCTTGAAGTTAATGTGCAACAGGTGTATTCATTTCTAGATGGATTCCCTCTATACTGTTCCCTCTGCAGCGTGTATGAGATTGATGAGACATGAAGCAAACTGCAAGAAATGGACTCTGAAAGAAAGAATGCAGCAGAATGTAGAAATGCTTGGCAGAGATCTTTCCTCCAAGTGCACTGGCATCCATGTGTAAACCCAGAGTAATTTAGCTTAGCATTTTCCTGAGCAAAGTTTGCCTAATGTTTATTACACATAGTTACATGGAGTTTTTAACCCTTTGCCTGTAATGTTTGAAATTTAATGGGCAAATATATCTATTTTGTGTTCTTCTTAAATGTAGTTGATAGTATGAGAATGCAGTAGTTCAGATTTAAAGCAGATAGTTGGCTATAGTTAGGTTAAATAATTTGGACTTGATCCCACAAAACAACCATTTTTAACAAAATAAGTAGCCAAAAGTCAGAATATTCTCAAATATCATTGACTTCACTTGACTGAAAGTTTAAGCACAGGTTTTCAGGATTTACAGAGCAGAACTGACTTACTAGTAGATTAAAAATATGTTTACCTCTCCTACCATTTTTGTGCATCAAATTAAACAATTTCAGAGTCAGAAAATGAAATTATTTGTTTAGAATGGCATAACTTCTAAATATATGATTTATTTTCTACCAGTGCTATCTTTCAGGAAGAAAATGACAGGGAAAAAAATCAAAAGCAGAAAACCTTTTCAGTGGCTTTGTGACTCATTTCAGGTAAATGATTGATTCAGGGTAGCTCAGAATCTAATCTAGTATGACCTAGTTGTATCAGGGTGAATTTGACTTTAAAGTATCACCCATTCCTGGAAGCATGAGTATAAAAGCATTGATTCAACAAAATCAGCCTTTCCCCAAAGTAACAAGGCTTATGTAGAAAAAGAGTGGTTTTAATGTTTATTTATTTATTTGGTTGGTTTGGGGTTTTTTTTTCCAACACTAAGCTGTGAGAGACAGTGAGTGTAAATCATCTTTCCCTTTGTGTATTAAGTCTCAATTCATTTGTTGAAATACAGAGATAAAGCTGCTTTTTTTTGAGCAGCCCATACTTTAGCATATTGAAGACTTTCAGAAATTAAAGATTTTTAAAATGTAATCTCTTCCAGGAGGCAGTGAGGGAAAGCATCTTGCCAGAAGCTCATCTTATTAAAAAAATGACTGAATGATTTATAAAGTAGCATTCAGACTGATTTAATTGTTGAGGCTGGGGCAAATCATATCCTGAATTTATTGCAGATCAGGCTATGTTAATCTGCAGGCCAGGAATTCACAGCTACAAGTTTGTTGATTCTCTCTCCTTGCATCTCCCTTTTACATCTTCCGTTGCCCCTTTTCATTTCTTCTTTCCCCCATATGCGTTTGGGTTTTTTTTTCTCTTCAGCTTCCAAACAAATTAGATTAATTCTGATATAGTTTGAAGGGGTAACGGAAGTCACATTTTTCTTTCTAAAGCTTCCTGCTTATGAAGGGCAGTGCTTGGATAGCTCTGTCTTTGGGTTTATTCAAAGCTCTCCCACTTGCCTGAGCAGAGTGTATGTGAGTTCAGCTCAGTCAGCCATTGAGATAGGTTGTAGTTTCCAGAAGTAATAAAGGTTTGGTGTGGGTGGATCCTGAGATGGAGCTTTGAGTTATCATATGGCACATCACTCATTAGTGATTAAGCCTCAAAGGCTTCAAAACAGTGACCATTTCATGGAAGATAAAGAATATATTGTATGCTTGCATCCCTTCAGCTTTCTTTGCGCTTCAATCCCGTTTTTTCGTTTCTCAAAAAAAAAATACCTTTAGGAAGCTTCTCTCACACTTTTTCTATTTATGCTGCCTGAAATTGGATCCTACTTCTCCCCCCAAATCCTCTTCAATTTTCATAAGGAAATATGCTGAAATTTAAGAGCTGCAAACAGGTTTTTAACATTTTCATATGAATACAAAGTATTTTTATCCTCTTAAAAAAAAATAGAAGTTTTATCCTTCCCATCTGTCAAAGTGCATAAACCTGCTTTCCAGAAAGCATATCCCTGATGGTAGGTACCAGAATTCTGGTAAGAAACTATGTGTATCTCTTAACAGCAATAATTTTGCAGTGTTTGGTAGAGCTGACTAGCATGACGTTTCATTTGCACTTACAATCTAGATGGGCCTAGAAAAATTTAATAAAGTTTAAACATCTCATGTTACTGCAGATGTTTTAATTTTGATACCTTGGCACATACAAATTTCCTTCTCTTAGGGTCTTGCTTGCAATATTGAAAGCTCCGAGAAATCCTGATAATTCATACTTGAAGTGTTTGAGTGAAGTGAGGGTGCAATAACGCATTTGTATTGTGATAAGCTCTTCGGGCTTTTTCCTCCCTCTTTTGTGCTTTACTCTAGATGTCATCCTGAGATAAGGAGTAGAGCCATCATTTTATCCCCTGTGTCCCCATGCAAACAACAGTATTTTTCTTTAAGGATACGTATCTTCAATAAGAGCATTAGCAAAAGAACTTGGCAGCCTGGGACCTGGGCTCCTATTCCTGCCCCTCTGTTTACACGTGGATGCAATCAGATCATTGAATTGCAGCATGCTCCAAAAGGCCCATTATGCATTCTGCTTCTACATGGTGCTCCTTTTTTTTTCACCCATCTATGCTACAGAATTAAAAAAAATATTTACACAGAAGTTTTTGAGGTGTAAAAAATCAAAATCTTTTGCCCCAGCCTTAAAGCCTGAGAGGAGTGAGCTGTTGATGCACACAGAGATATCTGAGCCACAGCACTCCTGAGGAGGGCTGCTGGGGAGCCTCCAGATTTCTCTTTGTTTAAAACTATGTCACCATTTGAAATCTAGCTAATGTGGAGAGAATTCATAAGCTGATTGCATGCAGCGCTTCCCTTGTTAAGGGTTAATTATTATGCGTCTTTCCTTGCACCATATGGTGGACTTTTCTTTGCTCTGAAATGCCTCTCCTTTCAACAGCTCTGCAGATTAAAAAGTAAAGCTCATTAGCTAACAAATGCTATCCCTTTTACTTCAGATTTACATGGTTTTATGTAATTTTACATACACTTGACTCATTGTCAAGTATAACTAGATACGGTTTATGAAAATTGCCATCTATTTTTAATATTTATCTTTAAATAAATTATGGTAATTTTTCATTCTGTTTTTCTGTATTTACTGAGAAGAAAAGTTTTCCTTCTGTACCTCAATACAGCGTTTACAATTAGGTATGACCATGGACATGTATACTCCTCAAATGGCAAAAGTTTAAACTATTTGTTGCTGCAGGATCAACGCCAAACATGTCCTAATAAAACTGGTTGTATGAAGTCAAAGCTTCCTAAAGCATATTTACTTTTGTGATAAACCTAGCCTAAATGTGGTTACAGATAGAACCAAGCTCTTAATTTTTGGCTAAAATTTTTCAGACTGAAGGGTTTTTTGGTTTTTCTGCTTAGTAGTTTGCAGAAGAAGAATACCAGACTTTTCAAATAAAATACTCATCTTTCGTGTAGAGTGAAAAGAGAAAGGGTGGAATGTAGGGGATTTTATTACTTATTTATATAGGCATATTTATTTGAGCCACACTTGTAGCAAAATAATTGAGTTGAAATTCTGGCAAGGAAATAGCAAGTATTGATTATTTATTTGCCTTTTTAGTATTTTTTTAGGAAATTCCTTTTTGATCTTTCATAATCATCCATATTTGAACAGTAAACATTTTGAAAGCACCTTTTGTGGACTTACGCTTTATTGAGCATTATGAAGACGCTCATAAACATTCATCTTGATGAATTCTGGCAAATATGGGATCATGGGAAGTTTTAAAATTTGCACATATGTTACCATTCTCTTTATATTTTTATGTAATATTAACCACACTTTAGGAGTCACTGGAAACAATCATTAATGTAATACAAAGGTTTATTCCTTCACTATTGCCATTACCATGCCCTCCTGATATTATTGCTGTCTGGATATACCACTAGCATTATTGATTATTAATGGTGGAATAAGAAAGGGAATTCTGCCAGTGCATTATAAATATTCAGAGAACTGGAGTATGCATTCTCATTGCATATTTGTGGTACACAGTTTGGGAAAACAGGCCTTTGCTGAAACTAGCTTTAAATAATTCTGTATCCCATTTGATGCTCCACTTTTGTATTTTTCCAGATATTTTTAAGCTTTTTCTGCTGATGACCCATCTTTTTTTCTGATTTATTGTTCAAAAGCTCTTTGTTCCAAAATCTGATAAAAACTGTTACTTTTGGATGGAACATTTTTTGTGATGTCACAAATCAGCTTTATGGTTTTTCTGCAGGTCTGAGCCTAACCAAGATAGAAATAGAGGTACCCCATCTTGGTTCATGCAGGTGTTTCTGATAAAGAAAGAGGATGGCAGTGACTTATGTATAAGACAGGGGAAAATAGACATAATTCAGTTACTTTTTTGCTATGAATATGTCTTATTAATTCCATGGAATCACTGTGCTTTTTGCCTTATTTTTGAAGTATACTTAAAATTATCTCTCATCTACAGAGCCATATAACTCTGCTACCAAACTAGCTGAAAGACGGGATCATTATCAGGGTCGGTTTGTTGTTTTTTGGGAATTTTTTTTTTTGCCTACTGTTTTTCATTTCTTTTGGAATAGCATTAAAAGGCTCCCATCAGACTTCAGGCTGACACATTAGTCATTAGGTCCACATATAAAAATACATTCTCTAACCAAAAAAAGCTTTTTACTCTAAGTAACAATGGCATGCTATGCCAAGGACAAGGTGAAATGCTAATGTGCTGTTTACCTCCTTCCAACGGTCTGCATGGTGGAATAGACGGAAGTCCTTACTCTGAAGGACAGCTTTATGATTCTAATTTCAGGAACTTCCTGAGTAATTAAGACTTGCTCATTTATTATGCCAATTTACAATGGTTCTGTCTAGAAAACAATAAAGATTCCTCAAATTTCTTTCCACCATTTTAGATTAAAACCTTTATCTGCTGGTTCGACACACATTTCCCATGTCTTCTTTCCTAACTCTCTGACATGGACTTTTTTTTTTTTTTTTTTTTTAATTAGGCATGACAGAAAAAAAACATTGCATAGCTTTTGAACTTTAGGAAACTAAGTCAAAAGTTAGTGAGAGTTTGCATTAAGTCAGAAGTTAGTGAGAGTCTGCAAATTTTGGGACTTGGAAAAGTTTGTATTCCAGAGTATTTAAAATATCACTTGTCTTAAAGAGTGATGAAATACACATTTAACCAGACTTCAGGTTAAAAAACTCACAGTAAGACCCAGAAAAATATATTTGTGCTTTTTATAATGAATAGTTATGCTAGTCATTTTTGATTGTTGTAGGGTTTGTTGTTTTATTTTTTAGAAAGTTCTAATATTAGAAAATGTTTTAATAGTAAAAGAATATAAGTAATTACCAGGGAAAATTCTCTTGACAATGAGAACTGCTGAATTCGGACACTACAAAACATTGAATCTTATTGGTGCTTTTTGTTGTTTTGTGTATGGTGTTATTTTGGTGGAGGGGATAAATCCAGATAAATAAGTAAATGAAACATTATTTATCTAATAATGAATATGAATAATTATGTGTTTTTGTCAAAGTATTTGTAACTAGATTATTCCTTCCTGTATTCTAAAAATTTATTATTCATTACCTATATTATATATGTTATATATTGCAAGTTATATTACATTGAGACAATACTATATATTATAATAGATAATCATTGCTGTATAATTATATTTTATAGTGCTCATTTTTTAATCTTAGTATTATGAACTATGTGGCGTACATTGGTGCAGCATTTTCTTTTCAGTGAATACCCTAATATTTCAGTGTGTACAAGTGTAACAGATATGTGTCTTTCGAAGCAAACACTAAGTTACATCTGGATAGATGTAAGCTATATTACTCTATTAATAACAGAATATATTACTCTATTAATAACAGAAACACACACAAGGGAAAAAAAAAAACCAAAATCCAAACCAACCAATCAAAAACATCCTCTTCTAATGAAGAAATATTTTACATGTAATATTAGAACACGTGAACTTAAATTTGGTCAGAATTGTTAGGCTGAATAACAGTGAGTTTAATTTTGTTCACTATGAACAAAACCAAAACAATTTACTATGTAATACATAAATAGAAATTAAACTCTGCTAATTTCTTTCAGCTAAAAACCTAACCTTATATCCCCATGAAAATTTCTATATTTTAAAATTAAAAAAAACTAAGAGCACAAAAAGTATCCCTTAAGCCATCATTCTTAAAATAAAATTATGGCACCTGCTTTTTCTTCTGCCTTTGAAAGCATCTTCTCCGGTGGCCAGATCTTAAGAGCAAAATTCATTTTTGGTGAATAAAAAGGGTTGTAATGACCATAGTTAAGGGAAGGTATTTCCTACACATCTGTGATACAGAAGTATCAGGGCATCTCGCCCACGCACCCTCTCATTCCTGAGATACTCCAACTCCTTACACTCAGCTCTTTTCCAGGGTAGTTCTAACAGGCAATACTAGTAGTTGAAAAAATATGTCCTAAATTTTCTTTGCAATGCAGGACTTGTAGTAACTTTTCTATAAATTGACTTTAACCTGTAAAAAGAAAGAGCAAGAATATATGGGTGCAATTAATAAGTAAAAGCTGAGTGTTTAATATTCAGCATTGTGTAATCTTAAGTCATACAAGCAGCAGATGCTTGAGTGGCATTTCTGAGACAACTTCCGCTGAGTGTCAGGAACATTTTTTCCTTGAGCTGTGGCCAAATCCTAGATATACATGAGGAAACCCTGTTGGAAGGAGAGATACAGTGAGCTCAGGATTTTTTTCTCCTGCGTTTTGTTAGCATAGATCACTAGATTGATGTTTACACTTGAACAGAGGCAGCTTTTATAGCAGGAATTTCACTGTGAATTGAGTGCCCTGAATTCTCCTTCCACCTTGAGAAATTTGAGTCCAGATAAGGAGAATTATATTTAATGGGGAATTGTACATTACCTTAAAGACTGTAATATTTTAGAAAGAGATGCCACCATTTCCACAATTAAGAATAAAGAAGGAAGAAAAATTTTAAAAATAATGGTGAATGCTGTTAATTTGAGTTGAAACTTCCTTTTGTTAGGCTGTTGTTTAGTGTTTTGTCATGCTGTTTTATCCCTTGTGCTAGCTTTGCTGACCTTTTGGGCAAGCTTTGGCCAACTGAGATTGTATTTGCACAGTAGACCATATTTTAACAAAAAACTCTGTTTTTTCAGACTCCCCAGGGACAACATATCTCTGTAAGTTCAGTCACATACACTTTCTTAGGCAAGGACACAGGCCTAATTTTAATCTTTATCAAGTTTGGCACCTATGCAGAGGACTGCATTTTAGTGATAAATTTGAGAGGTTTTTTTAAGACTCTCATGAAGCAAGACATAGGGATGTTAAATCAGAAGGTGACTTTGCTCTGAGTCTTGGAGATTTTATTTTTAACTTTGGTGTGCCATTTAGTGCCTAAGGCTGCATGATGATGAACCTGGGTTTTCTGGTTTGAAATCACCCTTAGAGCATGAGGCACCCAGACATCTTCCCATCACTGCACCAGATGCTCATTCTTAAGGTACTATAGTTCCCCAACTTCATTTTAGATGAAAATTTCTAACACCTAAGGCAGCTGTATCTCTGTTGGTAATGAAATTCCTCATTTTCTGTGCTTTTTAATCAACTTCCTTTAAAAGTGTTTTTTCCCACACGTTTTAGTAAATGCCAATAAACAGTACATGTTTTAAGTGAAATGAGAGAACCTGCTAATAATAAATAAATACTTGCTATGGTAACACCTGGTTGCTATAAAACCTGTCTTGCAAAACTCAGGATTGCCTTTGCATTGGCATACTACCTTTTTTTTTTACTTTTTTTTTTTCTTTTTGTCAGAGAAACATAATGTAGTGATTTATTTTATTATCAGCATCACCTTGGTGGATTTTGTTTGTTTGTTTATTTTATGATATTTATTGTTGATTAGTTTGGGCACGATAATTATCCCAGCAAATTCGATGTGCTGTTTCTCGCAAATAAAAGACTAGCAAAATGAAAAATTATGGTGTTTTCCCAAGAACATCTCTGTGTAATCAGAAATCTGTATTTGGCACAAGAAGAGTATTCTTTCAGGATACAGAGATTCATTAATTGGCAAAAATCAATGCCCTGGCAATATAAAAGTCCAACAGCATTTATAAATATGCAGGCAATGCCTCAGTAAAGATGTGATAATTAGAAGGTCATCAATCTAACACTTTTTTTGTTTATGTCATTAATGCACAAGTCATTTGTAGTATTGATTGTTTCTGGTGAGCAGATTTAACTTATGAGCAGTAAAAACAAAGCAGGTGTATTAGCTTCTATTCACAACTGATGTCTAATGATTCAGGTAGACAAGAAAATGTATAAACCAACCAAACAAAAGAAGTACCGGGTGATACATCTTGACGGAAAGACCATAGTGCCGCCTTCATTGTGCAGAGAGTTTAAGAACTGTATCCTGATATACATAGGTGAGGTTGTTGTTTACCTCGAAGCAGTAAAGAATGCAAGTAGTAAAATAAACTTAGGAAGTTAAGAAGAAAGATGGAAGCACTAAGTTAGTACATAAAAGTATATGTCCAAGAGAGAAGTAGTTTTATACAGTGCATTAAATAAACTATTTTTAAGACAGCAATTTCAAAATAGCTACCTTGAGAAACAAATCTTTTGAGAATTTGCAAAACGACACATTAATTTTATTTAGAAGAAAATTCTGTTTGAATACCATGACAAAAGAGTCAGAAAGAAAGAAGACAAAAATTAATTTTGTTAAGATCGCTTCTTTATTCTGCCCACATTATTTTCGTTTTCTTTTTTTTAATTATATCTGTGATCTAATACAAGGCTGGATGATTCCAGTGATGCAAAGACATAATTTGTTTTTCCAGCCCTTAGCAGCATTTTACTCCTGGGGCCTCTTTCTCAAGTGGTACGTGCTGCATCATATCCCTTACAGTCCTTTGGGGGATGCAGGCTGGTAGTATGGATGCCTTCTACTGACTAGATTTAGATCATTGTTCCAAAATGAAGAGGTATGGAAAGGGATACCATATCCTGTTTGTTGTTTTGAAGAGAATTTACCATCTTCAATTAAAAGGATGGAAGATAATTGTAGGAGGTACAAAAGAGTCCAATTTCGACAATCTCTGTTCAAACATAATTGTCTCTTAAACAAACCACTCAACGCTAGTACATCCCTGATTTACATATGTAACTTTTAATCCTCCTCTTCATCTGCCATGGGCAAACACCACAGCAAACATCACAGTCTGCTGTAGTGAGATTTTCTGTTTTAGGTAAAAGTTTAGGTTATGTAAGTTTCAGTTAAATTACAGTTAGGGGAAGGTTTTCTGTAGTAATATTAGAGGAGACCTAGAAATATAACTTCCAGAGGTTGCTCTAAACTATATGTAAATTTGGGTCGCCTCTCTTACCCATCCTTTTGATGACTGGATATAGCCTTCCTTTGAATATCTCTATTTTGCTATATTTAAGAAGCTTGTCTTTTCCTTTCTCTTTGTTTTTTCTACAATAGAGACACTTAAAGTCTTCATTAGGCTCTACTATTTTGTTATTTAAACATCACAACTTCATTTGAAAACTTTGAGTGCATTTAAATACATGAAACAACATAAATCATAGTTGAGTCAAGAAGTAGAAGGACTTTGGTTTTACATTTCTGTACAAACAAAATGAGAATGTGGAAGACAGGAATTCCATAGAGAAAAAATGTTCAAATCAGTCTGATCATACATTTATTGGAAGGAAATAATAGTATAACGGATATATAGAAGGAAGGTTGACCTTTCTTCTTTTGTCTGTTTTATTCTGGAAGAAAAAAGAGTTTTGCCTGTGTCAGCTTCTATTCAGAGAAGGCTGTGGCTCTGTCCGGGAAGAGCTTATAGAGGCTAGGGGACATTTCTGTAATGTCTTCCTACATCCTGATTCCTGGCAAAGGGACTTTGCTGTGGAAACAAAGGAGATAAGGGAGATTTACTTTCAGTCCGAGAATGACTGGGGTGAAGGGTGCTGTTTAAGCAAAACCAGCATTCCAGCAAAACTGTCACTATCCGGATAATCGCTGACAATCTGGAAATCTGTATCTTGAGGAAATGGCAGGAGTGTCGATCCACCTTTCACTCTGCTGATTAATAGCCTAATTAAGAGTATAGTGTGTTCCATTTGTTATAAACTGAGTTTTACAGTGCCATGTTATAAAGTGCTAATGGTTAGATTCTTCTTCATTTCACCATAAAAAGAATACCACTGGATTTTTAAAAAACATGAAGTACTCCTGTCATCCTTTTATATTTATTTGTATTTTCTGCCTTTGAGTTTTATTCTTTTAGGTGTACCATTAAAAATTAGTCACCAGTTAATGTGCTGAAGGCTTTGGGTACCTAGATGATTCTTTGGAAAGAACTAAAGAACACCTGCAATGTCTTAAGGTAATAACTGTCAAACTGTCAGAGGCAAAAGTAACAAGCAAAAATATTTGCAACAAAAGAAAGGAGAAGACAGCCGTTGGAAAGGGAAGCAAACTATATTTATAAAGCTGGTTGTAAAAGCGGTTAATGCTAAACATGTGATGTTTATGCCAATAGAATGAGTCAGATGTGCTTCAAGTGAAATACTGTTTTTCGAGCTGCCTAATGTCACCAGCGCCTGCAGGGACAGTTTGCTAACTCCATGAACACACAGCCAGCTCTTCAAAGTAATTTTCATTATGCAACAATGGAGCTTTAAAGGCATCCTCCCTTATTGATCTTGTTTTTGCATGATTCAACTTGTTAAAGCAAGATAAAGCTGCTCTGATAAACATTGATATTCTATAGGTAAGGAGAATTTCTTTTGTCTAACGTTTTTATTGTCATTATTTGTATCTATTCAGACAGCTTAACATTCTGTAAGCCTCTGGTAAGTCATTAAAATGGCTTTCTCCCACAACAGTTAAGCTTCCTTTAAACTCTAGCCAGCTGCTTGAATTCCTGACCTTTTGGAACTTCTGAGCCAGTACTTGAGACCAGTCATGGCACCTCACCTACTGTTACACAGTCTGGATTGGGCCAAAATTTTCCCAGATTTTACTTTTTTCATGTTAAATTTAATGAAAGAGATGCAGGCATCTGATTTTTCAGAAAGAATGCACTGATTAAAAAAAGCCACAGCCTTTCCCTTTTCCCTTTCCTTTTCCCTTTCCCTTTTCCCCTTCCCTTTCCCTTCTTGGGACCATATTCCCTTCTTCTTGAACCATATGCACGGAGCTATAGACTAGTATGAAAAGTAAAGGATCAAATGGGATAATTTCACAATAATCTAATCCATTTTCTTCAAAAGTGTTGCATATTTGGAATTTCTTTCCTGCTTTGTTTTTTTTGTGGGGGGCAGTGGGGGTTAGTGGGATGGTTTGAGACTCACCTTGATATTAAATATATATATATTAAACAAAATGTAAATATAAAAATACATTCTAAGTGTTTTCAAAACCAAATTGATTCTCTCTTTTATTCTTTTAAATTCTTTGGCGAACAGATTACCACAGAGTTGAAAAGGGGAGAAGTACATACTTAACACTAGAGTACATAATTTAGTGGGTGGCCTGGCTGTACAGTAAAGTGTAGAGTTCAAACAGAGTTTGGGGTGATCCTGTAATATCAGGCCATGCTGAGTCACTTAAGACACATGCATATGGATGTTGTGCTCTAGGTCAGCTGGCCAGAGCTGTTGTGCTCTGGTCAGCACAACATGTTCACATATTAAACCTCACAAATCTGCGTTAGTCAGATTTTAATCCTAATTTATCATGGTTTTTTTACATATTTTTTTAACCCATGTTTCATAGAATATAATCTTGTGGAAATTACTTGTAGAAACTCTAAAGTCTCTTTGTATCTAGGGGTGAGAGTGGTTTCTAGGCACTCTGGAGAAAAGTTAATGACTGCAGCAGAAAGTTGGGTAGGTGGTAGACTCCGTCTGCCAAACTTGGCTGTGTGTTGTGTATCGGCATAAATTTTAAACTCTGAATAAGCCAGACTCTTTACAGGATATGCCTCATTTACCTCTTGAAGACTGGCAGATGTTTCCACCATCCCTCAGAGGGGAGTCCAGCCCCCTAGCTGGGTGCCTGAGGTGCACCAGAGAGGATGCTTCTCTGTGGGCCTTTTAGGACAGCCCCTTCCTTTGATTAGATTTCTTATTGGCAAAGTTTTTAGGCAGTCACTAAATAGGCTCAGAAGTTTAAATTAGGAAGGTTAGTTCCCAGCTGTGGGTAATAAATTGAGACAAATACCAGAAATTAGCATCTCTGCATTTCTGTCAGTGAAAACAAACATTAGATGAATGATTTAAAATTTAATAATGATAATGAAATTAGAAAAAAAACCCCACAAACCTTATGAAAGATGTCATATGAGAAGACAGTCCTGCCAGTCAAGTGATGTAGGTTCCATCTTAGGACACACATGTAGAAATAATCCAGCTTAAAGGCACACCTAAGACTTGCTTACCTGAATGACCAGCAGGATCTCCTTCTCCACTAACTCAAAGGACCTTAATGACAGTGGACTTGTATTTTTATATGTCTGCTGAAAAATTAGATGGGATAAATCCAGGCAGGTATGGTGCACTGGGGTGTGAAATTTGAGTCCAGATAAGGAGAATTATATTTAATGGTGAATTGTATATTACCTTAAAGACTGTAATATATGCAGTAATAGTTCTTTTAAAAAAGATAAGCCAGTTGTGTGTTCCACTTTTAAAATAAGCTTGCAGTCGTGTCCTTTTGAAGATAGTTATTGTATTTAGTCTGCACACATACTGCATCTGTAAAGATCTGATTGGTTCCTGTGGATACAGGTGTTATTAAAAAAGTTCTATGAGACTCTAGGTTATCTGACTTTATATTTCATTAACCTTTGTTTTGGATTAGAGAAATGACAAGGTTAAAAAAAGAAAAAGCTTTCAAGTAGAGATTTAAAATAAAACTTGGGAATATCATTGCCAGCTGTTTTTTTATGACTAATTCAACCACTGTTGGCTAGACAGAAAAAAGGAGGAATTTTTTTTGCTGTTTTTATTATGCCTGAGCATGTGTGCAGTACAGCTTTGATTATCTAAGTAATCTGTAAATTAAGTAACCTCTACTATTTCCCCTTTTCTAGCAGTGCTCATGTAAAGATCTTCAAAAACTCATAGCTAGATAATGACTAGATTGACTACTTTTGTCATTGAATGATCAGAAGAGGAGTTTCTAAGTGGTTTAGAACAGCTATTTCTTATGTCAGGGTTTTTATTTACACATATAAGGGAGAGTAATGAACATTCGGTACATTTATTATCGTGGGAAATTCCAGTACCAATAATTTATTTTTTTCATTTCATACAGTAAGTGGTGCTGAGACCATATTCATTAAGGAAACCAGCTATATAGACGTTTATGATTCTGATGTATATCCATCATAGTATGTATATTATAATGCCTTCATAAGTATAAATAATTACACTGGAGCTTTTTCAAATGAATAAGATTTTAGACTGTTGTTCAGAGGATGTAGTCCTATTTCTGTTTCTATTTACATACTGTGCAGCCTTGCACATTCTGTTAATACACTGTTGGTCTAAGTTATGTTGTACTGTTTGATCTAAATATGACCCGTAATGTACACTGTGCTCACTCATGTCAGTTCAGTTGCTGTGCTAGTGATGAGCCTTGGAATCACTAAATTTGAATCTCTTGCTCTTGTGGCAAGTGCAACTTTTGTACTATGTATGCATGTAGGTAGCAATAATTTCTACTGAAGACCTGGAGGCTCTTATAAGAAAATAGTAATTGAAAAATGATCTGCATAGTCTGTGTAGGGAAACAGTAATTTTCATTAAAACACAGGATTGTGCTGTTGTTAAGACTCCAGTTTAATTGCTTTTGTGACATTCCAGTTTTATGGCATTTTTGCAGTCTCCTTTACAATCTGGAAGGACTTGTTAGATATGTAGACACCATTTTCCATACTTTCATTTAGCAAAACAACTTACGTTGGGTGCAGTCTGAAAGACAGACCAACCCTAGTCTCTCCCAGTACCTTAACTATGAATGAGGGAATGGAGAACCAGATCTAAAGGTTATTATTTAAGATAAATGGAACCGTAATAAACTATTCAAGATACTTATGCAATTTTGCTTATTTTTCCAATATATTGAGTAAATGTGCAATAAAACAGAACCAGCTGTGTTTGGTTGGGGTTTTTTTTAAGTTTAGCCTTTCTGACATATTGTTGCATGATTTTTGCATTATTGCAAAGAGCTCCATTTTAATCTCATTCATCCTGGATATTGATTGAAGTTCAACATTCAGGATGAAAGGAGTGAATGCAGTCACTACGTATTCACACCATTAAAAATTGAAATAGAATCCAACACAGAAGCTATTCTGCTCTTGTTGTTTCGTGGATTTTTTTTCCTTATAAAATATTAGCTCAGACTTCAATACTTCATAGGAATATTATCATCATTAAATTGATTCTCTGCAGTTGTGAAACTGGAGTTTATAAGTAGTCACGGTATTTAAGTAGCAGTTTGCTAAAATACCTCTAGGCTCACCAGGAATTAGACTTACACTGTTGTATGTAGAAACCTGGATCCTACAAGATGTGCATGAGAGGTAAGTCAGAACAAACTCCTGGCTAATTACCTTCAAGAACTTTAAGGATAATGGAATACCTCCTTAAATGCAAAGGAAAATTTAGGAGGAAGGAAGAAATTGTAGATAGTGTGTGAGAAAGATGGGGTCTACCTCACCTAAAAATACATAAATGTTATGTGTCAGTTTTATTTGCTTTACTAGGTTATCTGTTTCTTCTAAAATGAGTGCCTAAATTCACTGTTTAGTCAGTGGTGAAAGTTTTTCAATGTGATGTTTTAAAATTTATGGGTCTCAGTTTAAACACGCAGGCTCTCTTTTTGGATCTTTTCGGTGCATTTACCTCTCTGTCACAGGGAGCAAACCTGTTTGGGTGAACTTAAGCACTTAATTTGTGGGTGCTGTAGACGCCTAAAGGGGAGGTGCACCCAGGTGCCTAAGTTAAATTGTCATTATCTCATCTAGAATTACTTCTGAAATAAAAAAGTAAAGACCAGTCTCTGTGAAATTGGCAAAGTAGTTGTAATCTTTTTGTTAAAAAATGTATAAAAAATTGTAGCCAATTAATGATGTAGCTATGTTGCATAATCAGTTGTGGTAATTACATTTTTAATTATTTTACCCTCAGGATCTGATTCTGATCTTGTTTCCATTGGTATAAAGCAAGGATAACTTAAATAAAATCAATGCAGCTAAACTAAAATATAATTGATGAGAGGTCAAAACTGAGCCCTAAATTGTATGCGAAAAGTAGAACTAATCAGAAAGCTAAATGGGTTTATAATTTGTGCAGTTGACATTTTCCTAATCTAAATCTCCAAGAGGTTAACCTTTCGATACAGAGCTTCGCTTTCCTTAAGAGTCTCACAGTATTCAGGGAACTGAAGCCACTAGAAAGGCGGTTGGGAAAAAAAAAAAAAAAAAAAAATAGATCCTGTACAGCTTTTAAAGCCACATAGTAAATTCTTTCGTTAGATGATTGATGTATTTCCCGCTTAAAACGTTTCTGTGTCAGACAAATCTTTGAGCAAAGTTTTCTCGTGAGCAGAACTTGGAGAAGCATTAAGCCATAGCATGTTCTCAAATAACAAAAAAACAAAAAACAAAAAACAAAACAAAACAAAAAATCCTCCAAATCCAAAGTTACTTTAGCTGTACGGAGTTTTAAGAACCAATATCTACTCAGAGCAAGGAATATTTAAGATCTTTTTGAAATTATGTACAGAGTTTACTCTTTGTGTAATAGATGGTAGGGATAATTTTTTTTTCAAATAATGCTTTTTATCACGTGGAGTTGTATGATCCCTATCAATATATTTATTACAAGTTTCAATATTTTTTGGTGTAAAAAAGGAAAATTTTGCTGTAAAAAAGGAAAATAAAAAATCTTGAAGATATTTTCATACAAAATTTGTTAGCTTTATTTGCTTAACTCAGTTATCTGTTTCTTCTAAACTCAGTGCCTAATTTCACTGTGTAGTCAGTGAAGAAGGTTTTTCAAAGGTAATAGACGGTAGGGATACATTTTTTAAAAATCATGCTTTTTATCATATGTAGTTGCATAAGCCCTATAAATGTATTACAAGTTTTAATATTTTTGATGTAAAAAAAATTTAAAAAAAAATTAAAGATAATTTGATACAAAATTCGTTACTGTCATTTTTAAGTAAATATGCTCGTTATGTCTAAAGTAGTTTTTGCTGTTGAATAGTGAGATGCTAATTTTTGTTGCGTATTCAAATCAGTCAAATAGCTCTACTTCACAAAATACATCCCCCCGAAGATAAGGGGTTTTTCTTCTGCTTTTGTGCAAGAGTATTTTTCAAACAGCTCGTGCAAACATCCGAAGTTACTTCATTTGGGACAATCAACATTGCATCAAATGGATTTTTTCTCAGCTGACAGAATGTACATGAATTTGGTACATCAGGAGATATTTTTAATGTTGTGCTTGTGTCAGTGTCAGTTCTCCACAGTGGTGACCTCACTCTGTCCAGTGAAACTACTTCCTCTACAAGTCCTGACTTTGGGAATCATGGGCTGTCTGCTGTGCCTGACCTTCTACTCATGGACATGACTTTCCCTCCTGTGCATAGTGAATTACTTCTGCCTTACTACTTCTGATATTCATCACTGTAGCAGAGATTCCCAGATGGATATTTATCCATCTTCCTAAATGCTAGAGATTTATTGCTCTTTGGGAGAAAAACAGCTCATAACATGAGGGAAAATGCAAACTGTTTGTGCATGGAGCTCTTCCTGTATTCCCTGTGAATACTGCCCGTGCTGCTTTCAGAAATGTGCCCATTGTTAGCAACGCCATTATGATGCATTTCACAGGAATTTGGAAGGCTGCAACAGAAGTTGTTACACATTTGAGGAATGATAGTAGAGTAATATTTTTTCCCCCACAGAACAATTATATCTTTGGAAGAGTCAGTTTGATCAAACCTCTGGCGCATAATTATTGTTTTGTGCTGACATCTTTATAGAATATTTATATGCTTTTCTGTTAATATTTGATCAACTATTTTTAATTTTTTTGGCATGGCACTTTGTTTCCAGATTTTAGTTGTCTGTGTCTGAAACAAAATGCTTTGTTATGGAGCTGGAATTCACTCAATTGTGTCTTGGACATCTTACACTTAATAAACATAATCTGATTACTCCATAGGCCTCCAAATGCACTATTGTAAATCACCTCATACACTTCTCTAAAACTAAAAATTTCTTTTTCTGAAGTCAAACTAGAGTGGCAAACTTAGCTGTACAGTAGCAATAAGAAGGTATTAAGGAGGTTTTGCTGTTACTTTTTTCCCCATGTGTAGCATCCTTGAAGCTGACATCTATTTGTGACTGAATAGATGACAGCATGAAATTCAATTACAGCAAACAGTCTCAGTCATTACACCTGTCTGTTTCCAGAGAAAAGTATTTGTAAATTGTTTTTTATCCTTCTGTTCCCTAAAACCTGTGTCTGTAATTGACACTTGCCAGCAGAGATGACTGGAGACAGAAGGAGAACATTATGTGTCTGAGTATCCCACCAGGGAAAACAGTATCCTCATCTTTGGAGAGCTTTGTGGTGTTTTGTTTTCTTTAATGAAGAATAATATCTGTGTGCCAAGGATTTACAGCAAGGCTGGTGGCAGATGTTTCTCCAAAAAAAAAGAAAAAATAGAAAAAGTTATGAAAGATGAATCACAGAATAACACAGGACAAAAGAAAAAGCTAATTAACATAGAAATATTTCTTCTGCAAAGGAAAACAAGTGTTTCAGGAGAACAAAAGCACCTCTCTGTTATTTGTAAGGCTGGTTTGTTACTCTAACACATTTGTAAGAATCAGGTTTGTGCCTGACATGTCAAAACTTATTCACAAAACAGGAGTTGTGGATATCTTGGGAGACGACATTGTCACTTGTTACGCAACTCAGCATCCGTTCAGCACTGATTGATGCCCAAGTTGCCAGTTTTCAAAGAAATGAGATGCAGACATAACAGTAATATTTGTACCAAATGTCAGGCTGAGGAAACAGGGGAGTTCATAGAATGGGTCTAGATGTAGACTGTGACCAGAAAAAAAAAATCAAAACATGATAGACAGGCTGTCAGCCCGATCTTTCTAAACTGTTTCATTTCTTTCTGGTAGATTCTTTCTCTTTCTTTCTATTGGTTTCCCTCCCCAGAATTTTGCCAGAGTATACAGCATACAGAACTGATCCAGCTGCTAAGTTTTCAGTTTGATGAAGGGATTACCAAACTGTTACATATTTTAAATGCATCAGATGTTTAAAAGGTGTGGACAATTAGTAAATCACTACATATTCGGTAATAATGCTATTTGACCATAAGCTTTCTTAGAAATTTTCTAGTAATGTTAGGGGAGATCAGAATATATTTATTGTTTTTTTCCTCATGGGTCCCTTCCAACTCAGCATATTTTATGATTCTATTTTTTAATTGATATTCAACAGTACGGTGTTTGGGCAGCTATTGCTTCTGTTCCTCTCTGTAGATCAACAAGTATTTTGAGAGTTTCTCAGCCATAAAACATGTGATGGAGTAATGCAGTCGAGTATTACTTAACTACCTTGCCTGTTCCCATGTACTCATGACATCCCCAAGTGACTCAGAGCAACTGTGTGAGACTCTGCTGATGGCTTACCCAGCACTGTAAGCGCACTGTGTTATATTTATGAGCTGGAAAGTAAAGTGTGTCAGCGATGAAGTTAAAATGGTTTCTCTGTAGGATATTGTTAGTGTAAAATATCTGATTTATTTGGGTCTTTTTTTGAATGCTGCAGCTTGTAAACACAGTGGGGAATTTCTCTGCCATTGATCCAAAGCAATGGGTACTAATGGCATAATACAGTGGTACTCAATAACCTTTTATCATGGGCTGCTTTGTCATGTGGAGGCTTAACTGAGGGCAGAGAAATACACTGTAACGAAACAGAAAATCTTGTGAATTTCTATCGATACATTTAATCATTTTCAGTTTAAGAGCTATCGTGATCTTTTCTTTATCTTTTTGAATGATTTATGATACTGATTAACATGAAAATTATTACATATATTAGTGTAAACATGAAGTGAAATGCAATTTTTTTCCCAAGCATTTCAAGGACAAGCTGCGGCAGTTTTCTATCATGGCTTTAGTAGCCCTCGAATGAGTGCTATACTACAGTGCTGTGAAATTTTTAATATTTTGAATAATTAATATAATAAACTTTTTTTCTCTTTCTCTCAAAAAAGCTTTTGTATCTTTCTAAAAGACAAAATATATAAGTAAGGGAAATAGCTATACAGTAAAGTGTTAAAAGTTGCCCTGTACCAGCAAACCTGGTCAAGGCTCTTTTTACATCAAACAGCTCCTTAGAAGTAAGCAAGGGCATGTGTCCTGAAGCAAGGGAGAGCATGTATCCTGAGGTATCCTGTTTCAGACCAGCACAAAAACCAGTGTGGTGCCACATGCTGATCCCCAGATCCCTGACAGCGGCAGCTGCAATTCTTCAAGGTATATAATCTGTTTGCCCTCCACTCTTATTTAGTAATTTTGGCAATTCTGATGTCTCTTTCCCTTGAGAGCAAACCAGAACATGGTTGGAGGCCAGGTTATGACTTCACTTACAGTGTTTCTCTCGGGAGCAAATCAGTGCAAAAGCCATTCCAGAAAGGTGCCCTTTGGGTAATCTGGGTGCAGGACTGTGAGGGAGTATGGGGAGTTTTGTATTCTCTTCCTGAACAACCATTTAAGAGCAAACAACACACTTAAAATAGATGTAAAGGCAAAACAACTCTGTTCTCCAAAGATTTCTACTGAAAAAGGACACAACAAAGACATGTTAAAAAGAAATAACAGAGTAGGTTATAACCACTGGGATACCAATATCCCTATTTTTCTATGTTTTGCATCTCTTGGCAATGTCCCCTTCAGGCTCATTACTCAAAACATCCCTCAACTGCTGTAGAACACTGTTGCAGAAAAATGGTTTATGTCACGTAAAACTTGCATTGGGCCCTAAGATAGAGCTTTAAAGGGATGTAAAATTGATCTCATTGCTGCTGTAGGAAAAGCTAGTGCTTTTGAATGATTCTTGCATATCTTCATGATAAGAAAATGAAAGATGCCAAAAGCCAAGTTTTTGTCCTTTAGGAAGTGCTGTAAGGGTGCTATCAAAGTGCCAGTGTTATTGTTCGACTTCAGCAAGTACAAGAGGAAGCTCAGATTGACTTCAGCACATTATTGCTGCTGTAAGATAAGGAAATTTTAAAAAAAGGTTAAGGAGGTCTGATAGTCCATTCATTCTTTAGAATTTGTATGACAAGTCATGAAACTGGAGTTGTAAGCATAGATTTGGTAATACTTGTTAATAGAGAGTTTAGTCCTGCACAAGAAGCATGTACGCCTATTCATTTATGAAATTTTCTGTATGAAATGTGACTGCAGGATTGTAAACCCTGATTTCTAAGAATTTTAAGTATTTTGTTTCATATACATGAACTACTAAATACACAGGATACTGCTTTTAGAGACACTTTTAAAAAG
This sequence comes from Donacobius atricapilla, assembly GCA_013397315.1. Lineage (NCBI taxonomy): Eukaryota > Metazoa > Chordata > Aves > Passeriformes > Mimidae > Donacobius > Donacobius atricapilla. The sequence goes on from WBMY01016107.1 coordinate 111,336, forward strand.
TATCAAATTAAAAGTCTCCATGGCTGATGCTGTTGATGGAATTGAGACACATTCAATATTCAGGACTTTAGGAAATCACTGGGAAATTAATAGCTATCTTCCTTTTGCTGACTTACCTTTTTTCAGTAAAAAGATACTTGCGGCTGATTTTGTTCTTGCAATTGGTTCATTATGTCTAATTTCTCTTCTGTGTTAAAGTCCAGCTTCACATTTTTCAATTTTTCAGTTTTTATTGCGTTTTTTTTTGCTTACTTAGCATTTTTTGCTTGATTAGTTTGGGGGTTTGTTTGTTTGGGGATTTTTTTGTTGCTTTTCTTTGGTTTTTTGGTGTCATGTGTTCTGATACACCTCTCTTTGCCTTCTGGAAAGTGCGCTACAGATCAAGGAAAATGTTTGTCTTGAGAACCAGAGAATAGCTTGGGTTAGAGATTAAAGGCATGAGCAGTATTAGATTATAAAATTTTCAAATGACTGGACTAAAAGTAGTGCTTTCCAAAACAATTGCTACAGTTTTCTATACCTTAATATTTGCTCATATTAATAATGTACCATATGCTTGGCTTAGCAGTATGGAACATATCAGTCTACCAGATGCAATATTCTCTCTGGAACAGAATATATGTTTGGAGTATCCTGCTCTTTTTGTCACCTCAGTTTTAACTTCTTCTATAACTTGATCTGAAAATGATGACCAGCTTGAAATCTATATAACTTGAAGGCCTTATCAGTAAAAGCCAGCACAGTTATATTTCTCAGTGGCTGTGATGTTGAAACCTGGGGAAAATCAATTTTTTCTTTTGCTGAATGCTATATTTGAAGCATTTAAAAAAGGTGAATGAGTATGCTGAGGGCCTGTCATTCTCAAAGTACTTTCTTATGCTGCATGTGTAGGTACATCTGCCTGTTAGCCCTGAGAGGCTGTGTGTTTGATGCATTGGTTGTTGTGTCAGCAGGAAGGAGAAAAAGAAGAGATGTGGTATATCAGAAAGAAAGTTGATAGCAAATGGTGTTTTGAACAGCCTGTATCCCCTTGTGTAATATATTATGGAAATAATGATTCTGTCAAGTGATGCTTCTTTGTAACCTGGAGTGATACAGTAGGGATTATGCATGCTCAAGTCATTCAGGACTGGGTATATAGTTGTCTAGAAATGCTTAAGAAGTGTCTTTGCCATGAAAGACTTTGTTAGAGATGCAGTGGCAAGAAGTAGATTACTAGAAGAAAAACATCCTGAAGTAGTTTATTATTATTGTTATTATCATTATTGGTTTAGCTAGAAATGGTAACAAATATGTTATTTTTAATCCTTTTTTTCTT
>WBMY01016107.1:112702-188527 GCA_013397315.1 Donacobius atricapilla
TTTAATTCCTGTATTTATCTTATATTTAAGGATGAATTGTATTCTTTAACTAATTTTCAGGCTTGCTCAAATATAGTTGTTTCAAAGCCATAAAAAGTTGTTAATTAATTAGCATAGATAGGCAATGAGAAGTTGGCTAAAGGTTTAAAAAGAGGTGTCAGGAAGCCATAACAAATAAGACATGAATGTAAAACCACCTGTAAGTAAGTCGCAGAGAGAATGCAGAGAAAACTATTATACCAGAATAAAGAGCAAAATGCTTCTGAGCTGTACACTCTCATTAGGCAGAGACCAAGAAATGCAGCCCAAAAGGCAGGATAAAGATAGCCTGCCCTCTCCTGTCAATGGATTGGCTTCTGTGGCTGCTCTAGTTTGAGGAGATTTCTGTGCAATGAAAACAAACTGGTTTTCCTTGCCAGAGGAGGATATTCAGACTTCAGTCAATTTAATGATTCCCTTCTTCCCCTGAAAAACATGGGGACTCAAAATAAGGTTAGATAGCATGCTGCATTTTAGGAATCTCACGTGGTGTGGGAATTATATGCAAAATCATTGTCTTCAGAGTTGCCAACATACGCAAGGACTGTAGGTTTGGACTTTCTCTTCTTCCTCATTTGATTCTTCTAACAATGAAAAGTAGCACAACTTTTTTTAGTTTTGGCTGCAAAAAACCCAAAATAAAAACAAATTACCAAACCAAACCAATTTGAATGCTGTCTTGCAATGTTGATAAATCACTGGGATTTTAGATTGAATGGAAAATTTTTAAGAATGGCATATGCCTGTTTTTGATGTACTTTGTGCAGGTGTTAAATAGGAATGTCGCACAGTGTATTTCAATTCCTCGATTAAAATCTTCCCCCTCTCTCAGTCCCTCCTCCTCCTTCACATTCCTGTTGTTTCTCCACATACACAGAATTAACTAATATCAAGTTTATTTTGCTTCACTGCTTTAAGAAAAATGAATGCTGTGGCCAACGGAATGAAAAAATTTGATAAGCAAAAACAAAAAGCAGGAAACATGAAGAACAAATTCCAGTGACCTAGGTAATATAGAATTGTTCAATAAGTACGAACATTAACAATTTCAGACATCTAAAAATGTAAGATTAGCAATTTGAGAAACATTTATCTGGATGAGATGGAAAATTATACATGGAACATAATGACCTCCCTGAAATTCATTCAGGATGCAGGGATACTTATTTAGGCAAAGAAGACAACTAGTTAATCATGTCAAAGAAAACTAGACCGTAAATTAGTTTGCTGCATTCTGGAGTCCTAGCTTTGAAAAAGAATATATTTCACTAATTAAAGAGTGAAAATACTCTAAGCTTTTAGAAAGAGAATGCAAGGATAGTGAAACTGATTCTGGCTTTGTGCAGCAACCCCCAGGGTGTTTGATACAATTTTATGGTTTTATCAGTTAGGCAGCCTAGAGTAAGAGAACTTCAGCTTTGATTATATTGATTATATATAGCATAGTAGTTCATAATGAAAATTATCATGCATGGCTTCAGTCCCTAATTTTCATATATTCTTGGAGTCTCCAATGAAATGTAAACAAATTTTAAAAACCTATATGAACATACATGTTATAATTTTTAAAAAAAATTCTAGAAACTTCAAAATTGCAATAAGAAGTTAGCAATCCAGTTTGATTTTTCAGAGGATTATTTTCTTGATTGTGCTGTAGGTATTTTAATTGTGTTATTGTGTCTTTATACTTAATGATATACAAGTGTGCATTCTAGATGTTTTATGTTATTTTAAAAAACTAGAGAATGGGAAGATCTGTGCCTTATGGTTGGGATAAGAATTATGTAGTCTGGAGACTACATAATTTTACATTGTGAAAGCTTTATACACAGTTCTGAAATAAGGTGGTGGGTTTTTTTACCTAAAAGATTGAAAATTTTCAGGTTTTTAAGCAAAAATTTCAATAAATAATTAGTATTAGATTCCGTGTTAGAAAAAGATATAAATTTACGTTTAATTTAATGTCTTTAGTATTATCTCTAGTATATTATTTCTAATAAATTTATCTCAGACACCTTTCCTGTGTCTATGTCTGCCCCAAGACCAAGTCATTATCCATGTAAATGGCCTGTAGCTTTTAATTGTGGGAAGCTGATGGTCAGGTCCTCTCTTTCTTTATGTTTTTGCTTGAGCAAAATTGATTTCCATTAAACTGAATGAGAACAAGGTCAAGTTCTGCATGGTTCTGATACTGTAGTTGTTTTCTAAAGTGCTGTAATTTTACAGTAGTTTTGTTCTAAATGCAGTATGCGAGGAAGACTGTAATGTTTGGCCTCCTTTGATGCTGCACATTAGCAAAATATCTGCTATCTTTCTCATTAAAAATAATTTGAGAAAGCTAGTTATTTTTTTAAGTCTCTCACAGTTTATTACTGTCTCTCTTAAACATTTTTATATAAGAGTCAGTGTCTCTGTAATGCTTTTATATTGGGGTTTGGGTTTTTTAATTTCAAAAAGTCCTTGTTTGCAGGAGATATTTATTAGGAAATTCAGTGTGTGTACATGTGCGTGCACGAAGTGTACATTTATTTATATCTCTGTAGAGTGAGGTGGAAGAGGACAGTGTCCCCTTTGTTCCATAAGATCTACTACTCTTTAAATTGTCTTGCACTTTCAAATATGCTGAGACCAAATATGGAAACATAGCACTAAAGAGAAAATGGTTTGGAAAGGCTTGAACTAATGAAAAAGAGTGGGCTAAGTCTCTTAGCAAAGTCATTTTCATCACCATCATGTCGTAATCAGATAATGTGAGAGATTATTTCTAAGCAGAACTGAATTAGTCATATCAAATCAGCCTAAAATGTGATTTTGTTTCTAAAAGATTCTTTTTTATATGCATTCCAGAAACATATCCAACAAATATTTGGACTCTTAATTTACTACGCATAAATCTAAAAATTTGATTTGCTATCATTATCAGAATTAATTTGCTTAATTGTTTTTCCTATCCCATCAATCTCAGTTTTGCGCCAACTCGAACCATAACACCTTTTGCTGTTTGTACTTTAGTTCGATTTCTGTTCTAAGTTTATGAACAGTAATAGAGATCTGCTAGAATATTCATTACCTTTGAATTGTGAGCTATGAAAAGGTGCTTTCTTTTACCTTAATGGAAGTGGCTCAGCATGGGGTGGATCAGTAATGACATTTGGGTTTAGGCATCCAACAAATTTGCTCTTTATTTATTGACACATCTCGTCCAAACAGCTCCCTCTCAAGTTAGTGGAGTAATGAAAGAAAGAGTGCTGCAGAGGAGCGTGGAGCTTTCCTGGCAGGAACCAGAACATCCCAATGGAGTCATTACTGAATATGAAATCAAGTATTATGAGAAAGTAAGTGCTAAGATTATCTGTAATATGCAACAATGTGTTGTTTGCTTAATGTTGGCTTGCTGCATTGTGGAACAGTGTTAAAGTTATCAGCCATCAGTGACGCCGTCTCTCCAAAGCCAGTGATTTTGCTTGTTTTAAATAACCTGCTAAATCCTGCAATTATTATTGCTATCACATGTCTCATATATTGTATTTTGGCATACTAAAAATGAAATATACACTTGAAATCTGCCTTCCTTTCCTTTTTTTTTTTAAGTTGTACTTGGATATTTTTACTATTATATTGCTGTTTTCACATCTATTCAACATTGTGTTTGAAGCTTTGTTTCATTTCCTTCTATAACAACGTAATTCTAGTCTTGAAATGCATCAAGCAGAACTCCTGACTGCATTTTGTATTTCCTTATGAGTTGGGCAGCTTCTACTTGATGTCTGAAAATTTTTTAAACACTTCCTAGACTTTTAGGAAATAAATATTCCTTATTTCTCCTCCTTAAAAGGACCAGGACTGTGAAATTTATTTTTCACTTGTTCTCTCAGCACAATAATGAATTGAAGGCTGCTTTTCAATGGTAGATGAAGTGATCTCTGTTTCTGGTAGAGTGAAATTGCAATCTTACTGATGTCAGTCGGAGTTTTGCCATTCATTTCAGCATGTCTAGGACTTCATTCATGATAACTTTGAAGTACTGCAGAATAAAAAAATTCTGACAACCGTAAACTGGATGAAAGCAGAGTGAAGGCAGGTTGTGCAGCTCTACGTTTGTCATGGGACCCAGACTAAGTTTGGCTCCTGTAGATTCCACAGGAAATTGACTGCATAATGTAACATACTCCAAATTTTTATAAAACATTCTGGGGAAAAAAAAAAAAAAAATTTAAAAAATGAATAAAGGGGCTCCTTTGTGGTCACTCATGAAGACATTTCTGCAGGCAAGGTAACAGTACCCTTATATCAAAAAGAGCATGTCAGCTTACTAGGCAACACAGAATTAGGTAAATTCAGCCCAGATTGGATGTAATATCAAGAGTTGTGTTTCATTTTCAGTGCTGAATTACACAAATATGCTTATCAAAAGATCTTTACATGATTTGGAAAAGGAATAAAATTTTTATTTGTTGATGTTAATTTCCAGTTTAAGTTGTTCACTCTAATGATTCATGTAACAAAATATAGCTGATAGGTACAGATAGCTAAGTAAGTCTTTGGAAGAAATTTTAATAATTTCAGGAGATAATTTTTGTTCCTCCAGCATGTGTGTGTACATACGCACACAAATAAAGACCAAATATTTTTAAAATTTTACATATTTCACAAGAGCAACACTCTCCTCTGAGCCCAAACCAAAACAAACCAAAACAAACAAACAAACCAAAACAAAACAAACAAAAAAAAAAATTGAGAAAAAATCTTGGATTTTTTTAACATGCGGAGCAGTTTCTAATCTGTTCAAATAAAATAAATAATTTAAATGGGTAGTCTAAAATAACAGAAAAATTACTAAGATACCCAGCTTTTAATATAATGATAGCTTTTAGAATGTGGCTTTTATTATTTTCTCTATTACTCATTTTAAATAACCAAATTTCACTGCCAGATTTTATGTTTGCAAAGAGAAAAAACTGATGTTAAAGGGGTTTTTTTAATGGAAAAACATCATCCAGTATTATCCTTAGTACAGTTACAACTTTAATTGAGGCAATTTTTGCACAAATACTGAAATGGTTGTTTTGCTTCCGAAAAAATGCATTTCAGCTTTAAAATTACTTCATAATCTTCTTGCTCAGAATGAGAGAGGCCATTTAAGTTTTGTTCCACTAGTTTAAAAGAAAAGAAAAAAAAAAGGGGTTTGAACTTTCAGCTGCTTTTAGAGCCAAATTAAATCAAACATTTTTGTTCTGAAATACTCCGATAAGTGGTTTTTCGCCTCTCACTTCTGGCTTGAATTGAAATGGAAACTGCCTGAAATCTCCAAAGTAAGACCGTCCTGTGAGATTTCTAGTGCAGGTTATTTTTATTTTTTTGTTATTTATTTAGTTTTGAATACAAGGACTGTTGGAAATTCAAATAAGCCTCGTTTATGCATCAAAACCCAAACTGAAATTCCACTGTGGCTTACAGTGCTGAACTTGACTCTTTTATGATTTCCTTACACTTGTTTCTTATCTCTCAAGCATTCCGGTTCTTTCTCATACACCAACATACATTCTGCCATGGTCCTCACTTACCGTTGATTTAAATTCTTTTGGAGAAGATGTGGAAAATTGTTGCTAGCCGAGACTGTGGGCTTGCTCAAGTAACAGACTGGGCAAGAACCAGGAGAAGCCCTTACTGAATCTGAGAAAAGAAATCATGTATGTTCTGTATAGCCCTGTATTTCAGCAAAAGCCTTTGTTGCTTTACTGACTGTGACAGGGAAGGCTCTCCATCACTTTAAGCTGGTGAAGTATTATTGAAATGAGTTACAGATTTATTCCTTCCCTCTGTATCCGTCTCATTAGCACTGCTGCGTACGGCTCATGCTTCTCTGGTCATGTGGTGCATTCAGATGGTTGGTTAATTCATCTCTTCTGCCCTTCAAATCAGGGTTGCATCTGCCACCAAAAATCAACAGGGCTTCACATATCTATGCTGAAACATAATCTGTGTCAGTAAATGTGATGAATAAGTAGAGCTTTTTGAATACTCTAATGATCTGTGATACAGCTTTTGTACTATTTGAAAGTGAGTTATTACTCATAGGGTTTGTAATCTTTCAGCTTCAAATTTGTGGAGTGTCATACTGAGCTTCTTTCCCTGGGTTCCTCTTTTTGCCTTAGAGTCTAAAACTGAGAAAAGACTAAAAGCCAGAAGTAAAAATCTGAAGTGAAAACTGAGTTAAGGACCTCAGAGATTATGCAAAATCCAGCCAATTATACATTGGTGATATTGTATTTTTTAGAGGTGATGGACGGGTACAATGTCAAAGTAATGATGCCAGTCAGAGTTTTTCCATTCATTTCACAACGTCTAGGACTTAATTCATGATAACTTTGAAGTACTCTAGAAATAAAAGAATCCTGACAGCTATGAACTGAATTAATGCAGAATGAAGGCAGGTTGTGCAGCTCTATGTTTGTCATGTTCTGACCAGGAAAGAAAAATTTCCCTGACCTTGAACTGTTTAGACCTCACAGATTCCCTTGGAAAGCTGTGGTTATTTCTCATGAAAATTTCACAAAATTTAATCAGAGCCAAAAAAGCAATCATTTTTGTTGGGATGTTTTCTGAGTAGCAACATGAGCATCTCATTTGAATTTTATGTTACACTTACAGCCCTTCATTGCACTGACAATGTTTTGTAATACTCCACAGAGTATGCATTATTTTTGTTGTTGAGGAAAAAGAGCATTCAGCAAATTGAAATAAACTATCCAGGCTGGCTGTCAGTTGTTGTGCAATCATGATAAAATTGGATCTGTAAATGTCATTTAATCTTTTGTCTTATTGTTTCCAGGATCAAAGGGAGAGGACCTATTCAACAGTGAAAACCAAGTCCACTTCAGCTTCTATTAATAACCTAAAGCCAGGAACAGTGTATGTTTTCCAGATCCGTGCTTTTACTGCTGCTGGTTATGGAAATTACAGCCCCAGACTGGATGTTGCCACACTGGAAGAAGCCACAGGTAAGGAATTAGATTTACAGGAAATTAACCCTTTCTATAGAGGTAGTAAGTTAAGCAAGAAAGGAAAGAGTCATAAGCAATATAATTACATTTAGAAAGAGTTTCGTTCTCCAAGAAGGTGGATTTTTTTCATTGTCTTTTGAAGGTTAAGCTTCCATAATTTTTTTTACCATAGAAGTGAAAATTAGTCCTATAATTGGATGGCGGAGATTTGTTACATATTAGGTTCATCTCCTTTGCTCTCCTTTTAATACACACTTTTTTTTTTTAAATTCAAATACATGCTTAATTTTCCCCACAAAAGAAGTGCCTAGTGGTTAGCTGAATAACTCATCTAGATTCTTCTGTAACTGGGAAGAGAAGGAAGGAGAAGATTTCAACCCACTGAGACTTCTCCGGGCTATTTTTTTCCATTTGATTTTCTGAAAAAAAAAACAAAAACAAACAAACAAAAAAAACACTTGGTAGTTTTGTTTATGTGTGTTTCTTCAGCTGCAAGCCCATCTTTAGTGTATTTTGGACACTAACAGTAGTTAGGTCTTGATTCCACCTTAGTTCGAGACAGAATATAAAAACTATAAATAATGAATAATACCACATATCTAATAGACATAATTGAAACAGTAATTATCATAATAGCAGCAGTAAGCTATTATTACTAATAGTATTAGCTCTGTGTCTAATAGCTTATTTCCCATCTGTAGAAAGAGTCAGTAGCAGAATCCCCATTTTGCAGAATGGGAACCTGTGGTACAGCCAGAAGTAATTTCTTATTTTGAATAGTTTTCTGAAAAACAAATTAGAAGTCTGTCATAATAAGTTTCTACTAATTAGATAGTTTATTGTCCATAGTGATTTAAAATTAGTACATCAAAATATTTCCCCAACATTTCCTTAATTATCTGAGTATTTTTTACATACTGAATGTAAGCAGACTGGTAGCTGCTAAGATTAGCAAAGATGATTCCAAAGATAAACAGTTTTGACTGGAGTTTGGTCAACATATGGGAGATTAGGAAATCCTGTAATAAATGCATCACTGACCACTCTCCTGTACTCCTTTTCTGACTCAGATGATGAAAAAATCCATTTAAACCACAAAGATTCTTGGCCAGCATTCACAGCAGGTTACTTTTGTCACAGGCCAGCTAAATGCATTGAGATGCCATGAAAAATGTCCTGTGTTTTCATTACAGAAAATTCTAGAAGTAGCATATTTTCCATTATCTCGAGACAACATTATAAAATATCATTCCCAACAAGGATAAGCATACAAAATTTCCCATATAGGATTTTCAGAAATTATGAAAACATTGATAAAACAATAGCAAATTCCATTAAACTCTTCTAAAATTGTTTTACATGAAAGTATTTTTTTTTGTATTTCATTTATAGTTTTATCAGAATTTACAGACATAAAATTCATCTATTGTTAGCTATTTGTTTGTTCGTCAATTTTAAAAGAAGATCTCTATTAGTTTGTTTTTGGGAAATACACCTCAAGGGAAGTATCATGCATAAACCATGTTATGCTACAGTTTAGAGGCTTTGACTTCTCATAATTCCAGTGGATTTCTGAATACAGCTTTTAAAAATGTCAAAGCATTTTAAGAAAAAAATACACACATATATATTTATGTAAGAATATATGTAATGACCACCACATTCAGCATCTACTTGGATTTGTCCTGGCACTTCCACTGGTTGGCACTGTTAATTGGTTTGGTTGGTGCTGTTAATTAAGTGGATTGTTGAATCATGTGCTGTTTACTGAATTGTGAGGGAAACTGCATAGCCATTTTTCAACAGTTGAGGAAATATATCCATTATATTAATATTTATCTAATATGTAAAATATACATATATTATACCTGTATTGGATCATATCATATATGTTGGATATTGCATAGATATTTATGGAAAAATTTCAAAATTATGAAGTAAACATGCTTTATAAAGGCAGACTATTTCTTTTCTACACTGTATTTGCCACAGATCAATCAATGGCTCCAGTCATATTTTTTATTGGCCAATTTTTAGAAACAGAAGTCCGTCTGGAAAAACACACAAATGTATAAAATGTCACTTAAGTGTCAATTATATCTCCTGTTTCACTGAAGTATTTAAAAGTCAAATTCAATGGTTTGTAGGCAGTGGTCCTAAAGATGATCCTCTGCTTTTTGTAATGGAAGCAGATTTTTTTCCCTTACAGAATCACAGAATCAATTTGGTTGGAAAAGACCTCTGAGGTCTCAATTGGACCTCTGAGTCCAATCTTTGACTTCTTTACAGCTCTCACTGTTAAAGTAGAAGCACTTGACAAAACCTGGCATGAAGTCTTTGCTTTTTCCTTTTTCCATGAATCAGAGTAAATCAAACAAGATTGAAGCATTATGCATATGTAAAATTGTTCTCTAAAGTCTGAAGTACTAATACTACAAATTATTATGGAAGGCATAAAGCATAATACTTAAGAAAGTAGTATTTGGCATACATGGACCCAGTTATCATTGAAGCTTTCATGGTGAACTTTGCCAAGGAGTCTTTTCCAGAAATCTTGCACTTGAATTTGCTTGTGTGAGAAAAGGGTGCTGGAGCAGCAGCACAGCATTTCCAACTGATATCCTTTTTTAAATCCTCCAGGGTGTTCAGATAGGCATTCCCCATCCCTAAAACCATGTATTTAAAAGCTGGTTTAAATGTAACTCCTTTAAATTAGGCATTGTGCATTAGATGTGCACATCTCATAGCTCAGATCAGGTGTCAGTTGCAGCCCAATGCCCAAGTACCAGCTCCCTGTGTCACCCTCTGAGCCTGAGCATAGTTTAAGCAGAGTTAAGGACTTTCCTGTCCTGGTGCTGATTCCCTGTCATTGCTGTTGTGGCGTTGCCAGTGACAGGGAGGCATGCATGCACCCCCTGAAAAGACCTTCTGCATCCCAAATCATTCCTCTAAGAACACTCTAGCATCTTTGTTTCTGCCAAGCCACAGGAATCATTCCAGAAGCTGTGTTCTGATTCACTCTTACACCAGCAGACTGAGTTCATCACACAGGAGAAGCAGCAGAGTACCTGAACAGAGGCAGATGACTTACACTGCTGTCACTGAATTTATACCGGGCCATGCCCACAATTTTCCCCCTTCCCTCTTTTTTGAAAGATATAAAAATAAATCATACATTGCATCCCACCTGTCTTACCAGTTGGCCAGTGTACCATGTCCCCAACATTTTCCAGAGCCCAAAAAACATTGCCTTCTTGCTTCCAGAATGTGCCAGTACCCAAAGTCTGTGAGGCACTTACATAGAGCAACTCACTCACATATGTCAGCCTCTATACACTTATCTTGGCTACTGGACTAGGTGACAGGCTGGGCTGGAGATTTTTCCAAACTTTTTTGGAGAGATGAAGCTTCACACCCTGGTCATTATGGCAGGATGCTGCCTCTTCTTCACTTCCAAATGAGGTTTGAAGTGAAGTTCAAAGAGAGATGGGAACAGTTTAAGGAAATGCTGTATTTTACAGAAATTTGACATTCCTTGGGATTGTCTGTTTTGATGGCCTAGATAAGTTGCAGAAACTGAGTTGTATGACTTACTCTCCTATGCTCTTGAACAAGATAGTCACCGCTGATTTCTTAAAAGGTGCATGAGCGGGAATATAGGCACGTCTACAGCAGCATCCTTCTGACCTGTGTATCTCAGAAAGTTATAGTTACTTAAAGATAAGCATTCTTTTTTAGTTAAAGACCTATAGGAATAGTGTGCATTTCCTTGTGCATTTGAGAAAATACAGAAAAATTACAAGTTTCTGCAGGAAATAAAATTCGGGGTGTGTATGTATGCATGTGTGTGTAATTTCCCTCCAGTGCAGACTATTCTAGATCTGTGTACATCTAGTCAGAACAAGGGGTTTGTTGTTTTAGGGGGAACAGTTGGTACAGGTCAGTGTCAGTGACAAAATAAATCATGTTGATTGTCTCAATTCTTCCGAGAAAAGTCTAGGTTATTTGTTTCCATGGGAACCTCTGAAGTCTGTAACAGGAACCCAATTCTGTGGAGTTCATAAATCCTGGTGTAGACATTCCTGTTCAGTTACCAGTACCAGCAGTAAACCAGATTATCATATCATTAATTTAGTTAATCAGCTATCAGTTTGGTTTCCGTTTTTTCCTTCTCTTTCATCTGTTGGCTGCATTTCAGTTGTGGGACAGTTTGCATGGCCCCAGGCCTGCTCGAGACAGATGGAGTTCACCTGTCTAAAAACAGGAAAAGGATTCTAACCCCTGAGTTTGCAGGGCTGCTTAACAGGGCTTTAAACTAGGTTTGAAAGGGGAAGGGGATAAGACCATGCTCGTTAGAGGTGAGTCTAGGGGTGGCATATCAATATTGGGGGTGAAATCAGCCCAACTGAAGTGCATCTACACCAATACACAGAGTATGGGTAGCAAACAGGAGGAGATGGAAGGAAATCTTACAGGCACAGAAACAGGCCGTCCCTGTGTGCTGAAAGGTGAGCCAGTAGGGAAGAAAACTGGCATGGCTGAATAGGGAGCTTTCACTGGAACTCAGGGGAAAAAAGTTTATGACCTTTGGAAGAAAGGGGCAGGCGACTGAGGAAGCATATTAGGATGTTACTAGGTCACACACAGAGAAAACTAGGAAGATGAAAGCTCAGCTAGAACTCAAACTGGCCGCTATTGTGAAAAATAGTAAGTACTTTTATAAATGAAATAAAAAAAAAAAAGAGGGTCAAGGAAAATACCCATCCTTTTCATGATGTGGAGGAGTGTAACCAAGGATGAGGAAAAGGCTGAGGTCCCAGACGACTGGAGATTTGCCAATGGGACACCCATCTATGAGAAGGGTTGGGAGGAAGGTCTGGAGAACTACTGGCTGAGGTCAGCCTGACCTTGCTGCCAGGGAGGGTCATGGATCACCTTGAGTGTGATCACACAGTACATACCAGACAAGTGGATCAGGTACAGTCGGCTTGGGTTTAGGAATGGCAGGTCTTGCTGATCAACCTGCTCTCCTTAATTACCAAATTACCTGCTTAGGGGATGTAGTCTACCTGGACTTCAGTAAAGCCTTCAATACTGACTCCCACAGCATTCTCCTGGAGAGTCTGGCAGCCCATGGCTTAGACAGGTGCACTCTTTGCTGGCTAAAAGATGGCTGGATGGCCCAGCCCAGAGGGTGGTAGTGAGTGGTGCTACATCTAGCTGGCAGATGGCCACTAGTGGGGTTCCCCTAAACTCAGCAATGGGGTTAGTCCTGTTTAATATTACAAATGATGATTTGGACTCCCTCAGTAAGCTCTCAGACAACACTAATTGGGCTGGAGTGCTGGTCTGCAGGAGGATAGGAAAGTTCTGTAGCGGGATCTGGACAGTCCAAATTGATGGACCAAAGACAGCTGTATGAGGTTTGTAAGGCAAACTGTTGAGTCCTGCACTTGGCTCACAGCAACCTCATGCAACACTACAGGCTAGAGGAAGTGTAGCTGGAAAGTGGCCCAGTGAAAAAGGACCTGGGGATCCTGATCAACAGCTGGCTGAACGTGAACCAGTGTGTGCACAGGTGGCCAAGAAGGCCAGTGGTATCCTGGCTTGTTTCAGGAATACTGTGACCAGTGGGATTAGGATAGTGGTCATCTGTATTTGGCACCGGTGAGGCCACAGCATGAGTTCTGTATCAGCTTCTGGGCCCCTCACTCAGAAAAGGACATTGAGTTCCTGGACCATGTCCAGAGAAGGGCAACAGAACTTGCAGCAGCACAAGTCTGATGAGGAGAAGCTGAGGGAGCTGGGGTTGTTTCGCCTGGAGAAATAGAGGCTCAGGAAGGAGCCACTCTATTAAAGTACCTGAATGGAGCTTGTTGTAAGGTGGGGGTCAGTCTCTTCTCCCAGACAATTAGCGACAGGACAAGAAGATAGGGCCTCAAGATGCACCAGGGGATTTCAGGAAGTATTTTGTCACTGAACAGGTGGTTAGGCATTGGAATGGGCCACCCAGGGAAGTGTTCCATGTGCCACTGTAAGTGGCGTTTACTTCTGTGGTTTAGTTGATATGGTAGGGTTCAGTCAAAGGTTGGACTTGATGATCTTGGAGGTCTTTTACAACCTAAGTGTTTCTACAATTTTGTGATTGTATGATTCCAACTGTCTCTCACTTATACAGCCTCTCGTGTCTCATCCTCTTTTCATCTCCTGGTTCAGATCCTCTGTGTTACAAACCAGTGCATCTCCGCAGAGTTCCAGAGAGCTGTGCTTATTTAATGTGTCTCTGAGTACATGGCCACCCTTATTAGATGTCAGGCAAACAATATTTTTAACAAGCCTCAAGGTTTCTCAGGCTAAGTATTTACATCCTCAGTTTACATTAATGTGACATGTATACATTTGCATATATTAATACAATTGGCATATCTGAATAAAAAGAGCAATAATGTGTGGATATTTTAGCATGTAAATTCTCTGAAGCATGGAGAATTCCATTTCGTATTAATGTGGAAGCACCTTTTTGTTGCTAACAGAAACAAATGGTAAGTAATAATAGCCATTTACAATGATTAATAGCAGTAAGAGATTGAAATACGCTGCCTAGGAAATCTGTGTTAATAGTGTTTCAGCTCAAACATTTTTCTTAAAGACACTATTTCCTTGGAAACCCTCAAAGTCATATCAATGAGTTTTAGAGGGGAGGCTAGGAGCAGAGTTAGGAATTACCCTCCTACTGTCCCTCCTTATAGGGATATCTAGGACTCCCATTTTAGGAGTGAATCAAAACAGATGCCAGCAAAGCAGTAGTAGGGAGTGGAAGTGACTGATGCTAGTAGTGCTAGCTTTCAGCTAGTGGCTGTACCACTTTGGCCAAGGAAATTCAAGCTTGGCTTCTTTTTATTCATTGTAGACAATCATTAACCCATACAGCATTTAGTTGAATTTCCAATAGAGGCTCTTCTTTATCAATGCAATTGTTTCAGACAAAGGCAGTCTACAACAGTAGGCAGTCTACAGTTCATGATGATTGACTTAAATTTTTGAAGTCCCTTAGTAGGAATTAATTTTTAACTAATCTGAGCTCTGTGCTCTGTTTGTAGCCACAGCTGTTTCCAGTGAACAGAATCCTGTGATTATCATAGCTGTGGTTGCTGTGGCAGGAACGATCATCCTGGTCTTCATGGTGTTTGGATTCATCATTGGACGAAGGTATTGCATCTTTGATGGACGTAAGCACATCTGAAACTACTCTTGTGAACTCTTGAGACACAGCAGTCGACCCTGGGATAGTGATTTGCAAAACTAAAACAGAAATAATTCTTAGAAAGGACCGTTTGCATTTAAATCCTATTATCAAAATTATATGGTTTGTCCTCTTACTTTGGCAAGATACTTACATCAAGATGTTCCTTTGTCCTACATAAATATGCTGTAAAAGGAACCCCTGGCAGGTTCTTTACCTGTACTCCTCAAAGTCTCTCTTTCTGTTCAGTTTTGTCACATCGAGAAGTCTGACATTTTATCTGATCAGCCTTTAAATGACTTTGCATTCAAGAAAAAGAGACACAGCAGTAAGTTTAAGAATAACCTCATGTAAAATAGTGTTCTGCTTTCAAGTTCTTTAATCCTCTGTTTTATCTGTAGAAACCTTTCACAAGAACTAGAATTTTTTTCTCTAGCAGCTGTCCTGACTGGTATTTGATACAAAAGCCTTTTGATTGCAACTGTTCATGATTTATTTAAAATTCTGCTGTCAATAGAATTATAGGTGAAAGTTTCAAAGGGCCTACAGCAGTTAGGTGCTCAGTGCCTGAAAATCCCAGCCTGCAGAACTGATTTTGTCAGGACTTAGATGTGAGAAGTAAGTCATTATTTACTAGTAAAACTGACGTTTTCCTTTCTTTTCAGGCATTGTGGCTATAGCAAAGCAGATCAAGAAGGGGATGAAGAACTTTACTTTCATTGTAAGTGTTTTGCTTTTTTTTGCCCGCCTTTCAAAAATTCCCAATTGCAATGATGTAGACAATACTAAACCAAGACTCCATGAAAGGTAATGCCATAGGAAATTCAAAAATGCTGTGTAAATAGCAAGTGGGAAGTTAAACACTGTAAAAATGTGACCTACAAAAAAAGGATGCAGATTAAAGTCACCATTGTTCACACAGATGGTTTTGCTTCTATACTTGTCTATGATATACGGTTGTTTTCATTCTGCATTTTTTGTTTTCTCTTGGTTGCTTTGAATACGTGTTTCACATTGTCCTAATGATCCCTCTGAGCTGAGGTGCAGTATTCAAGATCACTTTGCCTAAGTGACTTTTTGATCTTTACCTCAGACAAACTTCAGATGAAGAAAGTGTGAGTCACTGCATCACCCTAAAATGAAGCTGTTCTGCTCAAAAGCTGTGTTCTGCTACTGTGAATACAGTAGCACCAACAATATTTACAAAACATAGTGTCCTTAAAATAGAATATTTAATATGAAAAGAAAGGTCAACCACTTCATTACTGTTGTGTGATCTAGAATCACTTGCCTAGATAAGAATAGTGCCTAAAACCTCTCTTGTTAAAATCACATCTACCTTTTTAACTTAAACAAGAACCCTGGGAAAACTCAAAAAGCCACATCTTTCTTGGGTTAATGACAATTGAAATTGTAAGGGGAGAGAAATGTCTTAATCTGTTTTAGAATTAGTCATTAACTCAGGAAGTGTGTTAAACTAAGTTGCAAAATTATTTTGAGCAACCATAATTGAAAAAATCATGGACGTGAACATAAGTTCTGATGCAGAGCAATGTCAGTCTTTCCAGTCTTCTTCCATACCTGCTCACTCATATTTGTACATGCTATTTAGTCATGCTGTTCTGTATTTAGCCTTTGTTGTCTACCAGTAATTGCTGATAGTAATTAAATAGCTTAATCTATCAGATTTAGCTTAAATCTATCAGATTATTGTTTTTTATGAAAGCAATAGGGCTTGTTTTAGATATGTTAAAATAATGACCTATTATCTAAAAGTAATGTCACATGGAAAATGAAGTAGCCACTAGTCATAAATTCTAAGCATTTTCTCAACGCATTCCTCTTTAAATGAATAGTTTTAGCCAAAGCTCCACTCAAAATCAGAACAAGGTTCTGTTTTGCTTTTCTTCCCTGAAAAAATCAACTAATCAACTGGAAATTGATCACATTTCCTAAGTTTGGGTGTGTGGCTATCTAAATTGTTTAAATGCAGTGAGTGTCAAACTAAGTAGTGACATCATTGCAGCTTTAGTCAATCAATTCGTAAACTGTGCCAGAAAGGCAGAAAATAATAATGAGATAAGAATCATGTATCATGCACTTTCCAGTGCAGCTGATTCTAAATAATTTGTCAAAAATCTCATTTTACTTAAATGGTACTGTTCTGGGAGTGATGGATTTGAAATTTGCCTCTCATAATGCATGATAAGCTTTTCACATGTCCAGAAGAGCTACTACTTTTACTTTGAAAATCCCCTTTATGTCCTTGAAGAAAAAAATCAACTATGTATTCTTGTATGTCAGTATATAAACAAAGGGATATACTAACGAAATAATTTCTTATCTCCATTATTGGTGAGATTTTTTAATTTCAGTAAAAGTGTAAATTAATTAACTTGAAAGCTGCTACTTAATAACTGACAGTTGATCCAGAAATTGTGAGATTTTATAAGTGTTCCTTTCCCTCATTTTACTTTTGAGAAATTTGGTTATCAGGAAAATTAGCCTGATTATTGATCATACACAGTCTTTCTTAAATCGTGGCACCAGATAGAAGTCACTTCTTGCCAGACTAGTTTTCCTTCATCTGTTGATGGTAGGTGTAGCATTTAATTTCATTTGATAGCCATGTACAGAGTGAGATGGAATCCAATGCTGTGGTCACCAGCTTGGTCACAGAGCTGTGAACACCAGTTTCGTGGCCTCTCGCTCTGTGACAGATAGACAACATCCTTCTCTGCTGAGGTACCAGACTGGATTTTCAAAAATGTAACTTACAACAAGCACTTACATTGAACAAAAACTTACAAGCAAACATTTTTTAAAGCAGATTTTAAGGCAGTGCATTTAATGGACCATCATATATTTCGTATCAGTTCCCTTTATCTGTCTTTGACCTCATGTGCTACACTTGAAGATACAAGTACAATGGAGGAGTTTAGTCAAGCAATTCAGATTAATATTTGGTTTCCTCCTCGCTTTTTTATCTAACAATGTCGGCAAATGCAGGCCAGCATTATTTCACGTTGCTATGCCAGGATAGCCTTGGCCTGTCAAAATGTTTTACGATGGCTTGAACAAAGAACCATCAGAGGCCCACTTGAGATTCGCAAGGTTACTTCCAATCCAGGCCCTTTATCACAGACACGAGAGGATGTCTCCTTCTCCATCTCCTTGCCTTAAAGCACTGCTACCAGAGGTCAACCTACTGCTTAATTCTAATTTTGTCCAGTCACTTTTGGTTTTAAGAAATAAATATTTATAATTTAAAAATTTTTCAGCATACAGATTTCCAATACAACTAAAAGAACATCCATTTAAATACATTATGTGACAAATAACAACATCTGGGCAACATTTCAAATAATGTCCTGGCTGTAAATTTATTACATTACTAAAATATTTTCTCTAGGTTTGTTTTTTTTTTANTATATATTAAATTAAATGTAATAAAAATGGTTTTCAGGTTGAAATGGAGTTTTGACAAATACTAGCAGGTTCTCTATGTTATTTCAGCAAAACCAGATTGGAAATGAGAGGATCAGACAGGATCAGGTGGGGACATTGTTGGAATTTATGTGATTTAGTGTGGCATAAACATGGTAGGTTTTATTGTAGCCACCAGTTGAAATTAAACCCACTGATACCTGAAGCCCAATCTTTTGCCTTTTGGGAGCNCTTGGCCTGTCAAAATGTTTTACGATGGCTTGAACAAAGAACCATCAGAGGCCCACTTGAGATTCGCAAGGTTACTTCCAATCCAGGCCCTTTATCACAGACACGAGAGGATGTCTCCTTCTCCATCTCCTTGCCTTAAAGCACTGCTACCAGAGGTCAACCTACTGCTTAATTCTAATTTTGTCCAGTCACTTTTGGTTTTAGGAAATAAATATTTATAATTTAAAAATTTTTCAGCATACAGATTTCCAATACAACTAAAAGAACATCCATTTAAATACATTATGTGACAAATAACAACATCTGGGCAACATTTCAAATAATGTCCTGGCTGTAAATTTATTACATCACTAAAATATTTTCTCTAGGTTTGTTTTTTTTTTTATTATGGTTTGTGGATTTAGGTCATTAATACCATCTAAAACATAAATGCACATGATTAATAAGCTGTTTTCAATGTATTTTCAAATTTAATATATTTTATGTTAAATTAAAAGAATACAAAGCAATTGAAAATTATTTATGTTTTATATTGACTTTTGATCCTGTTTTTGTATATGAGTGTATCAATTAACACAGGAACATTTTTGCATTTTTATACTGAGTTTTAATTCACTGATTTAATTAAAGCTCAAGAGTATAATCCTACTGAGCAAATTTATTTCATAAAAATTGCTTGATTAATAGATTTTCAGGGTTGCTCTACTATCGCCAGGAGTTTGTACTTTGACCAGAATAGCAAAAAATAATTTACCTGAATCATCAGCAAACTGAGGGAAAAAACCTGCATGCTTTCCAGAGCACTATACTGTCTGAGCTGCACAAAGCGTGGAGAAAGGGTAAAAACAAGTTGCTGCATATTACTCACCTAGGTCCTTGAGAGGGGAGATAGTTGTGCCACAGAGGCCACTTTCCCTTCCTGTGCCTTTACAAGTTGGCTACTGGTGTTTCTCATGTTCATATTATTATGCAAGGAATACACCTAATGATGTGATTTCTGAGTGCTGTGAATAGTTTGACTATTGCCACAGTCTAAAAAGAGTATTATATTCAATAGATTAAGCAAATTCAAGGGGCTGGAAGAGCCTTTCAAATCCCACTAGAAGAGAGAAGTAACATAAAGAAATGCTGTTTACACATCCTGGGTGAAGAGGATAAGATGTCCTTACACGGAAAAGAAACTTTCACCTCCTCTGCTGGTGTTATACCCTTTCCTCGCTTTGTTTTTACTCCCACTCAACCCTTGCATATTTTTCCATTAAGCACTATTTAATATTTATTATTTCTTTCAGTTCAAGAGGATATGCAGGTGCTAATGTTAGTCATTGTTCAGAGATGGGATTGTGTATACTTGTGTCAGCATGCTTGCAGGTGATGCCTAAAACTAAGGTTGCCTCTCAGAGCAGCTCTGGCTCAGGCAGCATGGAAACAGGTTCACTCTTCCAAGGAGCACTCTGCATAATGAAATTCCTGGGCTGACTGCACAATAAGTGCTTTTGCTTCATCACAGTCATGCTTTCTTACATCATTACAGTTAAATTTCCAGGCACCAAAACCTACATTGACCCTGAAACCTACGAGGACCCAAATAGAGCTGTCCATCAATTCGCCAAGGAGCTAGATGCCTCTTGTATTAAAATTGAGCGTGTGATTGGCGCAGGTAAGGCTGCCGTGGCTTCCTGATTCAACTGTTCCATTTAGCTGGGATCGAAACTCATACATCATAATGACAGGCAAATAATTATACCTCAGGCACAGAAGAACTTTCTGCATTTGCCAGAGTGGTTAAGAGCAATGAAGCTGCACTCACTTCCAAAATGTAAAATAAACAGGGGGAAAAGCCCAACAAAAACTAAAAAAGCCCAAATAAATGAGTAAATTAAAAGTCTTGCTTGACATTGAAAGCTTATGTGTTTTTAATTAAGTATCTGCTGTTAAAATTGGAACTGGGGAGAGTGGGCCAGTTGTGCTGCCTATTATTTACTGTCACAGTAAAAGCATTAGCCATTGTGGAAGTTGTGCCTGCTTGCCTTTTTGCAAGGGGGCTTTTTGACCTCTGCAGCTTTGTTCATGGGAGTAAGGAAACCTGGCTGCGGTGCAAAATCTTAAATAGAGAGTAGGAAGGTCTTGTTTCTGTATAACAAAATCTTCCCCAAGGCTGTTTTTTCTTCTTCCATTTTTCTTTTTGATATTTTATGAATACAAAAAGTTATTGTTTAACTTCTTATGACTGATTGTAATTGCACCAGCGCTACATTGCTTTTTTTTCTCTTGAACTGTCTACCACCTACTTAAGCCATGGTGTTCATGCTCTAAAAAGGCAGTTTCATTTGTTTGCATTAATAAGATACGTGACATTTTTATTGCACTACTCCCATGTAGTGAAATTAAGTTTCCATGAGTAAGAAAAATATCAAATACTTCGGATTCCTGGAGGAAATGTTCTTTTGCTTTCCTGTTGTTTTATGTAAGTATTAGTAGAATACTTTTAAAATCACCCTGTAGTTTGGTACTGTAAATTACATGTTGCAGTATTATTTAAAAACAGAAGAAGAAATATCTATAGAATAAGTTGTTCTACCTGTAAAAAAATCTTTACATTTAGCATTCACAACGCCTTTTTAAAGTAACCTCAGTCATGTTGAATCATGTCTTAATCAAGGAGTAGTGCCATTGAAATTAACCACACTGCTGAGCAAATTATTCCTTCGATGAGTAAGAGCATAAGAATCCAGCCCTTGCTAACTAGTAATTTTTGTGATGCCAGAATGGCAGCATCTCTTCTAATAAATACACAATATGCAAGATTAGCATAGTAAAATTGCTGAGCTTTATCTTTTGCTTTGAGTTAAAAAGCTACCAGCATAGCAACAGTTCAGAGCACAAAGATCCATTCAGTTGGATTTTGCTAATGCCTTCTGAGAAAAATGCTGAAAACACTTGAGCTGCAGAGTATACAGTTTAAAATACATTTTCACTGTTATGACAAATTCCAGAGTGTTCATTTTCTTGACTGCAGATGAATTTATTCTTGATTTTAATGAGTATAACTGATAGCTAAAGCAACTAAAGTGTGTCAGTAGTCAAGCTGAAGAAAGTTAATTAGGAGTGCAGTGGTAAAAGCATTTTGTGTACCGTGTTTAGCTATGGTTTTAACCTGTTGATGTAAATAGCAAACAGGAGTGAAATGAAATGCAGTCCGGGAGCAACAGAAGCAAGCAGACCCAAAGCAGCAGCTGAAACTCATACATCGAAGAAGAATATGGAATTTCTGCTAGTGATAGCACTAGAAAAGCCACTTAGCAATCTCTACATGCATCAGCAATGCTGGTCATATCAACAATTGAGTAGTGCCACATCTCTTAGACACAAACAGGGTGCAAGTATGCTTGTGCTCAATTTGCATGAGGGGTATGTGCTTTTCTTGCCAACATTTTCATTACCATCCTGCTGTGGCCACCTGTCAGATGGAGAGTATGGTGTCCACTATGTTAAGTTGTTCACCACACATCCTTTGTTTTGGCCTCTGCTTTGTTGACATGCTGAGCTAGTGGCTTTGCGGCTGTGCAGTATTCCCTCTCTTGTTGTCATCTTTTCTGGTTTATTTTTGGGAATCATTTCAGCTGAATATACTATTTTCTTGGGAATAAAAGTAGTTTATTGGCTAGCATCCTGGCCTGAAATGAATACAAGTTGAAGTTTCTGGTTTACTCAAGTGTGTGTGATCTGCCTTTGGAAATCAATCAAAATCAGATCACAGAGAGCTGGAAAGGAGTTAAACCTCAGTGTCTCCTGTGCCAAGTATCCTAATTACCTGGCTCTGAAATATCACAGACACACAGACACACTCCTATACTCATGTCTTGTTTTCAGCATGGAATGAAACAATTTTGGAAAGTACTGCTAGAGAAAATTGTTATCTTTTAGGAAGTTCTTGCAGCTAGGGGCTGTGAGTGAGGTGAGTGGTACATTCATTAATAGTCATCGATGTTGCTAATGAAGTGCAGGAGGGAGATTAAGGCACCAAGCTAGAGGCATGAGCAGCTAGTTGTTGTGTGTGTAACAGCTATACCTTGTGGCATTCTTAGCTCAGTGCCCAAGGATGTTTGAGGATAATATGCCGGCAGGAACATTTGCGTGCTCAGTTAGCTTAGGTACAGCATGATATTAACAGAGGTATACGGAGTTGGTTGGAGCTAGCCTTGGTTCAGCAGCATAGAATGTGGGGGACAGGAATTTGATTCTATATACAATCATCTCCTACAAGGTTCGTGAAAAGAGCCATACTGAGTGGAGTTTTGCTTAAACAAGTCAGTTAAAAATGGTCAAAGCCATGGTCAAAGTTCTGCCCTTCTGGATAAACTGTGAAGCCAAGATAATACAGGTACTCCTTTTTTCTTTCCCAAAGCTCGATTTGGGGCTGATAGGCGAACAGTAGTGTTCGAATACTGACAGTGTCATAAACAAGGCTTTTTGCAGCCCATCCGTTGAAGCACCCCAACACCTATCTCTTCAGGCATTCTGCCCAACTTCTGAGCATACTTCTTTCCCCTGACAGCCAGACACCTTGCCAGTGTGCATGTCCACTTAAGTCCTGATCCCACAGATTTCCTCATAAAAGGATTCTCTAATCAAACTCTCTGTGTAGGTCTTGTCTAGTTCAGTCATTTTTTTCAGCACTCATCTTAAAACATGTCTTAGATGTAGTTGTGTCGGCATACTTGTGTATACCTAACAGCTTAATGTTAAGACGCTCCACAGCTAAGCAGAAGATAAATTTCTGATTTGATTTGATTTGGAAGAGGGACTTGCAACCATAGCTCTCAAACTTCTGATGAATTTGTGAAGTACCAGAATATTTTTGTGGTTAATCTTTCTTTTTAAAGAGATGTTGCCTTTTATTCAGTAACATATGTTACTACCCTCTTCTTCAATGTATACTAGGAGATTTTTCTTCCAGTCTGCAGAATTGGAGATCTCACTTTTGCTCTCTGCTGACGCAGCTGTGAGTCAAGGGACAATACTTAAATCTTTCATAATCTCGTTAATAGTGAGGTAGATATATTGCCATTCAGCTCCGCATCTCATATGCTTCCATCCTCTTTCATGTCTGTTGGAATCCAATTACTTCTCTTCCAGATTTGGGTGTTGGGGCTCTTTTTTTTTTGTATTCTTGCTGGCTGTTTGGTCTTTTTTATCACAGGCATCTTCAAGTTCCAATTGTCTGTTAGTTTAGGACGTTTTACAAACTTGCAGCATTTGCTTGTGTTTGTTTACTGTAACAAAATTGTTATAAGTTACGTCTTTAATTTCATAATCTGTAAAGTAAATTATCCTGCTTCAAGGTAATAATGTAGTGCTTCATTTAACACCGTAAGGATGCTAAATTAAAAGCTGCTCTGCAAGAGCTGCCTTTTGAAAGAAAAAAAGCCCATTGCAACTAAAGATAGCAAGGAAACCATGTAGAGCAGAATGACATTTTTACTTAGGAACGGTATAACTATTTCAATAATAGTGCTTTCTTATGAAAGCCACTTCATTTCTTATTTTCTGTTTTTGAAAGAATGCAAGAAATTACTAACAAATCTTTTAAAATACTCAAATAACAATCCTGTCTGTTGGCTTAACTGAATTTTTTATTCCATAAGGGTCAGCAATTCATTTAAGGCACATGCCAAAGTAACCCATTTCAAATATGAACACATTAAATTTAAACACAGATTTAGGTGGCTTTTTGAATCAAGGGCTAAAAAAAATACTGGTATTCAGAGTAATTCAGCATTGATCTACTTCATTTTAGGAGAGTTTGGTGAAGTGTGCAGTGGGCGTCTAAAGCTTCCGGGCAAGAGAGACGTTGCAGTAGCCATAAAAACTCTGAAAGTTGGCTACACTGAAAAGCAGAGGAGAGATTTCCTGTGTGAAGCAAGCATCATGGGACAGTTTGACCATCCCAACGTGGTTCACCTAGAAGGAGTCGTTACCAGAGGTAAGCAGCAGTTCAGTCTGTCAGTCAAATAACAACACAACGGCAGAAATTACTTGGCCTTATTCATGGTCAGAGATTCAAATTATAAACAGACTGCACACTCCTAATGGATTTTCTCCTGATGCGTAACTAACTAAAACAATACTTACTTTATGCTACAACTTGAGGAAAAAAATTTAGATGAACGCATGATTAAAAGATGAAGTACTTTCAAACGTATTATTTTTCTAGTTTCATTTAGCCTCAAAGACCATGCAGAGAGATAAGGTTTCTCATGTCCTTTCATATTATCTGAAGTGTCATTATTCCTGAGTCCTGTTCACACAGCAGGAGTTAGGAGAACACACTGACTTTTTGATTTGTATGGTTCAATTTTATGAATCATGACCACTTTCCATGCAGATATTTAAGAAATTAGAGCTCTGTAACAGTGCTGGAGGGCTCAGAAATGTTCAGTGTCTGAATGATTCAGTCCTTCAAAGGAATAGCGTATGCTTTATCAAAAAAAGGCACTCCATTTGTTTTACAGTTCTCAAATATCTGTCTTCTTTACTTTCAGGGAAACCAGTCATGATTGTAATAGAATACATGGAGAATGGGGCCTTAGATGCATTTCTTAGGGTGAGTACCAAAATGAAAACATATATAAACATATCTGAAGTGGCATATATTATATATTGACACTTCTAAAAATATGTCTGATACCTGTGGGCATATATATGTATACATGCATATATAATAAAATAGAATCAAAATATTAANTTTATGTGATTTAGTGTGGCATAAACATGGTAGGTTTTATTGTAGCCACCAGTTGAAATTAAACCCACTGATACCTGAAGCCCAATCTTTTGCCTTTTGGGAGCAGAATTTTACTGTGTCAGCAACGTGGAAAATAGCATAAAAGAATCCCTAAATGAATTATGATTCTGTTTAAGAGATGAACGAAGAAAAAAACATACAAATTCAAAACAATTCAATGTTTTTTAAGTGTGTTCTGTCTCATCAGTTCTGACTCCTTACCAGGTATGCATGTCAGTGAGATGATATGTAAACACTCTATAGAAAACAGATTTTTTTTTTTTTTTATAAACTCCAAGCTGTGAATTAAAATTATCAGTACTAGGGTTACAAAAAGGAGATAGTTTTTATTTTCTTCATACAAATAATTATTCTGAGAGATGAAGAGCATAGAAGCAAGCTCTAGGAATGTTAGGAAATCTTCAATAGATATTCTCTCTTAGAAAGTGATTTGCCATAAGTTAGCAAGAAATATACAGTGGTTAGCAAGTTTAGTTAGTATCAGTGCTTTATTCCTCACACATTTCTTAACTGGATGCTTTATCTCTGAAGAAAGGGTGTGTGAAGTGAGTTTCTTTGTCACAGAAGAAGTAAATAAGTGGAAAGCTGAAGTCGTAAAACTAATTCTTATTTCTCCTCTCAGCTATACTAACAAGAATTGTTGCTCCTTTCTTCCCTCCAGAAACATGATGGGCAATTTACTGTCATTCAGCTAGTGGGAATGTTGAGAGGAATTGCTGCTGGAATGAGATATTTGGCCGATATGGGATATGTACACAGGGATCTTGCAGCACGCAATATTCTTGTCAACAGCAACCTTGTTTGTAAAGTATCAGACTTTGGCCTTTCCAGAGTTATAGAAGATGATCCAGAGGCTGTCTACACTACAACCGTAAGATAAATCAATGGGTTTTAATAGTTTTGAGATATGGTTATTTAGAAGAAATGTATCTTCTGGAGAGTATAGATAAGAGAAATACATTAATTGATGGGAGGGGTTTTAACCAGTCAAAAGGAAGAGTCTCTGCAGAAACCTGTCTCTGATTAGGAGAGAATATTTTTGTAAGAACAGATTTTTATTTGACAAAGTTCTAAAAATTTTGTATGGTATCTTCATTGTTCTATTCTTCATGATTTTCTGATTGAACAAATAAGGAAGTTCTACCCGCAAAAATTTCAAACATCTCATTTACTATGAGTCAACTAAAATATTTGTCAGCTATTACTATTTTTCAGCCTAGATTTTATCTCATCAAAGGGTTGACTCACTTGAGGCTGGTCTGTGACGAATCCCAACTCCTATATTTTCACTTGCTTTTGGGTGGGACGCTTTTCTTAAATATGCATTCATCAGGCACACCATGCTCTTTATTCTTTTGTTGAGCCAGTTCCTCTTTCCCACCCATGGGGCTTCCCTGCACCTATTTTCCCATGCTGAGGGAAGGAGGGGCCCCTGGAATCTGCTCCAACAGGCACAGGGATCCAGGAGACCACACCGGTGTTCACGGCTGTCACTCCTGCTGCTGGGCTCCAAGTGGGATCCTGGTTTAAAAATGTCAGACCAAGATTTTAGAGGAGACATATGACAAGTCAGTGGGATTTATATGCACAGGTTGGGACTCCCCTCACCTAGCTTCAGCCAGCCAGGAAATTGCTAGTGTAAATCAGACATCTAAGCAGCCCTTTAAAATCCGTGGAGAGATAAGCACTTCCAGAGAAATGTATCCAACATGGCTTGTACAGGTGTCTTAAGTATCTATGTTCCAAGTGTTTTAAGTTACTAAACTGCCTTAGACACCTTTGAAAATTCTGCAGCTGGTCAACCATAGCAGATTCTGTAAGTGCTGGTCTTAATGTTGATGGAAAGAATTATAAATATATTCTATGGAAGATGAAATGAAAAATCTGTGGGTGAAAAAGTGAGCTTTATTCCTTTTTTTTCTTTTTTTTCCACATAGGGTGGAAAAATTCCAGTGAGATGGACAGCTCCAGAGGCCATTCAGTACCGCAAATTTACATCAGCCAGTGATGTGTGGAGTTATGGAATAGTTATGTGGGAAGTAATGTCTTATGGAGAGCGGCCTTACTGGGACATGTCAAATCAAGATGTAGGTTTGTCTGTTCTTGAGCATGCTTGTGTTTTAGTAAAACAAAAATTACATATTGTAAACACATACATATGTATTTCATTATAAATGCATGAAATGTTGGTTTAGAAATAAGACTTATCACAGTACTGTCTGCTTGTCGCAAAATTAAAATGTTACAGAGCTTTCACTTTTTACCGAAATCAAAATCTTTTTCTTGATCCTTTTTATCCTACATGGATACTGTAGGTTTCTGTCCTAAGGATCAATTAAAACTGGAACATCAAAAATAGTAATATGGGCTCTTCACTTTACTATGCTTAAGCATGGAAAGAATTAATTTTTTTCCAATAAAAAATAATTCTGAGGTTTCTGACCTTAGAGCAATGATTAATCGTTTGAAAAAAGTTGTTAAAAGTCTGACTGGCAGTTAATGACCTACTTTGGCCTTTTCAAGTTAATTATGCTCATTTATTAGTACCCTTGTTTGCATAAAATATGATCCAGAGCAACAGGTCAGCAGTAAGAGAACAGATGGGTGTTAATCTTGACTTCTGACATGAGTATCTATTAATAAGGAAATTACACAGGAAAAAGCCATACAGGTGTGAAAGATGTCAGAAAGAGTCTCATTTAAAGTTCTTCAGGTGGGGACTTGAGTGGGTTTTTTAATTGTTGTTTTAATTTTTGATTGAATGATCAACATCAAAGTTGAAAAAAAAAAAGAAGTGTAGATGATGAGTCAGTTTGGCACAGTGCAAAGTTGTTAATATTTGACAGGTCTCAGTGTTAAAGATTTCATGGACTGTCAAAATATGGGCAAACAAGTCCTTGGGGCAGAGAAAGAGAAATATTTACATTCCCCAGACACCCAGTAGAGTTTCATTTCTTTTGACACCTTCCTTCTGTACTAGATTCAAACATAAAAGAAGTCTGACAGGAATATAAGATGCCTCAAAGGCAAACCTTACCTATCTTTCAGGGAACAATAGGATAAACTTTTAAATAGAGGAAAAATTTTGATATCTTTATGCTTCTTACTAGATTTTGAAAGTATTCCTTCTGTTGAAAACTACATGTAAAGCACATGAGTGAGCCTTTTTCAAAAAATAGTTTATTGCAGTTTATTTCAAAAAATAGTTTTATTTCAAAAAATAGTTACTTCTTACAGTTTTATCCCTTTTTAGCATCTTTCATGCTAATCTTCAATAGCACATAATTAACAATGCATCAATTGCTTGGTGAAATAATTCTAAATATTTTTGATGCTGTGATCTTCAGGCATGTTCTCCCATACAATAGACACATCCGACCAATCCCATAGATAATCTATGATGCAAAAATTTAGAATCACCAAATGTTTTGTTATTTATTCTCCTTCAAAGCCATGAGTTGGAGTATTTATTGGTAATGAAAAATTCTAAAAGTGTTCTTCTAATTTTACACTCAGTTTATGTATTTTATGTATCATTTTGCCTAAAAGTGGATGTGGGTGTAGTCACAGAGCAGACCAGATCTCCTAAATAATAGGCCTCCCTGACTTTGGATCTTTAGATAGCGTTTCTTTAATTCTGCCCTTCCTCCTTTAAGTCATTGCTTTAGACTGATGGAGGATACATATCTGCATTGTGAACTCTTTTCAAGCAAAACACTCCTTTTAGCAATGACCTGGAGCTAGGGTGCACCGAAAGCACACTCATCCTACAAACTCCCTGCAGAGGCACAGCAGGCTGAGCACAGATGATAGACAGAGTTGTCCCAACTTCCCTGAGCAGTGGGTTTGCCTCAGCTTAATCCTTGCTAGTAACAGTAGCCCTCAAACCCCATTCCCCTTTTAGACTGCTGATGTTCTCGCTCTCATTTTGTATCTGACCCCAGTGCAGATAAATTCTTCAAAAAAGGGCAAGGCTATACTTCTGGATTTCTCACTATTATTATAATCATTAATTTTATTATGGTCATATACTATTATTATTATATGACCATAGTCAGAGTTCCAACATTACATTGTCCAGTTACACATATTTAATACTTCCTTGTTGTCATCCAGTATATAAAGTGACCAGACCTGGTCTTCTTCTATCCTGCTTTACATCCTCAGCCTGGTTATGATAAAAAGCATAGTCTTAACAGTATTCCCTTTTACTCTTTTTGCAGCAAAAGCAGAATTTCAAAAACAAATTGTGGGAAGTGTAGATAATATAAATCAGTTCTATTAGTAAGAACTCCAGCTGTTTTCTTTTGGTAGATTTGCTTGTTAAAAAAAAGAAAAAAATCCTGCATCTATTTCATTTTATTTGAATACTAATGTTTTGAACCCCACCTCCTCCTTTCTTAGCAGAGTAGATATTTGTCATACTTTGCTTATCAGTATTTTAGAATATTTTTTCAATGTTTTGGGTATTCACAGCAATTCCATCCATCTCTAGCTTAGTCATTGTTTTATATTCCCAGTTTCACCCTTCTTGCTCAGAATATACATCATAGAAACTAATTCTGAAGTATCACCGAAGCCTTTCAAAAACAATATCATCATCTTGATTCACAGCTCTCTTCAGGTTTCTCTGCAGTTCGTAGTGAATGGGAAAACTCCTGTTCTGATCCCTTCATTCATGTTTTCACTCTCCCTTACATTCTTGGATATAGTCTTATGTAGATGGCCAGTTCTAAGGGTATTAGATATTTTGGTGGTTGCACTGTTGTTTCTGGCACCTACTTTTTCATTTCTCACTGGTGATCTCTGTCTTCCGACCTCTTAAGCAACTACTTATTTTGTGGTAAATCATGCGTAGCATGCTCAAAGTGTTTAATGCCTTTTGCCATTTAGAGGGTTAGAAATTTCTGCATTACTTTTCACAGCACAGCAATTGTCCTGTACACACTGTAGATTATTTTTCACTTTCATTCCACTACTACTTCTAAGCTAAAGGAGCTATCCTTTTCTTTTTCTTCTTAATATAGCTCTAAAGGACCATACATTTTAATATTTTCTTTACTTTATAGCTCTGTTCTTCCAATTTTCTTGTTATTCTGCAGAAAACCTCTCTCCACACCCTCTCTGACAGACAACTTCAACGTCTGTAAAAGGTCACTGCACTCATTCTTCAAGGTGTGGATGTTTCTGCAGGAATTGAATATTTCTCAGTCATTTTTGAGCTGTAGGACAGTACTGTCATTCTAAATGTTCAGAGAGAAAGCTGAGGCCTAGGGAGATGAGGCAACTTCCCTGAGGTCAGAAGGACATTCTGTGACACAAAACTGCAGTCAGTGCCCTACCACTGGGCTATGCCTTCCTTTTCACAACATTTCTTTTATGCAAAAGGTTTTGATATAAAACCTGGCTGGATTTCAGCCAGTTTTTTGAAGGTCGTTCTGTATTGTCTGCAGTTCTGTCTACTTTGCAGTCCACTACTTTTACATTTTCTCACACAACCTACAGAATATTTTCTTTCTGAGGTTAGTACTTTTACTAAAACATAGATATTCACCAACTTTGTTTATAATACCAAATGTACTTTCCTTAACTATATCCAGAACAGCTTCTGATCTTGCTTTCTATACAAAATGAGGGAGAAAACATTCCTAAGCACTCCTCTTCAGGAGCAAGCACCCTTCCTTAGCAATTCTAATGCTGCTGTGTCAGTCAGTGTCAGTATATTGAAATCCCCTATGAACAGTGTTTTAGCCCTTTTTCACTAGCTTTTCCTATCTGCTGTGCTTCCTGATGTGCTTTTTCTTTCATTCTGCCCTCAAGGTTTACAGCAGTTTGCTGTGATTTTACTTTATCCATTTTTATTTTTTACTTAAATACAAAAGGACTTGGCTAAGGAAGTCAACGGGTGGGTGTAATTCTTGGTTCAGACATTTATGCTGTCCTTTGATCATGTCATCATCTAGCAGCATCTCTTATTAAATCTAACTTTCTGTGATATATTAAAATAGCATTTACCCAGATCTTCCTCTCTCACATGGCACAGTTCTGCTGCTGTATCATTAATATAACATGGCTAGACATAGAATACAACTTTTTTCCCTAACAATTTCTATCTGCTAAACATTTTTCTTGGATCCTTTTATAATACCTTCAGGCTTCTTGTATTTTATATGTGCATGCACAGATATCCATCCATTTAAAAGTCAGTTTCTTCTACCACACACTTTCATAAAAACCTTGGGGCTAGTAATAATGCTTTCTGAAATGACTCCATTTATCAATCTGTTGCTCCCTTGGTGAATTTAATTGTTGTTCCCCGCTACTCACTTGTCTAGGTAATATAGCTGTGTTCTGCAGATACAGAACAATATGCTTAATAAGCCCAAAGATAAAGCTGGGGAAATTATTTGAAAACCTGAAGGCTAGTGTCAAAACAACAGACTCATATTTGTGCAACACCAATGGCAAATTTTAGTTTATTGATTATTTTATTTTATTTTATTTTTACTTTTTCTTAGCTATTTGGACTGGGTAGCAATACATATTCTTTAAATTGCTGTTGATGAAAAATGATTAACCATGTTGGCTACTAGGTTATAAAAGCAATCGAAGAAGGCTATCGTTTGCCAGCACCCATGGATTGCCCAGCAGGACTGCACCAGCTGATGCTGGATTGTTGGCAGAAGGAACGCGGTGAAAGGCCAAAGTTTGAGCAGATAGTTGGCATTCTGGACAAAATGATTAGAAATCCAAACAGCTTGAAAACCCCTCTGGGAACCTGTAGCAGGTAAGAAAAGCTTTAGTGTGTGTTCTTACGACAGTGCACATGGCTGGACTCTGGATGTTCTGCTTGGTGGCTGGTTCCAGTTCACACTTACTTCATCTGTCTTTCAGTTCCTCCTTATTTCTGTTCCCTGTTCTTCTCTTCCCTCATTTGCCCTTCTTTTTTACCATGCTAAACAAAGCCAAAAAAACCACTTCCTTAAAAAAATAAAAATAAAGTAAATACTGTGGAACTAACACATTTCTCAGTAAACTACTGCTTGCTCATCACTCTTTCTGCACTCTCACCACTAGTCTATGTTTTCCTTGTTTCTAAAATCATTAAGTCTGGAGGGCAAGGATCATTGTCTATTGTAGTTTTATATGATGCGTCCCTTGCCCTAGGAACTGCTACAGTAGAAATAGTAATTAACAATACTCATGCTTGGCCAATGTACCTTGACATGCTACACTCTAGATTTTTATCTTTCATTTCTGGCTTTAACTCCTTTCAGTGATTGCATCTCATTGTACTTCATGATGTAGTTTTTAATGGCTTTTTCATAAATTTCAGGTGAATGATTTAATCATGGTAATCTTTCGATCTGCTAGCTAGATCATTGTACTAGGGAATCAGCTGGCCTGTGTTCTGTTCCTGATTCTTCTACTGGCTGATTTGCTGTGTGACCTTAAGACTTTGTGTCTCTGCTCTTCCCTTGTCCTTGTTTTGTCCCATCCAATTGAAAAAATGGGAATAGCTACTACTATATTTTCTAAGATGCATAAAAGTGTAGCATCTTTATTTTACTCAGCAACATAGAGACAGCTGCTGTCATGCTCGGTAATAAGGTTGATTTTCTGTTGGTAACAGTAGTCCATTAGGCTGATTTTGCTCACTCTGACCTTTCATCTTTTATGTCAATAAGCTTAGGAAGTACATATTGTGAGCTGCAGAGCAGTCAAGAGCTATTCACAGAATAATCTAAACTGTGTATAAAGGCCTATTACTTTCTACTCTCAACATTTTTAATACCCAAAACTTATTTGACTCTCACCTTGCTAAATACTCCCTGATGTTTTGCTCTCTTTGGAAACAACTTACTTTCCTTTTTCCTTCTCCATAGACCAATTAGCCCTCTTCTGGACCAGAACACTCCCGATTTTACCACTTTCTGCTCCGTAGGCGAATGGTTACAAGCTATTAAGATGGAAAGATATAAGGATAATTTCACAGCAGCAGGCTACAACTCTCTTGAATCAGTTGCCAGGATGACTATTGAGTAAGTTAGTACTGGGCATGTTTAACTTGCATTTAGGGAATTTCTAGGTACAATAATACACAGTGTTCAACTCCAAAACTTTACCTTGAGTACAAACATGGTACTTGGGGTCAAACCAGCCATTTTAGCAGCTGATGATGTTGTATTACAGCATCTCATGAAAGGGCAAGTACCCTGCTACCTCTGTGTGGCATCGGTTTTTTCCCTGCTTTTCAGACCAATTGAAATAACACCAAGGGACTAGAATTTGAGGGAGAATGTGGCCCCTTCCAAAGTATGTATGTATAGGAAAAGAACCACTTTGTCTCCACCACCTAATTGGTACCTTTTTCCCGATGTGTTCTGGGAAGATGTGGAATTTTCTTCTAATTGGCTGGGGACTGTCTGTGTCCTGCAAAACAGGACTTTGCATCGGAATAAGTCTGTAGAAGTAAAACAATTTTCTGAAGGCAAACATGGCCTGTATCAGTACTGTCATCTTAAAACAGGTCTTCTTTGCACCCTTGAAACAACTTTCTTGCCCTGGTGGTTGCCAAACACATGTAATTCCTCTTAGAGAGCGGTGGGTTTCTAAACAAGTTTCTAACCCAATATTCTCAAGATTTCAACTGTATTCTTATCTACCTGATGTCACTAGGGATCTCAGCCTATGGCTTGGGAACTGTCATCAGAGTCCACAAGCTTTTAGCATTAGTAGGGGCGGAGTTGAAACTCCTGCTCCTTACTCATTTGCATGATGGGTATGTGTCAATATGCAAAGGCATCTAGGCATCTCTTTAGGAAACAGACTATGATCCCCAAAATCTTGTATTCACACATAACTTTGTCCTGAAACCCAACCCAAAGTATTTTACAAGAGAAGTGTCTTTGTCTTCGGGCGTCCTTAAAAGCCACACTGAAAGGTTATCTTAACGTAAGACATACTGACCTCCTTCTCAGATGTGCAGACCCACACAGTGTAATTACATGACACTTGTTATGTAATTGCACTCATCGCTGAGAGGTTGAACAGTGCCTGTATGAACTTCCCAGTGCTGAGCTGAGGTTACGGTGTAGCTTCAGTGTCAGAACCCTGTAGTCCAAACCACTGCGTAGCTTTGACTCATAGTTGAATACCATACATTAGCAGTCTAAGTTGAAAAATTAACAATGTACGCATTTATCTTCCCCAGGGATGTGATGAGTTTAGGGATCACGTTGGTTGGTCATCAAAAGAAAATCATGAGCAGCATTCAGACTATGAGAGCACAAATGCTACATTTACACGGCACTGGCATCCAAGTGTGATAGACATTTCTCCCTTATGAGGGAGGTGACAGACTGAGAGAACAGCACTGGCCTTCAGTATATATGAAGTGCTGCTAGAAGACACTTGATTTCCTGGGTCCTTCCTGCAGTGACTAGAAGAGCTACAAGAAGCACCTACAGACTTGAACTCCTAAGTGCCACCAGAATTTATGAAAAGGGAATTAGGATCCACCAGTGGTGGCAAGGAAAACAGCAGTGACAATAAACAAAGTACTACCTGAATAAACATACAAACACCTTGAGCTCTCTAACCTCCTTTTTATCTAATAGACTTTTTAAATGTACATAAAAATTTAAAAAAGAATATATTTGTCAGATAAAATCATGATATTATTGTTGAATTCAACAAAATATTTTCCTTAAATCTGTGATTTCTGAATCTTTTTTTAATCATTTGTGTTTATTCTTCATAAAGACTTTCTTTTAGTTTGATGTTTATATCTTTGGACCTTTTTAGTGCTAATTCAATGACACATTACTACACTGGGTACCTCTGAAGGATTATTTGAGTTCCTAGAGATTTAAGAAGCATGACCAAGCAATGTATATCTATCCGAACTTTGGTATCCCTTTGTGCCATTTCCTTTTGTTAAATCAACACCGTATTGACATGGCTAGCTAATTGGCAGGGAGTCAGGAAAATGCAAGTTGCCAAGAGCTCTGATATTTTTTAAAGAATTTTTTAAGGTTATACATATGCTATCTTTTAAAAGAAAACAAAAGAGAAAAAAAATGTAAAGAAAAAGAAAAGCAATAATGACCCCTAAGTAGTTCTAGGCACTTTTAGCAAATTGTTTGCAAGACGATTTTAATGGACTAGAGTTAAACTGAGATATATTCTAAGATGTAGATCTACAACTGTAAACCTGCTGAGACACAGCATTGAATGGACAAGTGATTGTAGGAGTGTCTCAGAGTACAGGTGCAGTTCTCCAGTGTTACCTAAACCATTTAATCTGAGCACATCACTTTTTTTTTCAGTACTCTGCATTAGCAAATCTAAGAGAAATAGCTGGTGTATATTTTCTATGAGTTTAAGCTGTATGCAGTCCAGCTGTCAGAATAAGGACATAGCTTTTATATGCGAACTGTAGAACATGAGACAAGGGGCAGTTCAAAATTTTCAATTTTTTTTACAAGCTTTTGCTGCTCTGAATGAATATGCGTGTGCCTGGTCACACAGATATTACAGTCATTCACCAGAAACAGAGATGCAAAGGTAGCTGCTCAATGGAATACCTTTTTGCACCATTTACTTTTATATAAATTTTCTTTGATTAAAGTATTTAATTACCATAAGCAATAATGAACAGAGTCCTTACAGATATTGCAAGAATGTACATGAGCCAGAGAGAAATGCTTTTAAAAAACAAAATCTGAAAATTGTGAACTACCCCAGCAATGAAATGCTGTACTTCCAAAGAGAATTGGGCTGCTTCTGTTGATTTTGATAGAGAAAGATCCCAGGGATCAGTCATAAATTGGTCTGGTTTGATAATGTGGGCACCCACACAAAAAAAATAAAAACAAAAGAAAAACCTTGTAAATGTTCCTTTGTAAAACTTGTAAATTTTATTTATACTGTCTTGTTTTGTACACACATTTATGTGTAGTGAGCTCTGAATACATTGAAAATGCACTATATTTTTCTATTTTACTTGCAGAGCATCACAAACAAACATGTATATTCAGTGCTACATAATGTGTTTTCCCACATTTAGGACCAAAGATAGTTATCAAAAACTTAAATGCATCATTTCCCCCCCTCCTTTTTTCTCCCCCTTTTTAGATCACTGTACAGTGTTATATTTGTCATTTTATTTATTTGTTCCACTAGAAAAATCAGCCTGGTTATACTAATTTTTTTGTCCCCACCCACCTTTGTTGAAGAAAATCTGTAAAAAGCTTTTAACTAGCATAATCCCGATACATAGACACTTCCATTTGTAATCTTTGTAATAGACTGTAAATATATTTTTGGAACTATAATGCAATGTGCATAAGGGTTATTTTTCAGTGTCCATATATGATTGTTTATACAATTCACAGCACTTTACAGTCATGCTGAGAATCCTAATTTATTGCCTGGATTTGGGCAGAGTAAGAAAAAAAGGTGACTATTTCTTATTTCATATTAGATTGTCATTCAGTAGTAATGGAGGTATTTTCACATATGCAGGTCAAGATGTTTTTTTAAATATTAAAATTAATTTTCTAAAAGACCTATAGGATTAAGACACAGAGTAGACTGCATGCTCAATATTGGAATTAGTGCATGCAAGCACTTGGCCAAGGCACTTCAAGTAGCCACTAGAACACAATTAATAAACATCCATTTTGTGTTAAAACAAATGCTAGGTGCCTCACTACTGGGGTGAGCATCTGTGGGCAGCTGGGCAGGGTGCTTGTCAGTCTTGTTGCTGCTTTAGGAGCCCAGTTAAGAATTTTGTAGTCTTTACGTTCAGACACCTGCTTCCTTATAAATCTCGGCTACTGTTTCTAAGGGCTTGGTCATCAAAGGTGCGATGCAGCAATGCTGGTATTGCTGAGAACGTACAAACCCTAAATGCAAAAGAATTGAGGCCAGGCTTCACCTTTAGGACTAGTTCAATATTCTGAAGCACAGATGCCTCTAAGCACATGTGGTGACTCGGGCTCACGCATATACAAGCAAGGGCCCTAATGGTATTTCTTCCTTAATTTTCCTGGTTTGGTTTAAGCCATCTTCTTTGAATAGTAAATATATTTTAGCATTCATCTATATACCTTGACTGCCTTAATGTTGCCACAGATTTTTACGTATTTGAAAGTGGTAGAGTAGACCCAGAAAGCACAATTGCGATCAACTGCAATCAATCAGATAACTTATCTACATGTTCAGATCATTACTGCAGTTTAGAGCACATGCATGTAAATGGATTTGTAAGTGGTAGAGCAGCAAAATGTTGACATTGGTTGCAATTCCCCAGGTTTCAGAAAACACGGTCCAGGGTAAGAAAAATAAAGTGCCAGAGAAAGTTGATGTTCATGGGAGGAACTGAAGAAAAAGATGGGTCACAGGGAGAATGAAAGGCTAAATGATGGGGGAAAAAAAATCCAGTTCTGGCTTCATTTCAAAGAATTTGGACATTGTGCATTGCTAATGACAGATTATCAGGCTGTCAGTGAGACCGGTCTTTCTTGACTTTATCCATCTGCAAGCATCTAGAAGAGAGATGCCTAAAAAAAAGCAGGATGAATCTCCCTCTGGGAATGCTTATCTCCATTAGACGTAGAGGGAAGCCAGATGATTAGCTTAAATTAGGCATCTAATATCTATATAGCTAAAGTTAGGTAAAGTGATTCCTACCCTATCTGTCATTGGCTGCTACAGTTTTCCTTGTAAGCCAAGTGTCATAGAAGGGCAGCTCCTCCACCACTGGTATATCCCAGAATGTATTTCAACTGGGCTTTATCACAGAGAGAGGTGATTTTTTATTATTATTATAACTCAGAGACTTGTAACAGGCCATCTAAATGCTTTTTGTATGTGGATATCAATTACTGAAATTTTTTGTGATGGTTCTGAGGAAGACCTGCCTAGTAAAATACAGTTATTTAATATTTTAAATAATCAGAAATATTTGCTGACATACTGCTTTAGTCCAGAGGTTATGTGATCAGATATGATAGCCGCTGTTTGCAAAACCATGTTTATCTAAAGCCTTGTCATGTAAAATCTCCAGGAGGCAAAGATGCCTAAATGTATCTCAAATTGAATGTTGCCCTTAATATCTCAATAATTGAGCTCTGTCTGTATTATTTTCAATTTAAAATGAGGTTTTTTATATCTGTTTAAGCTTGAACTATCTGGCATCCACTGAGGGAGTTTGAAAAAATGATTTTAAATTAAATTTGTTTTTCTCCACTAATAGTAATATACGATGAATAGTTTCCACTGTTTTGAATGTTAAAAGAACTATTGCTTTAATGTGGGGGATGAAGGGGTTTATTTTTGTTTTGTTGTTGGTATTTTTTTACATTTATTGGTTAGTAGTTGAAATAAAAAAAATAATAATTTGTCCTTTCTAAGTAATTCATATATAGAAATTTCGAGAATTATTTAAAGTCCATGACTTTTGAGTTACTACTGAGAGGGTGATCATGTCACTACAGTCATAATGCCAATAGTGATACAGACACCCTGCCACGAGGGCAGGGTTCAGCCACCATTTTGTTGCCCAGTAATGGCATGAAGCAGTCCTCTGGCTGTGTGAAAGGAGTGAAGGGCAACTCAGCCAAAAAATGGTCATCTCGCCTTTTAAAAGTATGTTCGTGACATGTTAGAGGTAAAACATCCTTAATTCATTGCCTCCCTGCATGTGGTTTAAAACTGATGTGCTCATGATACGCAATTGGTCTTTGGAGGGTTTTGTTCGTTGGTTGGGCTGTTTCTCTTAGTAGTTTTATTTTAAACAAGTGAGATTTGAGGTTCTCATGGAATAGAACAGATCCTATACAGAATGACAAGTGCTGTTTTAGAAAAGTACATTACAAATTCTTGCCCAAGAGCCATTCTGGCAACAAGTGCTGCAGGGGTATTCAGAGAGTTGGTGCTGTGATTTGCTGAGCAACTATTACAACAGGTTTTCTCCATCCTCAGAATATGTTTGGATTGTACTTCTGATCAATTAACTGATAAATGGAAACAGGTGAACAGGTTTTTTCCCCACTAACTTGTAATGGACCTGCATATGGTAGATTTGAGATTTGTGGGACTACTCAAAAGTCTGAGTCTAAAACAAATCTCTAGTAAAACAAGAAATCCTGGGCTGCTGGCTATGTTTTTTCTCATATTTCCTTAAGGGTTGCAAATGTAGCCAACAGTGACTTTTAAACAGAGATATTTATTGTTTGCATAGTGCAGCTCTCTATTTACTTGGAAATAGGCAGTTCTGCAATTAAAGTTCCTGAAAAAAGGGATTGGGAAGGGAATACAACAGTTTAGGGGAAAAAAAAAAAAAAAAGAAAGAAAAACGTCATCCCACAAATGGCTTCTGAAACTCAAAGTATAACAGGGCTCTCCATTTTTGTAATACATTCCATATAGGGATTTAAAAAATATAAAGGATTAATTCATGGGCATAAAATCTGAAATATCCTGGTGAAAGAGTAGTGGCAGAATGCAAGCTACTTTTGTGAGAGTTTTTCTTCTGGATTTTGTTTTTTGAGACTTTTAAGTTACAATAATTGACACGTATTTAGAGCCAAATCTGTTGGGACAGGCTGAGGGATAAAATTAACGTGTCTATAATATCCATGAAATTCTCAGAGTTCTTTCAGGGTGGGTAAGGGTTAGGCAGTTTGAAAGTGAAAGGAGTGATGTGTACACCCTGTAGGTTACATCAACAAGATTATGAAAGATTAGAAATTATGGATGAAAACTCTTGCTTTGGTACATGGTGAGAAGTCAGAAGATGGGAGAGAGTGGAAAGAGAGCTGTGAAGTCATTCACAGTGTCTGAGTCTAAGTTGTAGGGCTCCACTAGACATTGCTGGCTGGGGAGTTAAGGAGTGTGAAGATTTTTTAAGTAAAGAGACACTGTTAATATAATATACCTAATAATGTAATGTGGAGTGGTTTCAGTACTCTGAGTTTTCCTCAGGCCAGATTGGAATTTGTCAAAGAGATTAAATTGAGACAGATGGGAAAGCAACTGGTAATACACAACTCATTCAAGCAGACTTGAAATTGAGACATGAAAGGGGAATTTTACAATACAAGCCTGAAAATAAGACATGAACTGTGATGATATTTACTCAGATGATTTTAGAGTAGTTCTCTTTAGGTCTTGTATAATGATAGCAGATTTTGGCACTTACACCATACAAATTGGGTGAGATTAATGTCTAATTGGAGTGACCAGAAAAGAACCACAAGTTGAAAAATAACTGATGTCTTGATAGACTATGAAAAAAGATGTGATACAGCCAGGCGAAACTTGTGTAGCCAGCCAAATGAATCTTGGACAAAACAAGACATAATGCCTGGTGCCAGAAGAGCTAAATCAGGAATTGAAAATCAATTCATCCATGGACCAAGGCTTCTGCATTTAATTGAACCAAATAACCAATTGTAGAACTGTGCTGCTAATAATAATTAATAATTAAAAGCTACAACTTAGAGGTCATCTGATGAATCATAGCATGGCTAACACTGAAAAACACACACAGTGCTTTGAGTCATAGCTATGCCCAAAGACTTATGTGTGCTACTGGTATTAGAGTTCCATGACTCTGAGTATATCAAGTCATTTATAAACTGGAGAAATTATAGCCCCAAGTCCATTACTAAAGCCTTTTCTTTTTGTGCCAAAACAAAACAGAAGGAATGATGAGAGTCTGTAGGATTGATCAAGTGCAATAGAAATTATCTTGTCATTATATTGCCCAGAGATGTAGAGTCTTCTTCACTGGACATATTCAAGAACCGTCTGGACACAATCCCGTTCCGTGTGCTCTAGGACAACCCTGCTTGAGCAGTGAGGTTGGGCCAGATGACCCAGTGTGGTCCCTTCCAACCTGACCCATTCTGTGATTCTGTCATTAGAATTATGAAGAAAACCATGAATTTACATTGAGGAACGAACTTCCTGATCTGAAGATACTGCCTCATTGAGAAGAAGAATCATTCATTATTTTTACTCGAACATTCTAACCTGGCTTGCAAGAGGCTAGGCTGAAAAACAGATAGATAGATATATAGATACATAGACAGATAGATAGAATATATCCACATTGATTAGTCTCGTTTCATGTCTGTAGAAACATTACTCAGGCAATTTCTTGACTGTTCTTCAACCTTAGTTACTATGCCAACTTCCGCTGGCTTCCTGAAGGGCTGCATAAACATTTTTAACATGTTTGCTGTAATACGTTTTTATTTCCTCTTCTCAGGGACAAACAGCCTATGCCAAGAATCCATGTGTAGCTTAACGGCAAGAAAGTGCAGGAATCTCAGATTTGTTCTCTCCAACATGTTCTTTTCAGTCATAGTCATAAATTAAATGTGTTGTTCCCCTGATGTTTCACATAGTACATTGCATGAGAAATCTGACTTGTCTGGAAGGAACTTAGTAAAATCACCCAGATAGCTCCTGAAGGCCACTAAGAAATGTCATTTTTAAGTGATTGGGTGATTAGGATTTTATTCAGAAAGTGAAAGAGTTGCAGAGCTCTTGCCCTCAGGCCAGTTCATTCCTGGTCGCTCTCCTGGTTTATTTACTGGAGTAGCCCATAAGTCATCCCTTATATTAATCTATACAAAATAGCATTGCTGGAGACAAAGAGTTAGATTCAAATCCAGGCCAATATGCCTACCTGAAGAAATTGGGCCAGCAAGGCACTGAGAGGTATTCCTAATGAGGATTCTCCTTTAATATTACTGGGCTTTAACTACTAAGTGCTGTGGAGAAATGATTTGCTGCTGTTGCAGGGGGAAAGGATGCTCTTTGCTACATAGCTTCCCTACACTTCAGTTCATCCACTGCCAATAGCAGGAATGGGGGCAGGGAAGGAAAAAAAATAGCTTTCAGGCATTTTTTGTAGTGCTCTTTTCAAGAGAAATAATTGTCTCAATGCCTACATTACCTAAATTTGTGCAAGAGGAGAATCCTCTTTTATATCTTCTACTTGCTGACAAAAGCATCCCAATTAGACTGTGTGCTCTTTGTTGCAAGTCTCAGCCGCAAACTGCCTCCTATCCCATGAAAGTGCTTTCCTAACAGCAGGGTGACTCCCAGACAGTACCTTTCTTGCAGTAGTTGCTTGAGTATCCCAACACGAAATTCCCTCTGCAGTTGTCCATGCTCGTTTCCTTGTGCAAAGCTGCCTTTGAGGGATATTTTCCTGGCCATTAGGTAGGAAGCTATTTGCAGCACTGTGCTCTACTTCAATTTCTCCCCAGCTGGCATCAGTCATTAACACCTAGCAGCACCCATGCTTCCTTGCAGGGTAAGTAGAAGATGATCATGAGGTAGGAATATTTACTACTCCAGCAACAACAAAAGCAATATGTATTTACAACCAACAAACTATGAGTCAGGGAGACCACTCTTAAGTGCAGAAGTCATTAGTGTTGGTAAAGACAAATCAAAACAAACAAGAAAAATAAGTGTGTTTACAGCATGGGGACTTGTTGAATACAGAAGAGCAGGTCAGGCTTACATGATCTGGCCGGTTAATGTCAGTGTTAAAAGCTAATGGAATGTATTTAAAATAATGTCAAAATCTTTCTGTTGGCAGTGCAATCTAAGGGGGAGCTTAATGGCAGAAAAAACAATACAAAACAACTCACCTGGTGAAGGGATTATGTCAGGGAAACAGGAGAAAAGAGTTACCTTCTGTGATTTTACATTCCTCATAATGAATGAGGGGAAAGTCTCTTCACATTCATTTGTACTATTATAAACATTTCGTATGGATTTTGTGACATTAATATAGCCTGGATTGTTGAAATCCTATGAA
Source organism: Donacobius atricapilla (assembly GCA_013397315.1). Lineage (NCBI taxonomy): Eukaryota > Metazoa > Chordata > Aves > Passeriformes > Mimidae > Donacobius > Donacobius atricapilla. The sequence goes on from WBMY01016107.1 coordinate 155,329, forward strand.
AACTGATGCTTGACCAATATCATCTGCTTCTGAATTATTTGCTGAAAAAGCAAGAAGATATACCTTAGAAATATTACCTGTTTTCAGTATAGCAAAGTATCTTAATAGTTATTGAAAAGGGAAGAAAAATCTATATAAAGTAAGTCTTTAAAGTAGCTGATACCATTTTTACACTTGTATATTTGTAATAGGATTTTGAAAAGCTGAATTTATCTTTTTTTTTAACATCAGATGCTGTCAAGTTATTTAAATTTAAGATTTTATATATATATGTATATATATAACAATGCTTTCAAAAGTGGTTGCATGGTATTTAAGGTTGAATTTTCAGGTCTAAGTTAAGAGACCTTCACTTTGGCTACCACAGAAACGGAGGCTAGATATCTTAGCAAAGACTTATGTATGGGCAAATGTGTCATTGAACCATTGTAGCATACTTCTGCAAAACAGTATATTATATTTGGCAGTGCTTAGACCATAAGTTCTATTGTGTTGTTGCTATTGTTTTTAATTTAAAGCCTTTTGGTGAAGAAAGTCCTTGTTAGGTCAGTGAGCATAAGTAAGCAGATGAATATTATGTAAATTGGTAGAAGCCATTTGCTGGAAGTAGGGAGATATCTCACAGAGATGACATCCAGCTGTTACTGGGCTCACTCTCCATTTTTAGCATAAATGCCAGAACAAGACAACAGACTGACTTTCCTCATGCTTATTGAGAGATCATTGGCTATCCATGATTCAGGATTCTGATAGTTGGACATATAATACCTGTCTTGCATCCTTATGGATAAGGTTCACCTTATTTTTCTGTGATTTGATGAAAGGCCTACTTTCCTAGAACTTGTGGCATTGTTACAAATCTCTGGGGTGAGAAAGGCATAGAAAGACTGATTGACTCTACAGTACTGGGCTGTGGGAAGGTATTACACAAAGGCCAACATGATATTTTCAACCTCTGTGTGGGAGAGACTCATATTGGTATTCATATGTTGTCAGACACTTTGAGCTGCAGCTGCTTGCCTGGGAAAAGTTTGGTTAGGGTAAGCCAAGTAGAAAATCATCTCTTAAGTTACTTCCTGCACTGTATAATCCCTTCCCTTCCTGATGCACCTTTCCTTTTCAGAAATCGCTCCTTCTTCCTCTGAAAATCTTGTTGATGACACTTTTGTGGGAATGAGGAAACTGCTGTTCTGAGTAAAATGGAGATTTTTTTTCTTAGAAGACATTGAGTGGCTTTCTTTTCCCAGAAGAGCTAGTATCTCAGTCTGTAGGCACCACACTGCCATATCATTCTGACACTGCTCAGCTATTAGATAAAATGCATGTGATCTCTTTGATCCTTCTTTACATGTATCCCCTGTTGAAAGGATGAATTTGGGGATTTAATTCCAAAGAAGGTTAGGGGCTGTCGATCCCTGACACATCCTGATTTACTCTTGGGATACATGATGGTTTACCCAGGATACTGGGAGAGCTAGTTCTCATAGGGTTTCCTTTATGTGGAAGTTACAGTGTGGGTAGTAACTTTTGCACTTTTTCTCTCATTACTGATTTCAGATATGGCCTTGGCATGTACCAGAGACTGGATAAATAAGTACTACATCCAACCATACAGACGTAGCAAGCAAGAACTGAAGCCCTATCCTCACTACAGAGGCATTGTCTACTGTCTTTGATTGGCCCTCAGTTTCTCCAAACCATTTTGAGTTTCCATCTCTTTCCAGGGAGATAGGCTAATTCAAATCTGGAGTAGTATGGGGCAGCTAGAAATGAACCATAGTGATAATGCGTAGCTGGGACAGAGAGATGCAAGAAAATTATCTCACTGATTTGCCATTTGTTACACAGGAATCTTTATCTCCCATTTGTTGATGTTTCATGCTTGCTAGCTTGCACCTGGGCTCTGCTCTGGTGAAACTGGTACATGGGCAGTGAGAATTAGTGACAACCCATTGTAAAGGTGTGCCACAGTCCAGGATGGCCCTATACCCTGTCTCATGCATCTCTTGATCTGGAGACCTTCGTTCTGGTGCTAACCAAAAAATATCAGGAGAGAGAGAGCTAATACAAATATAACTTGAGGTTTTAAATACCTATGCATCAAAGTGCCATTTCTGACTACCAGTTACCTTTAGCTTTGAATAAATTCACGTGTCAATCATTTTTACTAATTCAAAGGCTTACTTTGTCTTCAAAATACTAAAAGAACCTATCAGAGTAAAAAATTCTTTCTTTTTGAAAACATTTTTCCTCAGAGTGCCTTTTTCATAAATTCTTTTCTCATGCATTCCATGCATTACTAGGGCTTCAAAGGCAGGTGCAAAAAACTTAATAGAAATGAGACTTAACTCAGTTAATACCTTTCCTTCATATAAAATTAGTCCCTAGGACACTTCAATAGAGACAGAAGAAAATTTTATGTCCCTCCATAAGATTGCTTCCTCTAGCTCTTCTTTTTGTTTGTTAAGCCTCAGATATTATGGCTATTAAGAATATCAGATCCTCTTCTCAGTTTATCATAAAACATCTGCTTCCCTTTTTTCCAGTATGGTGACAGAGATGTATGGCATGCAATGATGTGTTAATATCGCTCCTCTCTTGAGTGAGTCTCTTCCCTTTGATCCACACTATTAAATAATCTAATCCATGTGCTGGAATGACAGACACTACTTTGGAATCAGCTATAAGAATATTGGTTGGTATAGCAGGGTGTCATTCCTCTGCTGGTTTATTTTTCTTTAGTATTAGTGTTACATTGGCTTTTCTCAATGTCTATAACAAATTGCTTTTCTCCCAGGAATTTTCAAATAATTTAGTTAAGAGATTTCTAGCCATGTGTAGAATAATTTCCATTCAGTCCTGGCCTACATCCATTAGTGCTAGAGCTATATTATTTAGAGATTTCATATGACTAGTCTGTCACTCAGTGTACAGTAAAATCCACATCTTATTGTTTCCTTTTCTTTTTTAAGCTCTGGATTTCTTTTGCTGGGGCTTTTTTAGCAGCACAAGTAACATGAACATTGTCTTCAGATTCCTAATATCATATAATGACTGAGATGAGTCAGTCAAAATGTTTTATAAGATTCTTCAGCCATAGTAAGAGCTTCTGATAATATTGGGCTAGGGAAGAGTCTGCTTTCATTAACTTACATGCTAGAATGTATCTACCTTGTGTATGCTTTTTTAATTAAGTAGAGTTAAATTGAACACACCCATTCCACCCTTGTCCTGCTTCTCTGTTTTAAACAGTTATTTACATCTTCTCCCAGTACTTAATTTTATATCCTAATCCTCATTTGAAAAACTGCACCTCATTCATCTATTTCTTTTGTTTCCAATACTGAAATTGTCAAGTATAATCCTGTGGCTCATTGAGATCCAACATGAAACACAACTACATTTCCTTCATGTTAGAGGTGTTTGCTTGGGAATTTTTGAGTTTATTGATGTTTACCTAGCCAGTCAATGAGAATTTTTGTCAAATAGTGGTGTGTACATGGCAATGAAAATGATAGTGTAATTTGCCTCTATTACTTCCTGATATCAGGATTCTGCTGCACTGCAAATTTCATATTTGTTGTTATTATTTGTTTGACAGAATCAAAAACATGCCAGGTGCTTTCCAAAACAGAGAACAAGAAAAATCCCTTTCCAGAAGAGATGACAGCCTGAATAGAAATGGCATAATGGCAGGAGACAAAGGAAGCAGAAAGGGGAAGCAAAACAAGAGTTATAACCATAAGATCATGAGATTGGTTTGGAGGCACAGTGAACGCTATGAGGCATTTTTTTAAAGCCCATAAGGACTGTAGTTGGGATTAGAGAATGGAAATGTAGAAAAGAAGCATGGAAAGGAATGGAGAAGAAGGGAGGAACAGACTGGCAACAGGAGGAAGAGTAAACAGAGGTGTATGGGAGAGGCCAGAACACACATCTGACAAACTGAGGATTATGACTAATGACAAGAATGAAAGACCACATCTGAAGAGCATGATGATTTCAGGAGGATGGCGAAGCAGGACATGGCGATGCTCCTAGGGAGAGAAGAGCCAGCAAAGCTGCCCTGGAAGCCTGCCCTGGAAGCTCCTCACACTAACATAACCCTGCTTCCCCATCTTCTTTCTAGCTCCCCCCTTATACATAAAATATGTATATAGAAGAGCAAAGGAGAAGGAGAAGCAGCTAAGTAAATTTTTCAAAGATCCTGCTGGGGAAGAAGTTTAAGCTGGGATGATACAGGTTTACTCCTACTGACACTGTTCATGGCAGCAAGAGGCAGAGAGTATTCTGTTAGTCATACTCCTGCAGATGAATCTATGTTAGTCTTTGCCTCTGCTTACAAATAGGCCTTATTGAGAAATACTCAGCAAAATTATTATACTCCAGCAAATCTGGGACATTTTAAAATGTCCTTTCATTCTAGGACAGAAAGAAGCAGAAATTATACCACTCACAGTGAAATGGAAACAGGCAAGAAGAATATTTTAACAGTTTTTTTATAATGCTGAAAATAATCATTTCAGTATTACAGAAAAATATAAGGGAGATTTTGCTCATTGTGGAAAAAAAAACCCATTTTATAACTTCTCATGAAATTTCTGAGAAAATGGGGAATTACTTTAATTACATAGGACTGGTTTTTCAGGGTGGTTTTTTTTTTGGTTTGGTTTGGTTTGGTTGGTTGGTTGGTTGGGTTTTTTAGTAAATCAGTATTTTTTAGAAGGAAACAGGAAAATTGCTGTTTTAGGTCTGTCAGACATTTTAAAATACCCTGATTTCCAAGGTAAGAATTCTTCAGGAGTAAGAAAGCTGAAAAGTGGCCAGTCTAATCTCTTCCTCACTTCCTTCTCCTCTGCTTCTGTGATCAGACGCGTCTAATGATTAGTCTGCAAAGAGCAAAGCCAGTTTCTATGTCTCCCTGAGAAAAGGCAATTTGCCAACGACTTTAAGAATTTTTAACTGAACCTACTTACAGGAAGTCGCTGTTTTGCCGCCGACTATGTCTCCACTTAAATCCTCCTCAAAGCTCTTCCATTTTGCCTGGAAAGGTTTATCAGAAAAGCATGCTGGAAAGGCTCAGATCTTTCTGTCTCCAGTGAAACCGTTTCTGAACATAGTTATAGCTTAGCAGATGTACTGGTATGACAGTTGAGAGACTACTGCTGTTAATGAAGTATTCTATTACCTTGGCATATATAGACACTTTTCACTTGGTACTTCTGACTGCAAAGTATTGATGTTTAGGCTATTAGAAGCACTTGCACATTATATATATATATTTTTTTTTGTAAGTTTTAGAGGACAGAACTGGGTAAATTTTTCTTCTCCTTCAGGGTAACACAGCTTTTCATGAGTCATTCATCTTGAATGTACACCAGAGTGGTATCAAGTTGGTTGTTGTGACACCTTATCAATATGACACCCATTTTTATTTTCTTCTAGCAGTGGAATGATTCAATTTTATCTCATGGAGACAATGGCTTAATTTAAGAATATCTTGGTGACTCTGGATAAGATTCAAATAATTTGTCAGAATGAAGAGGAGGCAACTGAAAGTCATAAACGAAATATTACCAAAAATCCTTAACTGGTTGGATTTGGCCATCATTTGATTGAAGATTTTGGTAAATGGTGGCTTACTGGGTTCTCAAATGCCACCAACGGCCAAGCACTTTCTTTTAATTTTCTTCAATTTGAACTTTGCTTAAGTTAGTTAAGCTTTTGTCATCTCAGGGTACCATTTTAGCAATGAGGTTTATAAGACGTTCTCTGTCAATGTATAAACTTTGGCTACTAAAGAACATACAAGGTATAGAGACTAAACTCAATGCTCAGTAGTGCTTGAAGAATGATTCCCATCTCAGTAATTTCTCACCACTATTACTGAAATAATACTGGATTTCAATCTTATAACCATGGTGTCAATTTACCAAAATCTTCCCTGCCTAAATTATTCTTCAATTAAATGTAGATCAAAGTTTTATAATGATCCACCTATCATTAAAAAATGGGATTGCAAAGTAGTGTCATACTATCACCCCATAATACAGATTTTTTACATATCATTTTTACATATTTGAAAGAACTCCATTAACTCAGTTGCATACAACTTTTTTGCAATAAGAGACACAACATAAAGCAATATCAAAACACAGGTAATACTTCTACTGATTTTATTTAGCCAAGCTCTAGATTTTGCATAATTTTGCCACTGCTTCTGGCATGATAGCAGATATGGAGGCTATCCATACCTACCTTTTGGTGCTGGGGGAGGATTCAGCTGTGTGACACCTTACCACCCTCTGCTACCAAAAAAATAATAATTAAAAAATCCACTAGGAAATGTGGCATAACCTCTGGAAAATGCAGTTTGACCTACCTTCTGGGTTCAGAAGGAACTGAACTGGATGCATGATTTGGGAAAGGATTTAAATACCAGCTACCTCAGTAGCCACAAGGTGTTACAGGAAAAAGATTGAAAACAAACCAAATTATTATAATGTATCCTGAGGCTGAAGGACAGCATGATTATTTTGCCTATATATATTAATTTCTAACCTAGCCTACACTTCTCCTTAGAATCCTCCCCGATATTGTCTGTCAGCTTTTTCAAGAAGACACGTGATTGTGCATAAAGTAAGAATAGCTGCACCGACTCAAGCCACAAGCCTCCATAGCCGTGTGTACCTGGCTGTGTGCCTTGGTAGGGGTACAGTCCTGTTATATGGCCTCCACTAATCCCTACAGATTAGGGACACCCTCAGTGTTGACTTCCAGACATCTTCAGGGCTCTGTATCCAATATGTACAGTTCAAATGCTTCCCAAATCAGAGCGGTGCACTATGATGAGTAGTCTGAATTTGTCCTATATTCTGTGAATTTACTTCCTTCTTCTGTCAATCTTCTCTCTCTGTCTTGCCCTTCTTTCTCCTGAAGTAGAATGACCAGGGCTGCATGAATTATTCAACATAAGAGTGTATGATGTATTTATACAGTGATATAGCGATACAGTGTATTTATACAGTGATATATATATATATATATATATGTTTTCTATTTTGTTTACAGTTTCTTTCTTAATCATCCAAATATCCTGTTTCACATTTTTACTTGATACTGGGTGCTTGACTTGATGTTTTTGGAGAGATGTCTGATGTTAATTCCTTTTTTTTTTTCTTCTCAAGCAATAGTTAATTTGTAGTCCCTGCCTGTGTGTGTATAGTTAGACTTATTTACCCCTTGTTCAGTTCTTTCTATTTTATCAGATTTCATCACTCCTTCATGGCCAAGGGCATTGGAAATTGTGAAATCATTTTACAGTTCTTTCCAGGCAGTTCCTTACTGATTTAACTTATAAAAAACATTTTGTATCAAACTTTCTCATCTCACAATTCTTAGATATCACATTTCCCTTTACTACTAATAAAAGTACTTTTGCTTAAATCCTTTGTTTTATTTCATGCTTCAGTCCAGGAATCTTTGTATACACTTAATTGCTCAATTGCTATAATTCACTTCTATGTATTTAAGGTTGGGGGAGGAAGGACTTCAAACTATTGTCATTTATGTTTTATTAACTGGAAACCTTAAAAGTAGATTTTAGACCTTATTGCCTTCTGGTTCTGACAGAGTGGTTATACAACCTTCAGAGTGAAAAATTGCTGAGGGCTAGAGCCATTAACTGCATCTAGGAATGCCTTTAGCCAATTAGATGTCCTGTCTCCTTTGCAAAATCTGTAAACCCAGATTAGTCACATCCCTCTACACTAAAAGAGGAAATCAGGTGTTAAGTAACAATCTCCACAAACTCTTTTATACTGAGAAAGGAACAGTCTGTGTGAAAAGAAAAAATATCCAGATGGGGTAAATGAAACCAGGGAGTGGTGTACTGGTATTGGTATATTTTTCAACACTGCCTTACTCATGGGACTGTAAGGTGCTGTGAGGTAAGACTTTCAGCATCTCTTCCAAAGCAGCTGTTTCTCTTGTTGATCCCACTATTTCCTTCTGTGATCCCTAGAACCAAACTACAATGCTGAGGTCACAATCCCTCTTTCTCTAGCCCAGTGAATGTTGAACTTTCAGGATTAGGCAACAATTGAGTGGACATCGGGGAACTACCCTGTCAGCATGAGCACTCAAAACTGTGTTTAGCCACATCTGTTTTTGTGTGAGTCTAATCTGAGGTCTAAGTTGCAACACCAGTGAAAGCAGTGCCAAGAATTTGAATCCCAGCTTTGCAGACCTGCTTGTGTAGAAAGGAGTCACTCTATATAACCCATAACTTACCTTCACTCAAATGGCATTCTTGCAATTCTCCAAAACCTATGCTTGGTCTACACAAGTGTTCTGCCATGACCCACGTTATCATGTGAATACTGACAGTATGTAAATGTAGACAGGTGAGTAGACCCTATGTGATATCTTACATAGTGGGAAAAGGAGTGAGCAATATAAGTGAACCACGACTGACATTTAGTGTTTCTCAAGCTGAGTTGTAAGAAAAAAAACCCTGAGAGCATATTTATTTATTTATTTATTTGATTTATGTTTTAGAAACATCTCCACTTGCCAATATTAAAAATAAACCTAAAAAACCCCCCAACCAAACTGAAACAAACAAACAAAAAGATCAAACAAAAACAAAACCCAAACAAAAAACCACACCACAGTTATGTACTGTGCTTATTCTTCTGTAGTTATAAAGTAACTCTATCAAAACATATAGCTATACTAATCTGGCTAGTGACAAAAGTGAACCAGTTGCCAGAGGAGGTTTGGGATGACAAATCTGTTCCGTTATATCTTATCTGCCTGTAAATCTTTCTCTGAATCAGTAGAACTTTGAGAACTAATAAGCCAAAAATTGAGACTCTGCAAACTACCAAAGCAATCTGCCCTGTGATTTTTCAAAAAAGAACAAGCTCTGAATGACTGCTATCTTTATCTCTGTCATCTATATCTATGAATCTATATTAATACAGGCTTCTGTCATCTCTATCTATGTATCTGTATTAATACAAGCTAGTCGGCGCACTTGTAATTTTCTTACTTTCTCAGTTTGCCAGATTTATATGTTGGCACAGTCTCTCCAGTGCTTCAGCATTTTTTGTTTTGCTGATATTAATGTTAATGGATTCTACTTTTTAATTGGTGGTTATTAATTGAGTAAAAATGTCAGGTAGCATAAAATAAAAGGCAATGACCAGAAACTTGGGATTAAGGAAAAATTCATAACAAATTCCAGGTTAGCCTGTCCTTCCTGGTGTGTACTGGGCAGGCACAATGCTTTTTTTATGTAATTCCAAAATGGCAAAGAAAGTGGATTTTTATGCACTGGCACCAAATAACAGTAAAGCTCTTTCTAGGCTTCATATACTTAGAGACATGAAGGAGCTTGTAGAAGGTTCTGTTTTTAATCTTGTCCAAAGATATCTAAGTGGTAACTCTGAGCCAGTTCTGACATTGTGTTTGCACCAGATCCAAGAAAAATTCCCCTTCGTTGTTCACAGCCCATGTCACCAGCCCTTTCTAGCTCTTTTCTTTCTATGCAGTACACGATTGAGGACTTCATTGGTTGTTGGTCTCAGGCTTACTCATGAAACATGTCTTCTTAGTTGCATTTTGACTACAATGTCATGTAAACTACACTTACATTATTGAAAGACCTGTTTCAATCTTTTTTCTATTCCAAAACGCATATGTAGGAAGTGATAAATGACTGACTGGTTCTTCAGGAAAAAAAAAAAAAAAATCTCTTCTAGTTCTCTTTAAGAAAAACATTTCCTGTTACATACCTTTGCTCTAAGGTTTCCAAAAGTTTGGGATTTCAATTTGAAGCCATTTATGGGACTTTAACTTTTTTGAAAGTACTGATTTCCAAACCTCTGAAATACCAGAATTCTCAATTTATTACAAACTAAAGAAATATAAAAAGGCATCTTTAAAAATAAAAGGAAAAGCCTGAGTTACTGAATTTTCTTTGACATTTTAGGGCCTTGATTTATTTTATGCTCAAGTTCTCCCTTTCTTATAAATACATAGACGTGCTTGCACTTTTGCAGAAAAAAATCATAGAATGAGAATCATTTAGTTTGGAAAAGGGATAGATTGAGTCTAACCCTTAATCCAGTACTGCCAAGTCCACCATTAGATTATGTCCTAAACAGCGCATCAATACAACTTTTAATACCTCCAGGGATGATGATTCCACCACTTCCCTGAGGAAGCCTTTTCAAATGCTTAAGAACCTTTCCTATGAAGAAATTTTTTCCCAGTACCCAACCTAAACCTCCTCTGGCACAACTAGAAGCTATTTTATCTTGTCCTACCACTTGTTACCTGGGAGAAGAGACCAGCCTCCTGTCACTACAACCTTTTTTCAGGTAGTTTTAGAGAGCAAAAAGGCTCCCCTGAGCCTCGTTTTCCCCAGGCTAAACTAATGCCTTAAGTTTTAGCTTTCATATTTTCCAGATTCTGTACTGCATTAGTATATAACTCTGAACTTCATATAAAGTGTTAGCAAGTTCTCTTCTCAGTTTCGTTAGACAAAACAATCCTTTTCCTGCCCAAGAGCCAAGGACATTCTTGCACCTTCAGGCTCAGGAAGTATAAACAACAGGGAATTGAAGAGAGCAATCTGGGAGGATGGGACTTCATAACCTGAAGCTGTAACTGGACAATTAACCCCAATATGTAAATGGACCAAAACTTATAAAAGGGTGAAAATGTGTGACCTGGTGTCCGTCTTGGGTGTAGTCTCAACTGGGCTCTTGTACTGCCCAAGGTGTATCCTTTGAAGGCTTTTTTAATAAATACCTACTTTGTTCCTTTAACATTGCCTAGCCCCTGTTCTAGGTAGTGTCTCAAGGCATCAAAACAACACCAGTTCCCTCAGCTTCTCCTCATTAGAGTTGTTCTCTCAACTCCTGACCAGCTTTGTTGCCTTTCTCTGGATCCACTTCCGCTCCTCGATGTATTTGTGCTGGGGCACCCCGGACTGGACACAGTACTCAAGGTGTTGCCACACAAGGTACAGATGCAGGGGCATGATCACTGCTGTAGTCCTGCTGGCCGCGCTACTTTTGATAGAAGCCAGGATGCCCGTGGCCTTTTTGGTCACCTGGGCATACATCTGGCTCATGATCAGCTGGCTGTTAACCAACAGCCTCCTGTCCTTTTCTGCGGGGCACCTTGCCTGACTCTCTGCCCCAGCCTGCATGGGTTTGTTGCGACTGAAATGCAGGACCCAGCACTTTGCCTTGTTGAACCTCATACAGTTGCCTCTGGCCAATTGATCCAACCTGTCCAGATCCCTCGGTAGAGCCTTTCTACCCTCCAGCAGATCAACAATCCTGCCCACCTTAGTGTGATTTTCAAAGTGACTGACGATGCACTCAATGAGGATTGAGATCATCGATAAAGATTAAACAGAACTGGCCCCAACACTGGCTCCCAGGGAATGCCACTAGTAACTGTCTGCCAATGGAATTGAACTCCATTCACCACCACTTTCTGGGCCAGGCATCCAGGCAATTTTTACTCTGAAAACACCATCCACATCATGAGCAGCCAGTTGTCCCAAGAGAATCCTGTGAGAAATTGTGTCAAAGGCTTTGATAAGGTCCCAACAGACATCCACAACCTTTCCCTTAGTCGCTACACTGGTCACCCTGTCATAGAAGGCAATCAGCTTGGTCAAACTAGACCTGCCTTTCTTAAACCCCTGCTAGCTGGGCCTGATCCTTTGGTTGTCTTGCATGTGCCATGTCACCTCACTCAGGTTGGTCTACTCCAAGACCTTCCCCAGCACTGAGGTCAGCCCTTCTTGTAGATGGGCATTCCATTTGTTAGTCTGCACACATTGGGGTGAGCCAGGACTGTTGAAAAATGATGGAAAATGGCTTAGTGAACTCTTCTAGAAGTTGCCTCTATACCCTCTAGGTGGGTCCCATCCAGGCCCTGTAACACTTGTGTTCACCAAGGGGTGTAGTAAATCACTGAAAATTTCCCCATGTATTATGGGGGCTTCGCTCTGCTCCCCATCCCTTTCTTTCAGCTCAAAGGACTGGTTACCCACAGTGTATTGACAATTGCTATTATTATTAAAGACTGAGGCACTACCTCCGACTTTCCTTATCCTTTGTTACTATATTCCCCCTTACGTCTGTTAAAGGATGGAAATTCTCTGCACCCTCCTTTTTGTTGCTGATGTGTTTATAAAACATTTTATATTATCTTTTATGGCAGTTACCAGATTAAGTTCTGGTTGGGCTTCAGCCCTTCAAGTTTTCCTCCTGCATAACCTCATGACATCCTTGTAGTCTTCCTGGATGGCCTGCTCCTTCTTCTAAAGGTCATAAACTCTCTTTCTGCCCTGACTTCCACTCAGAGCTCTCTGTTAAGCCAGGATGGCCTTCTTCCTCACCTCCAAAACTTATGGCAGGTGGCAGCAGCCTGCTCCTGTACTTTTAAGATTTCCCACTTCCAGCCTTCCTGGATTTCTTTCTCCTTCAGGATTACCTCCCAAGTGACCTTATCAGATAGGCTCCTAAGAAGGCCAAAGTCTGCCTTCCAGAAGGCCAAGCTCTGCAGATCCCACTCCTTACTTCTCCAAGAATTGCAAACTCTATTATTTCATGATGGCTGTGCCCAAGAAGCCCTCTGACCATCACATCACCCTGAAGTCCTTCTCTGTTCACAAACAACAGGTCTAACAACAGGATCCTTTTTGGATCCTTTGGAAGTTGTGTCATGAAAGTATCTTCCACACTCTCCAGTAACCTCCTAGACCATCTTCTTTCTTGTGTTGTATTTCCAGCAGACATCTGGTAAGTTGAAGTCCCTCATGAGAACAAAAGCCATGTGAGACTTCTCCTAGCTGCTTGCAGAATGTTTCATCCACCTCTTCATCCTGGCTGGGTGGTTTCTAAGAGATTCCCATGACATATTCCTTGCTGGCTATTCTTCCAATCCTTACTTGTAAACACTCAACCCTAACATCACCATCATTAAATTCTAGGTGATCAAAATGCTCCCATCCTTGTCTACCCCTTCTGAGAAGCTTTTTGCCATCCATTGCAGCACTCTAGTTATGTGGGTCTTCCCACCACATTTCTGCAACGGCAATTACATCATAGTTTTCCTGCTGCACCATGACTTCCAGTTCCTGCTTGCTGCTCATGCTTCATGCATTGGTGCAGATGAATAGCCAGTGAAGTCTCAATGTTAATATTACAAATGAACTTTTAACCAGTGGACAGCAGTTCTAATCAAAGCTGAAGTATCAAGGAAAACAAATTGAGATGGTCAGTTTGGAGTCAGGTTTTCTAATAAATACAAGGAGTTGGTTATATGCTTCATTAAATATTTCAGCTAAGTGAAACTTAGAAAATGCATTTTTGTCAACCATAATTAATACCAATTTGGACAAGAATATTTCAAACAGTACTGTAGTAGGTCTTGGTTACTAGAGCCAGCAGAAATTTCTTTAGTCAGTTCAAGAGATATAGTTTTCTTATTATAAATTTCTTATTATTTATATTGTCAAGAATTTGCCAATTAATAGGTAAAAATATATGGAGCACATTCTTTCTGAAAACTTCATGCTTTAATGTTTTCTAATGTATGTTGAAAACACAGGTTATAGCTTTGGTTTCTAATTTATAGAAAAAGTAGGCAAGGCTCACCGAAAAATATAAATGCAGGATTTTGTACATGATTCAAATTAAGTTTAAAGCTAGTTAAACACATTAATATTATTCATCTCAACCAAATAAAAATGTAGAAATAGTCACATTATTCCATTCAGAATTATATTTTATCTGTACAGCTATGAAAACTGTACATTTATTTTGATGATGACTAGAAAATGAAGGATTTGGATATTTGTGTAATCACATTTTAATTTTCACTAGAGCTGAGCATAATTCCTTATGTACAACTAGGTAAAATTCTGGGGCAAAATCTTAAAATCTCTGTCTGTAAGTGTACCAGAAATTTTTTCTATCTGTTTACCCATGGGTACACATACAGATATTCAAACACACATTCAGAAATAGATGTAGAGAAGCCTGTCAAAAAGTCTTATCTTCTTTTCTTTTCTCAGAAACTAGAAATATGTTAAGAATAAAATAATTTAAGCAAACCTTTGCCTTTGTGCAATATCTGAATCAAAATTTCACAGAAACCTTTCCGTGTATAAAGATGTAATTTTATGAAAGCCAACAAAAAGAAACACTGAGAGATGTAATCTGCATTCTTACTTGCCTTTTTGTATCCATCCTTTGCTTTTATTTTGGTGATGGCTTTATTTTCCTCCTCTTCACTTCCATGCTTTTGGAGAAGGCTAACAAAACTGCTGACTAAGTTCATTCCCACAAGAGACTGAAGAAATAACCTCAAAATTATACAATACATGCTTTAAAGTAATGAAATAGTCTCTCTGTCATCCTTGAAAATAGCAGACACAAGTTTCGCCACTTCCTTCCCTCCAGACTGCTCTCATATGTATTTTATAGTGAAGTATTCCCCTGGGGAAAAAAAAAAAAAAAAAAACAATGAACAAGTTCTGAAACTTTTTTTTTTTAATAATTACCAGATGGAATGGAGTTGGTGAGGTGAATGTAACCAGTATTTAAAAATATCAAGTGCCATTAGGTGACGTTAAATGTAATGAAATCTCAAGGTCAACTTAATTTCCTGCATCTCCTTATCTCTTTGACACATAGTACTGTATCTCAGTAGCTGCCACCAACAACTACCATCAGTATGCTTGGCTAATTGGTAATCAGTCATGTCACTTGCTGTGATCTCATCCAGTCTGACTACTGAACTTGAGTGCAACAACGAAAAAGGAAATTGAAAACTCTTAGCAGTTATGTGTTTAGTTCACGTATTTTTAGCAGCATTATATGCCTGCAGTTCGAGCTTTCATACTAAGCTAATAGGCATGTTTGGATTTGATGGTTTTGGGAGTTGTTCATATAGGAATAGTCTGCAGCACTAAAAACCATGTCATTTAGCTACCACCCAAGTAACCCATCAAATGCTGAAAGATAAGATTTCTTAGCAGTTCAACTGCATTGAGATAGGGAAAACGCATTAAAATAAAATTCTTACTCACATACCCTTATTCATCATTAACCATTTCAGCATGGAGTGTACCCATCATAGCTGAATGAAACCAGAGAGCATCTCATTGCTGGGATGTGATCCAGCAAAGTGCTTAAGTACAGCTAGAATATATGGACAAGAATATCCCATCAAAGTTACAATATGATAACCTGCAATTCTTATCATTGCACAGAATTGTAGATAGGTGCTTTTCTGTATTAGGGTCTAAGGAGTGAGGCATTTCAGATTGGAATTTGATGTGCTAAAAAAATATTTACAAATCTTTTTAAGAGATGACATAAAGAAAAATTACTATATTGCGTTTGACTGCTAGACACAGGACAACTTCATATGTGAAAATCCTGCACATTAAGTGATCGCTTTATTCCCAAACTAAGCAGTTGTCTGAAATGGCAAGCCTACAGTGCTAATCTCTGTTACTAATAAACAAAAGTAAATCATGGCAGAAAACTCGTTTATGTGCAGTAATCTCCAGAGGATTAGCATTTCAAGGGATCAGATTTCCTATACTCCTCTTTCCTGATAACAGCTTCTGCTGTGAGGTGACACACCAATAGACATAAATTATCTAGAGCTGCAGATAAGCAGAGGCCATTTGGGGGTTCGAAGTGCAATATAAATAGATGCAAAACAGTAGGGAACTGGTGCTCATCACAAACCTCAGAAGGCTTAGCAGTTCAAGCTCTGATTTCCTTGCTGTTTTTAGCTGTGATTTATCATCAGACAGTGCCTGAGCATCTGTCTTATCTGTGATAATTTAATGGCTTAATGGCAGTCCCTTTATCTGGGGGTCATAATTAAGCTTGTTTGATCAGTTTCCTAACAAGCACCTCCTCTGTAGTTTTATCTATGCCTATTTTTTTCTCTGTGTGTAGCAGCATTTTTGCTAATTAGTATTAACAATATTATTGTTAACAATTATTGGTAATGATAACAATCTCTTAAAAGGTTAGCATTTATCTGGAAGAGAAATGCAAGCCAAAAAGGATGTAAGACTTTGAATCTAAATGCATTTGTATGAGCTTTTAACTGTAGTGTCTCATCACCTCTTTGGTTTGTCAGATTCAAATCTAATTCAAATACATAACTGAATAAAATAATTTTCAATTGAATCCTATTCCTCTGGTGCAAATTTAACATCAGTTTGAAAATAAAGATGGCCCCAGTCTTACAGTACATTTGCGGCCCCCTCTATTTTCCTACTAATAAGCTGTTTCTTCCACTCTCATGAGAATTTTTTCAACTAAAGTTGAATTTTAAAACATTATGGCTGTCTTAAAACACAGGTGTCATCAAAATGACATTTTAGTTATTAAAATCACTATTAAAAGAAGTAACAAATTTTTCAGTACATTTTTTAAATGTACTGAATATTGGTATTTGGAAGGAAATATTTCTAAGATTTTATTTTTTAATACAATGCAGCGACAAGCAAATAAATGGTTAAATGTGATGGTTTATTTGGTCTCTTTTTTTTTTTTAAGATCAAATAAAAGAGAAACAGAACCAGATTGGCTACACTATTTCACTATTTCTTAATTATTGATGTAATTTTTTTAATGGGATACCTTGGAGGCTACAGGGAGATGTGACTAGGTTATGCGGTAATATTTAAGGAAACAGAATGACTGGCTTTAGAAAAACATCTAAGGAACCTGATCACGTGTGTATAGAGGCAAGAGTTTTGGTAGTAATATGTGTATAAATCTACACATATGTGAATTTGTGTGATTTTGCACATCTATATATGTGGTTTTGTATTATGTACTTTGTGTTACATACATTTCAGTCATATACATAAATTTATGCATTCACAGATTGATTAAAGTTTGTCTTTAAAATAGGACTTATTTAACTTTTGAAGAAAAAAATAATAGTGGGACAGAATATATATGTCTAACCTAAATTAATTATTTAGATACTAAATTAATGCAGAGAGACAAGGTTCATTAGAAAGGGAGCTATTCCTCTTACGTGACTTTCTTGTTTTAGAATTCAATTCATTGCTTTTCTTTCTCTTGGCTATAGATAACTCCAGGTGGTGTGGCTAAGTTTTCAGCTGGCTTGGGGTTAGATGAGACTATACTCACATGAATGAAAGAAATAGTAAATTTCAGAATGAGAATTTCCAATACTTTCTTATGATGTTACCTCCTGTCCTTTGCAAATGGAAGAACTATCACAGAAGTATTATATGTGTATATAAAAATATATTTTCTTCCTGCTGTAGAAAAAGGCTCACCTGAGAATCCGGAATAAGCCAACCTTTTCCTCTGGATATTATCAAATAACCTACAGTAATATTGATTAAATAGGCAAAGACTTGCAGTCAACTGCAAAGAAAAACAAAATGAAAAAACAATACATCTGTTCGTTTTCCTCCACTAATAATGCAATTTTGCTGACTTTTGCTGAGTTTTGCAGGTGGATCAGAAATGGAATGGCTTGTGTTCAGCTGTTTGGGTTTGGCAAGCAGGAATTTGATTTTAAGCTTGCTATCTGGCCAAGAGTATAGCAGAGGAATTTACTTGGAGTATTACAGGCTATAGTCTCAAAGGAGATTTTTTCCACACAAAATTCTCAGTCCAGTTCTTGATAAAATCAGTGAGAAACTTTTCACTGACTGCAGTGGGATCAGAGAGAAGGTGCCAGCCGCGTTGCAGCTGCAGCTGGCAGTTGCCTGGGAAGCTGGAATTCTACTGAGCTATGAAACAAGCAAAATGTGTGAAAGATAGAAATGACAAGGTGTAAGGGAGATTGCAATATAACACACTGAAATCCTGACCCAGTATCTGCAGCTAAGGCCACTGACACTTGGGTGCTGAGCTGGCTCTGGGAGGCCTTGATGAGATAAAGCCACACAGTCACCAAGACACGTGCTTTACACGTCCAGCTTCACAGATAACTTTCCAAAACTAACGAGACAGAAACATTCCTGGGTGAATACTGCTTTTTTTGTTGCCAATATGTGACAAGTTCAGAAGATTTTTTTTCCACTGCTAGAACAAATTTTTAAGGATATATAAAGCAGGAATCTTTGCCCAGCTCACAGTGAGAACAGAGACAGCACCATGCGGTCATCACTGTGTTATGTTGTTAGTTGCTCACCAGCTAGTGCCAGATATAATACAGTCAAATAAATCCCTAAGAACAAAAACATAATGAACCTTTTGAAGTGCTGAAACCTTTAAGTTCATCAAAGACTTCAGTGGATCTTACTATTGTCAGTATAGAAAAAAAAATAAATATCCTAAATGTATCTCATTGTCTTAACTTTGGCCATTACTTGCCATTAATTGCAGAACTAATGCTCATTCTTGAAAAGAAATCATAGATATTCCAAAACAACTGCTCATGTGTCTGAAAACTGAAATAAATTTTCAGTTAATAATGTAGCATTGGTTTCTGTCTCTGTGTTCACAGTTAAGATTAGAAGTGGATTAAATTTGTTGGCTTTATTTGGTGTAGTTTTGCATGAAAATTATCATGGTCTGGTAACATATTTTGTCCCACTGTTCCGCCTGCATTTGTAGCTTTAATCAGCAATTTTATTGGCTATATGTATATACAAAATAAACATATTGGTATATACATATATATATTGGTATATACATATATATATTGGTTTATAAAACCATAAATTCTCACTCATTCTTTGGTGTACAAACAATTATGAAGAATTTATTTTCACCTGCAAGTGGGCATGTTATTACTGGAAAACAGTCCCAAATGTGTTTTGAATACTTCCATCACAAAGCTAAATTTTGTTTCTACTAGACTATAAATGTAGTTTTCACTAGATTAGATCCAATTATATCTCTATAAAAAACAATCTCTATGATATTTAAGACTTTTTTATTGTATTATGTTTTGCATAATATGTTCTTCTCATCCAAGCCTCAAATTCTGTTTTCAGCTCTTCCACTGATTTGCTATTTTATAATAGAGAAGCCCTTTAATCTCCTGAACTTCAGTTCACTCATTTGAAGTAGACAAGGAGACAAGTGCAATTTAATTGGTGTTTATAAAGTTCTTTGACTTTGTAATGAAAAATAAGACAGAAGTGATAAATATTCTTAAAGTTACACTTGCTTTCTTTGCTCCAGTTTTTGCCAAAAATCTGTTATTGCTAAATTTAATATTATCTGTTTTATTCATACTCTTTTCACAGTCAGAATACTTAAAAATGTTGCATCGTTATGTATTTTCGTACTCAAATGACCATTTTCCTCCCAGAAACATAAAATATTGTGAGCATGATAAAGTTCTGAAAAGACTAGTTTTTCATTTAATATTTCCCGTAATTTCATGACACCTTTATTAAATTTCAAAATCTGCAATTCCATGTGCAATGGCATACTGCTGTATACATAGAGAAAACCAGTAGCATATGGCTTAAAGTGTTCAGCAGAGACATGTACTCTAAATCTGGTTGTTAAGGGACAGTGCAGTAAGAATGAGCCCGATAATAACATAAACCAGCACCCTATGATCTGTATTCACAAGCATAAATATTTATGTATAAAAAACTAATACATGTAACAACCTCTTCATGTAAAACAAAGTTTTCGTTTTTCTTAAAACAAAAACAATAATCAGGTTTCAATGTGCAAATATGCTCATAATCTATTGACAAAGAATAATTATTCAATGTAACAAAGTCTTTGGTAGCGAACTAGAACTATCTATTCGAGCTTTACTTTGAAGTTTTTGTCTTCAGAAAAGCAGGGCAGGCTTTGACATATTTTCAGTTTTGGTCTTTCCATTCTGAAGGAACAGGAAGTATTTGGTCTATTCCAGGCCTATTTTGAATTCTGGAATACAGTTTCTCCCATGATAACCCAGCTGCATGCAGAATACCACAGCCGTTGCAGCTAATACTAATACTGTAACTAAAGAACTGACTGATCAATGAGATCAAGACCTGGTCGCTTCTTCTTATGTATGATCCGTAAAAGCTGCTTCCTTGGGGAAAAATACGTAAAGTTCTGCAATCATTGTTCAGACCCAGTAGGGGTCCTAACAAGATGATGGGCAGACATATTATGGTCAGAGCTATTTTTTGGACTTCAAGCAGTAACTTGCTTTTAAGGAACATGGCACAAAAAATAGTGCCATCACATCTCTATTGGTATTTCCTTGCATTTTCTATTGTGCTGATGGGCAAAGGAGTATCACTCTCAGGGATTGAGAGAGATGACAATTTGGAGAGGGTTATTAATTACCAGTTACTATTCATGGGTTTTCTGTTTAAATGTGCAGGAATATGAGATTTGGATGTGAAATCAAGCTCATATCTCCCAGGCAGCTGTGCTGCACTAGAAATACATAATTTAGAGCACTTCTAACTTCAAGCTCTTTCGTGTCATTTTAATGGCTCATTGACAAAATGATGTGGGGGGAAGAGCAAAAAATTTAACTCCTCCCAGATAAGAATCAGAAAGAGAGATCATTCCTCTATTGAAAATGTTGTTCAGGGATGCTGTTTTGGAAAAAAAAAAATAAAGATGAAGACAGAAATTACAAGTTGTAGGTATTAAGTAAAAAAAGAAGACACTGTAGTTACCTTGGTAGATGTCAGTTGTATCATGTAAAAAATGTATAAATCCACGCTGACCTTTAGTTCCAGAGCAGACTGGAAAAAGTCAGCAGCAGTTGCTCACCTGCTTACAAATCTGAATCTACCACTGGCAAAGAGAATCTCTCTATATGATTTCTGTGACAACTGAAATAATTTTCATGTCTTCCCCACTACAATTTCAATAGGTAAGAAATTGTTTTCATGTTGCAAATCTTCACATTTTGCTCAGAAAAGGTCCTGCCAGGGACAGCATGTGAAGCATTATAGTTTACATTTTGGAAAAGAAGCCAGATCCTCAGGGAGAAATGATGAAACTTCACTCTCATCAAGATTCTTCCCCAAACACAGGAGAACTGATATGCTGCTTTGAAGAACCGTGGTTATAAGTTAAAAGCAGGCCACCATAAAGGGTCAAAAAACCAATTGCAGAGGCCAAACTCTTGCTGGTACTCAAAGGCTTTATCAAAGCACAAGGTATCAGTAGAGTAGGCATAAAACCAAAAATTTCTCATGTTGTGAAAAGATTATAAAGATTAGACTTTACTGTGAAGTCTCCCTGTGTAGTCCAGTGGAAAAAACCAAACAACTTTTTGTAATTCAACTTTAGTTTTCTCATATCTTTTCTTACTGGTTGTCTGTCTGTTTTTTTCTAATTTGACAAATATCTTGAGCTCAATTATTTAATTAGTGATAACAGCTTCAGAATCCCCAGATAAATCTGTTTTTTACCTCCTTTGAATAATTACTGTTTCTTGCAAGCAGATAAATCAGTTAGTGACATAGCACATTCATTTGAGCCTAAATTTACCTTTTTCCATGGCCAAAATATCTCACAAGGAACATCGGGATTCATATCCATATGCAGTTTATCTTGCATTCATAGACTGAAAAACATCATTACCTGAGTGCAAAAGTAGGTGATGATATTTTTTCACAAAACCTAAAGGTCTCAGAAATTAAATACCTATTGGTTGCCCATATTGGTTCATTGCTTTCTCTACATGTATGTAAGGTTGGAAAGCTGCTTTCAGATTCATAAGAGAGTGGAAAAAAACCTAAAATTTTTGAAGTCTGGTGATAATAATTGGTGATGGTTTGTATATTGGTGTGAAGAATAAATACTGAAATCTACATGCTTCTTTATTTTCTTTTCCATATAAAACAAGTAGTTAATTCCTATAGAATTAGGACAAAATCTCATTTTATTGACTTTCCTCTCCTCTGCAGGAAAGGAATTACTCACATTAGATGGTGTGAGTTGGCTGTGAAGTTCTCTGCAATTTTTTCTCAGTCCATGTACTTCAGTGGCAGTTTTATCCACATAGAGACCATAGTATAGAGGAACAAAACTTCTCATCAGTTTTTAAAGTTAGTGTTGGTGCATATGTTACTGTTAAAATTTAGAAACACTTTTACACTCTTTCTTCCCTTTCTGTGTTTGTATTACCAGTATTTGATGGCACAACCAAAAGTATAATAAACTTGGTCAGCACCAAAAAGTTCTATAATTTGAACAGCTTCTGGCATGGTTAAAGGAGAATGTGGTTTTTGCCTACTGAGTATTGATTGGTCAAAATTCTCCTCCATGTTCTATTGCAACTAATTAGGGATCTTTAATTTAGTTTGACATGGGGAAGGGAAGGGAAGGGAGGCTGATGCTTTGATAATTTAAAATATAGCAGAATCAAATAGCATCAAAATAAAGAGACACAGATGACTTGTACAATGGCCTAATTTTTGTAATTACATGATTAGATTCGTTCAGAGCCACTGATCTCTTCAGATACATGTGTAGGTCTATTGATCACAAATATGCCTCACTCTTATACTAGCAGATGCACAGTTATTAATTTTGGAAAGAATCCACATCCCCTTTTCAGAAAGATCAGAGAAGCTAATTAAGTATGACATGGCATCTTGTGTGGAGGAACTGCACTGCCCTTCCTATAAATGGGCAAAAATTGTGCCAGAATGCCAGAACCTATGAAACAAATACCAGGAAAAAAAAAGTTGTGCTATACATTTTTTTTCCCTCAATCTTTGCTGTTTCACGCCAATATCTTTGCTAGATTACTTGTTCAGTGTAACAAGTGCAGCTCTGCAAGTAAAAGCATGGCACCTGCTAACTGTTGTTCCTTTCTCAAAGTTCTCATTTACCAACCTTTGTTAAGTGCTCCAGTGGGTTGACACAGCAAAATTCATGCCAAAAGCTTCTCTCTACAAGAGCACTAATAGCTCAACACTATGAGCCAAGGTTATTAAACCACATCCTGAGCAGTGTCTGGGCTATTTGGAAATATAAATAAACAATGAGAAAAATTGAGGAAATCTGTGCTCAGAAGAGATTAGTATTCAGATTGTTGTAGTTCAATTACTGCCAGGAGTATATGATGTACAAAACATAGTATTTGTATATTCATTTTGTAAGGTAAAATCTTAGCTCTGTTGGCAGACTTGCCATGGTGAACAATAATGAACCAAATCGAAGATCATATCACTCCTTGTCTGCTTTTGAGATTTTGGCCTAGCCTGTTCAAGCAGGCTATTACTTTTTTTTTTTTACCATACTTAAACCCATTGAAATGTTCTCATATATGATTCATATGCTTCTTTGGAGATGAATCCTCCACCATGAGATATTTAAATATCAAGACAAGACTTTTCATCAAAATAAATGTATTTTTACGGAATAAACAACAAAACCCCCTAGAGACAAAATGTAGGGGCAGCTTGTGCAATTATTTTGGTCATAATAATAAAAATATTCACATTCATTTTTTTCCCTTTTTTTTTCTGATAACTAATACTAACCTTAAAATGAAGGTAAGTGATTTCTTGGGCTTTCAAAAAGCAAGGATACTCCTTCCATGAACATTTTCTTTTTCTGTAGGATATCTAAAGGGTCTTGTTCCTCCTTCTTCACAGGATAAGGATTTCAAATGATCAAACATACATTAAAAGATCAAAGAGTTGTTATATAAATCATTCTTGTCACACAACTGCTGTAGTAAAATTTTTAGAATGACAAGAGTGTGCTACATTGCTTTTTCAATGACTAAGCTTATGAAATTTCTGGGACATCCATGATATTTGTATGTTAGAGGCTTTAAGACATCTGAATGTGTGGTTAACTACATAAGTAGATGAGGTTTAGCACCTACAATGTTGGTGTCCTCAACTGGGGAGGTAAAAAGTACAGTAGGGTGGAAAAATATAATCAAAATATTGAAGATCAGGATTGTAAAATGAGTTCTCAGAAAGATGAATAAAGGAATTGCAGATATTAAAGGATAAATTAGGGCTTTGCTTTTCAATTTAACTGAAGATCTTCATTTGCCTAAGGCTGATTATGCTAAACTTAAGTCACAATAATCTAAAATAATGGGAGAGGAGCAAGGGAATACACTGGGATACCAGCTTGGGTGCACTCAGCCCTGAAGAGTATGGTAAGTGATTTTTCCCATAGAATCCATGTTCCTAATTCATCTCTTTTACTTAGCTCAAAAGATTATGAATTCTCAGAGCAGATTGTTTTGTTTTGCTGGGAAGTAGAAAGAAAATAGGAAGAAGTAAAGGCGGGGAAGCATGTAAGGCATGATTGATTTTGGAGTCTGCAATGGCAGGTTTATTGATTCTGACTCATGAAGTATGAAGTTATAGATTTGTGTGATGTTACAAAGCCAGCTAAAACAGCTAAATAATGTCACACAATACCCAAGTATTGGTCAATTAAATTCTTGTTTTATATCTTTTGGCTGTTTAATGTACACTATAGACATGATTTAACAGATGGATCAACCATTCAATCTCTTTTCAGATTACCAATTTTTTAGTAGCAAATAGTATTGTGTACTCTAAAAAATTAGGGCATAAGAGCTATATGATTCTCCTAAAAATAAGATTTTACATCAAAAATAAGAAGAGAGAAGTTAGTGGCATTTACATATTTTTCAATGTCTATTTAAATGCAAATTATTCTGTATTGAATAAAAATTTTGCTTTACTAAAAATAAAATATAAATATACTGCTATTTCTTGTGAATATTGGTGCTTTGTCCATGAGAATAAGTTCAAAAAACACTCAAAAACACCTTATGCAGGAAGAAAGATGTCATAGGTGGTATTTAGTCTTCCAGAGGTACTCCAGATGCTGTTTGTGAAATTTAGGCTTTGAGTGTTCTTTTCACTGACAGTAGAGATTATCATGTATGCAAATATCAGCCAAGATGATCCAAAATTCTAATTCTCAATTTGACCTGGGATGCAAAAGTATCTGTAATGCTTATATCTGACACCTCTAGAAGGTGGTATGAATATTTACTATTTTTAAGTGTGATGGCTCTATGGAAAAATACTTTAGAAAACAAATAAGAAAATAAAGAATCTTCAAAAGACATATTTTTTCTACTGTTTTTGTCTAAAGCAAAGATGAGCCCCATTAGAAGAGTATACAGTTCCACAAACATGTAAAGGTTAATCTTTACAAGGCCTTTTAGAAATCTATATGCATGATTGAGCACCACTGCACTAGTCTCTGCCCTGTTCAACTTGTTAATATGGTTCTAGCTAATGTAGCCAGAATAGCAACGGACCGTACACAAGTACTTTTTACAACTGGATAAAAATTATTTGCTTCTTTTACTAGTAAATATTTCTCTCTATTTCTGTTTCCAAAAATGTGTACTGCAGCATTTTTTTCTCTACCCCTTATGTACGCCCACAAACACATATACACTCTTCTGAATACAAAAACCTTATATTAACAGTTTAAATACAGAGAAAAGATGAAACTGAGAAAAAGCTTTTACTGTTATCTCTGTTTCTGAATTGAACTTGGAGACATGAACATGTTGCTATTACTTGGGTGATGTTCTACAGCAAATCTGAACAATTAGAACTAACTATTCTAGGCCTGTCTGGTGGATTTTAGATTTTCATTGATCTCCACATTACAGGAACAATCGTGAAAACTTTCCTGATGATTCAGAATGTTTGTCTTTGGGGATGTGATTAGAACATACCAAGACCTTGTATATCCAGGTTGCTTTCTTGTAACACACAGTGGATGGCCAGAAGAGTCCCTTATAATATATGACATGAGTGAATAATGTAGGACTTTAAAATTCTGTCGGCTGCATTCTCCCAAGTAGTTTTCGATATATAGTTGTAGAATTAGCCAGATTGCCATCATGCTCTGGCATGTCTTGAGAATAATTAGAAGCCAGACTTCTACAAAATGTTATCTGAATAGTGGAAACATAAAGGTAGCCTGAAAACAGTCCCAATAAAAAAGGTAAAACTCAGAAGAGATTATGAAATTGCAGTTAAAAAGAGTAGAAAAATGGAACCTCTGGAAATACTTTTAATACTTGTGAAAATACTATAAGAATAGGAACAGTATTTTTGAGAGCAATTTGACTCTTACTAAAGGCTGCCACAGCTGGTAATTTTTCACACAGTATTTAAAAAAAATAATGATAACGTGTTGAGACATTAAGCTAGCATGGCTGGTGCCCAGGAACCTGTTGTGAGATCCTTTGAGTTCATGCATATCCTGGTGTTCAACCAAGAAAACATTCACACAGGGCCGCCAAGAACTCTATTACCCAGCAAATTTGGAGATTGCACAGAAACCTGAGGTGGTCAGCTAAACAGAAAATGCTGTGCAGGACAGCTATGCCGGCAGCCAGCAGGGAAAGCTGCATAGGGGAGCTCTATTAATAACACCTTTTCTTTTATCACAATTCAACAATGAGGATGAAGCAAACAATTGTATCTGCGTGAGTATTGTGTGCTGGGTATGCAACAGCACCATTTAGTCAAGAAAAAAACCTGCTTGGATGGGGTTCAGTCTGAGACCAAGGCACTTAAGTCTGAGTGTCTGTCTTAAAGTCTCTCTATCACTAGTAGGACACTCATTGCACATCTTGTCAGTACACTAGGTGAAGATGAAGGGTTCTTCTAAGTTTAGATTAAATTTCTAGGTATTGTTTACACACAGGTGTCCAGAGGCACTTTAGGAGCACTGGAATACCTAGTATCCATCCAGGTAGGTGATAATCCATAGGTCTCATGTCACAACTGCCAGCACAGGCTAATGCATTAGACATGTAGTACACTGTTACTCTCTGAAAACTGAGACATTTACATAAGCTGACAGATCTAACTCAGGATCTATGGAAGATGTGCATTCCTGCTTCAACGAATGGAAGCCAGGCAGAAACAAAAATATGGATTGTCTAATGGTTCTGGATGTTTGTCTGCAGGAACGTATTCAGGACTCTTGTTGCATTTTCCAATTTTGCAGCTGTCACATGCACAATGATGTTCCCACAAACAAGGGCAGCAGTGCAGGCTGGTGGAGCCAATGCAGTGAGGAACAGCCCTGTGATTTTGTCTTTTCTTTTTCCACTACAACCCTTTTCCTGGTGACACATTTTCTTTTTGAGGTATGTTGTTCTTCCCAGTCCATATGAAAAACATCAGAAAATCATTCTTCTCTAGATCTACTTTCCAGTCTCTCTGCTAGAATAGAAAGCTGACTCATTAATAAATTTTTTGCACTTTTAAAAAACCAGTAATTCATTTATATGACCTAGGAATAATTAGATAACTTACAACTGCATTGAGCTTTACAATTATCAGCAAACCCATCTTCCTGACAGCCCTGTAGAGACATAATGGAAAATTTACAACCTAGGTACAAGGGTAGTTCTTACTCTAAATATAAACAACCTCAAGTTGAATAGTGCAGAAGAAATTTTAAAAAGTTGAATACTTTGTGGTTTTTTGGTAATTTTTATTTTTTAATATAATTATTCCTATTTTTTAAAGGTGAAAGACAACAAAGTTTTATAAACTTGTTCCTTTGTCAGCGGGAAGCTCAACATGTTGAAAAATAACTTAGATTTCATGAGAGATACTGAAAAATTGAAGGAGCAAAATTGGAAGACCGTTGTTAATGTGTTTCTTTTTGGATTTTTTCCCCAAAGTACAAATCCAACTAACTGAAAATATATTATATATATATATATATATATATAAATCTGCACAGGTTGTCTTTGAAATCATCTCTATTCTCATTCAAATAGNTATCTCCAAGCAAAAAACAAGGGGACCCATAATAAAAAAAAAAAAAAAAAAAGTGAGGTGTGAAAAAAGCTTTTTCCTTTAGGATCATATAAGATAACTCAAGTCTTAATGTGAGATTTTTTTTTTCCCACTTCTTCTCTTATTCAAATATGAGCAAAAGATAATTAAGGTGAAAATGAGGCACTAAATACTTAGTGAAGTATGAAAAAATACAATAAAACCACCTATTTATACTTAAATGGAGCACAAGTTTACCCTTTCATTCAGCAAAGGATATGAAAAATACATAAGTGAAAGAAAAGCATATTAAGAATGAAAACAATTTTTCTACCTTAAATTAGCAGTTGGAGAGTTAGAACTTGGCTTAGTATTAGCAAATTGTTTATTGGTTGTAACACTAGTGATAGTCCCAGAGCAACAACTGTAATCAGAGATCTGTTTGCAGAGCTAATTCATTCCATTTATTCATTTCTTCCCTTTCTCATAAAAAAGAAAAGCTTTCTCTATCACTGCTCCTAAGTCTTAACTCCCATAAGAATGCGATTGGGAGGGGGAAAAAAACCCTAAATAATATAGACTTTTAGACTGGTTAAATTTCATTAAAAAAAACTTAGAGCTGACAAATATTTGCAAGTCTGAAGGGACTTAAGAACTTAAGGACTTATTCCATTATGAGTTCGCCAGAAAACTATTGGGGGCAAAATTGTAAAAAGCTATTTCATAACACAAAAACAATCAGGTAGCATCATAAACCTAAGTACTTTGATGTTCTGTATCCACACTCTGCCCTTATCACAGTTTTTACTGCTTGTATGGTCAGGGATTCATAAGCTCAGCCTTTTCAATGAACTGCAAGAGCTGGTATGTTATGTTATCAGAAGAAATAATCAGAAAATATCTGTCCAACAGGCAGGAAGGGAAAAGAAAGTCAGCAGCAGGGAACTGGATTAAGGCCAATGGCACAAAGAAGGAACAAAGGGTATCCCATATACAGGCGTCAAGCAGCTTTTAACTTGTCAAGTGAGTTGTGAAGGCATCCTTACAAATACGTGTGACACACTTATCTTCTAAAGTCCAAAATGCATAGCTGTACCATGTCTTGCAGTGAAATAAGAAACCATAGCACTTAAGAAACCACAGGCTTACCCACATTTGACTGCTTCCAGGCTGGAAAGCAGAAGTTATAGATCCCCAGCTTCCCCAGCCCCCAGCCTCTAGCAGACAAAGCCAAGGACAGAATGATGGCAGGTGGGCTGATGAGGGAGGCACTGTATGCTGATTTGGCTTCAAATCTGCTCACCTGGTTGGCAGCAAAGACCGAGTTTTATCTGCACTGACAGTACCAGTGTGCTTTCAGATCACGTTTTTGATAAACCCTTTTCTCTCTGTATTTGTACAAACAAGATCTTTCGGCAAGCCTGTAGCACTGTGTAGTTCATCAGCTAAGGTGAGGCAGGCAGAGGGGCAGGTCAGTGTGATCCCTGACCCAGGTTCCCTCTATATATATATAACTATTTACACTATACACATATACAGACACACATAATATGTATGTATATATGTAACTTTCAAAGTTAGAGTGCAGCTTTTTGTTATTTTGCAAATCAATTTCTGCATTCTGTGGCCAAGACAAGTCTGTCAGATGAGAAGAAGAATAATTCACAGCCTTTTAGCTGGTCTTACAGGGATTTCTTACTTTCATTTGAATGTCTAGTGATTGGTGAACAAGCCTGTGCAGCTCAGCAGAGAATCCTCAAGTGGCTTCTGGTGTTATTTTGATGGTATTAAGACAATGGTGCGTAGCATATGTTGGCCTTTTTCTCTGATTTCTTTTTTTACCTTCTGAAGGTATGCTCATGCTTTCTAAATCAGAATAAGTCTTTTAACTTAGAATAGAGTGTGTCGAAAGGAATCTCTTTAATTTTTTCAGCTTTGAAACTAAGTGTATTAAATGGAATTGTAGTATTTTTCTGTGACTGAAGAATTGGGATTATGAGTTTTTCTTTCAGAAAGCAAAATGCTTTTCATCAAAGACATTTTCACAGTAGTGAAATTAAGCACAGTGTGATATTAAACACAAAATTAGACTATTTGTTTGAAGTAATTCAACTATTTGCAGATTTGACTACAAAACGATGTTTAAAAACAAAACCAGAGATGGTCAGCAATATATTTTTGTAAATAAATATGTAGAACTGCATGCTATTTATCTAGGATGAAAGAACTGTGTGACTTGAAATAAAAAGGTAAATGTGTTTAATTAATTAAAAGAAAGGGTTTAAAATACCAACTAAAAAATCACTTTACTCAACAGTCCTAATAATAGAGTAATATAAATGCAAGGGAAGACACATATTCTTTCCTTACAGCTGTGGGCAACATCTTCACAAGGTAAGACATACAAATAGCTATAAAGTGGGAACAGTGTGTCTAGGTTCAAATTTATGATCCTGAAAATATATATTTAACTGATACCTGAATGAGTGCCAAAGCATATAGACTTGTTAGCACTTGAAATGAACATTCCTCAGATGCTTCTGCATTCTCAGTATAAGTTCTATTCTTATGTGCCAGAACAGCTTTAAATTTCCCAATCAAAATCTAGAAAGCAATTTTTACTCCAATTTAGTCCACTGTACACCTATATTAGACAACCAGCACTACAGAGAGCACAGAAGTGGCTGTCATTTCCTTTTAAAACCCAGTCACAGGAGGAGAAAACCAAGGAGGTTACCCTTTTACAATAACTTTATCTGCACTGTAGCCAAGGTGGAAATCTGGACATGACCGTGAAAGCATTAAAGAGACCACTTCAGTGGGATAAGGAAGGAAAGACAGGACTTAAAATTAGGGAATTAAAGGAATTATTCAAGGAATCATTCTTTTATTGCATTATGGCTCATTCTTTAAAATAAATAAATGTTTATTAGAAATGGATTGAAGTCCAGGTATCCTTAACCCAGAGAAATTGCCTTAAGGTTTAGAGAGAGTTCACCCATACTTTTTCTTACTCTCTGAATCACCAATTCAATCCAGAGACACTCAAGCTGCTCCTGTCCAGCTTGTTATTTGGTGATTAAATTCCCCTCCTGGTTGCAGGATGCATAGCTCTGACACTCTTTACAGGGCTGAAGCTCTAGCCCCTGCATCCATATCCCTCAGTGTAAGCATTTGAATTATCAGAATTAACTGCAGTAAGATTCTTCATCTGGTTGTAGATTTTAATTAAAATTCTAGACTGTCTGAGTGTATTGTCCTGCTAAGATCATATTTTACATATTGGGAATTCCAAATGAGCTGTAGCTTCCCAGCCCATCTGTGAACCATAAAGTGGTTTAGGTGGGAACCTGGTGCTACTTTCAAACATATGTTACAGCTTAGATTTAAGCATATTACAAACTCTATCTTCCAAACCAAAGGTGTCCAGATTTTCATGCCACTGTCTCAGGTGAAACAGTTCAGTCGGAGACATAAATGATTTAAATTCTATCTGAGTATCCGGTTAGAGAGAATTAACAGTCTGAGTGTCAACCTGCATGATAAAAGACATTTTTTACAGCTTAAAATTTCATCACACAAGAGAAAAATACTTTTTGTTTTGAATAATTTTCAGGATTCTCATTTCCAAACTTTGTCTCTGGCAACAGCAAAAACAAAACAAAACAAAACAAAACAAAACAAAAAAACCACCAACAAAAAACCCTTTCTTATTGATGCATTCCTAAATCAGTTGCATATTTCTCTAATCAGCTGCACATTTAATGAAAGGTGTGAGAATTGTAATGAGAGTTTAGATGGTAGTAAAAAATCCGCAATCCTCCTCACCTGTGAACTTAAAAACCCGAACAAATTGTGTTCAGCTCTTTCCCCCCATGTGAGTAAAAAATAAAAAAATAATAAAGAAGGATCTATGTTAATTTTGTAACCACATATATCCCACTTGTGAGCGGGCATTGGTTAAATCTAGAAAGAGCACCAGCTTAGCCCTGATCCATCCCCATGCTTGGGAAGCTACATTCAGGTATATTACTTTGCTTATTGTGTTTAAAATTGATTGCATGGAGGGCTGAGTACATTCCTTCTTCTAAAAAAACATTAACCTTCTTCATTAGAAGTGACACAATCCATAATTATTGGTAATACTTTAACTGTAACATTATGATATTTATGTGACAACATTTCATACAAAGGAGGCATAATACAATCTACATAAATGACCAGACAATGTTTCTTCTCTGTAGTAAACTGCAGCTCACTCTCATGACAAAGCAAATGAATATACAAATGAAGATGACTATACAATAAATACTTCCCTGGGAATGTTAAGTGTCAACAGACACACATTTTCTATAAAATTATTGTTTCATTTTTATGGAAGACAAATTCTCATCTAAGTTTTTCTAAAATTGTCACAATACGTCTGCTTGCTTCCTTTTTTGATGCTATTTTATCTTGCATACAACTACATTTGTGAAAGATGCAAATAATATTAATAAAAGATTGAGACTTCACTGTAACTGTAAGCTTACAGCATGTTTTATCTCTCTCCCTCTCTATACAGGTACCACACACATACATGTATATATAAAGATGTTATAAATATAAGATAAAAACAAGATACAGCATGTATAAACAGTGTACTAGTAACAATTCCTAGAAGTACAACTTGTATCTATATAGATATGCCATAAAACTGTGAGCCTGCTTTCAGGTTTCAAGTGCATTAAATTTATGTTCACACTATGTATCTTACTGTCAAAAGGGTAGATGTTTTTCTATTGATCACAACAACTTTGTGTCAGGTTGAATGCACCATGATATACCTCCCTGATTAAGTCAACTTTGTCTTCACCAAAAAGTGTCAAAAAGAAAATATTTCCAAGTCTATGAAATTGCATTCCCCTCCAAAAAGAAAGCAAAACAATTTTTAAGTATGGTCACATAAGGTTCAACATTTTCTTTTTTGTTGTTGTTGTTATGCTAAATATTTTTTATTATGTTCTTGGATATGATTTGTAATGTCTCAATAAGGGAGAATACGCTGTCTTTCTAGGAGACTCTTGGAAAGTTTATGAGTACAGGAAGCTCCAGTTTTGCCTGGCTGCTGTCAGCAGGTGTACTTGCCAATGAAACAAGAATGAGTAATGTGTTGCCATTTGTAGTGGTTTCACATTTGCCAAATTTGTTTTGTTAAATTTAGTGGTCTACCTTCCCACTATGGAAGGATTAGAAGGATTCTTCTAATCTACAGGATTAGAAGAAAGGCAAAACAGTCTTAATTTAAGGATAGAAACAGTTAGATTTATTAACACACACTAAAGGGCAAACAAAAAAAAAGTATGAAATCTTTTTAAAAGCTTTCCACTCTCCCCTACCAACAGTTTACTT